>JAZKJV010011571.1:0-364822 GCA_037367405.1 Ottelia alismoides
CCTCCTCGATCTGGTGAAGCGGCGGCCTCAGTACCGCCGGTGGAAATAGCATCTCGGGTGGCATCAGTACCACCGTCATCATCATGTGCGACGTCAGTACCGCTCTCCTCTTCCTCATCTGGCGCTCTAGATGGATCCTCACGTTGTCGCTCAGATGAGGCGCCTCCTGCTGGTCTTCTACCGCTCCTAAGTGTGACAAAATCAGCATCAAATAGATCCGACGAGATAACATCAAATGAGTCACTAGAAGTGGTAGGCTCAGTGTGAACTACCTGCTCAGATTTCCTCTTCAAGTTATTCGGATTAGGCTCGATCTGTGCAGGGATGGCGGCCTTCCCTCTCATCAGGTCCCGCATCTCCTGGCGGAACTCATCCATCTCCCGTCTAAATGTAGCCTGCTGCTCTGTGAAGATGCGGGCTAGATCATCCATGGCGGGGCTCTCATGTGAGCCCGACGGGTTGCCTCTCTGGTAATGAGGCTGCTGGACCTGGTGTTGCTGCGGCTGAGAGGGGTAAGAGGAAGGATGCTGCTGCTGTTGAGCCTGCTGCTCACGTCTCCAATTCTGTCCCTGCTGCTGGTAGGGACGAGGTACGAAGGATGATGGCTGGTGTGGCTGGTATGCTGGGGGCTGCTGGTGATCTCTCTGCTGGGAGTACTGCCCTCCCTGACCGGCTGGCTGCTGTTGGGACTGGTTACCCCCATTCCCCCACCTGAATCCGGGATGATCTCTTCGGATTCCAGGTTGAGGGCGGTCATACCAAATCCCGTTGACATCCATCAACGGTTCCGCATCGTAAGGGGCTGGTGGGAGTACATCCAGAGGCTGATCCGGCTGATATACCACCATCTGTAAGTCGGGAGATGGTGGTGACTGGTAAGAGGGCTGCTGCTGCTGGTACGGCTCCGCCTGCACAAGGTGAACTTGTCTAGGCTGCTGCAAGGAGCTGGAGCGCTGGGACGAGCTGCGGCTGCCACCGGAATCGCCTCGCGACTGAAGACGGGGCTGAGAAGCCGTCTGTGCCTCTTGAAGGCACAAGAGATGGGTCTTCACGTCGCTCAGAGTTTGTGCCATCTGCTCCATCTGAGTTATGCCCTGGCACTGCTTCTTTTCTATTATTTCCATGCGGTCCAACTTCTCGCTGATAATCCCCATGTCCGCAGCGGCCGACTCTGCCTGTGCGGCTGCAACGGTGGACGAACTGGAAGGACCCGCATCAACCCGTGCTATCCGCTGGTACTGCACGGGTCCTGGCGGCTGAACTCTCTGTGTGTACAACCGAGTCTGGGACATCACCATGTAATTTTCGGACATCTCCTCATAGATGGCCCAGACTTGGTTGTGGTCCTTGGCAAAGTAGGACCCGCCGCAAGAAGCATTCACCAGTCCCTGAAGTTCTGGCGTCAGCCCACTAAAGAAGCTCTGAACTAGGTTCGGCTTCGAAATGTCGTGGTGTGGGCATCTATCCAGAAGCTCTCTGAACCTCTCCCATGCCTCGTGAAATTGCTCGTTAGGGAGCATGGAGAAGTTGTTGATCAGGGCCCTTGCTGCATTCGTCCGCCCGAGTGGATAGTACTTGTTCAAGTACTCGGTGCGGAGCTGCTCCCAGGTGTAAAACAAACTTCCCTAGATGCTTCAGCCAGGCGGCTGCTCTATCTGCCAGTGAAAAAGGGAAGGCCATCATCCGAATCGTATCTTGGTCCACACGACGGTCGTGGACAGTGCTACAGATCATCAAAAACTCCTGGAGATGGAGTGGGGTTCCTCAGTGCGAGTCCGTGAAAATGAGGAAGCATCTGCAGGGTGTTCGGAGGGAACTTGAAATCCCCCACGATAGCAGGTATCACCACCCACTGGTGCATCAGTGTAGATCCGGGGTTGTGTAGCTCCCGCATCGGTCTTGCTGCGGCGGCGGCTGCCGCTGCTGCGGCAGCTGCTGCTGCGGCTGCTGCTGCGGCTGCTGCCTCTGCATCAGCGTCAGGAATGTCCTCCGCTCGCTCGGCTCGTCCTCGCTCTGCTCGGAGCCGCTCCAACTCCCTCCTCATCTCTATCATGAATGCCCCTGATCGCGTAACTGTTGCTGAACTGTCTCTAATGAAGCGATCAGGGTGGAGTTAATCGCTCCCTGGTCTAAGACAAAATGTTCGGGCTGGCGATCGTCTGAACTGCCGGCTCCGGCCATAGGGACGTCTGCAAAATCAGATGAGCCCAACTCAGGTTCTGTCAAATTAATTCGTCTTTCCTCGGGCTCATGTCTCTCAGTAGCAAAAGAAAGGGGGTCGAGGGGGAACAGGGTGGAATCGAACTCGGGCCCGGAGAGATGGTCTCGACTCTCACGGGCCAACCTAGATGATGGAGGTGACGCGCCTGAAAGCGGTGCAGCCAGAGGCTGCCTAAGAGATCGTCTACCCATCATCTTGATCTTGGCGAGTTGGGCGGATGGGATCTGGAGAAAATATGATCGCAAAGCAAACCCCCGGTTCACCAACGCAACACAATCTGAAGACCGTGAAAGCTCGGTCAATTTATCTTGTCAATTTTATTTGGTGAACATGCAAGATATCAGAGCGCTTACGTGACCTGTTAGGATACCCGATGCTACTTCAACCGACTGGCCCGCACGGAAGAGTCGGTAGTCAGCTAGAAATAGCACCGGAGGGCTCTACCTAGGGTGCGGGTCACTCTCTCGCGCATCCAAACCATACAATGAGGGGGTTGCTCTCCCCAAGACAAATTTTTAATGTGAGTGTCTTTTAGGGTCAATAATGTTATCCAGTCCCAATTTTTTTTGTTTTTCTTTTTAATTTTTTTCAAAATAAATACAAGCGGCCTAACGGTTTTTCCGATTCTCCTGATGATTAAGCCAAAAACAGAGGGAGAAGACGAAAAAGCCGATGCGCGAAGAAAATCAATGATGCATGCAGAGATAGAAATGCGTACCTTGTCTCCAGCACTCTACATGCAAGTGATCCGCGCAGAATTTAAAGACAGAAATAAAACTACCTAAATGATGCAACGGGAAAAACCGGCCTTAGACAAGCAACTTCTATTGATCGTGAAGAACAATAGTTAGCTAACCGAATCGAGTCCGGAGTCCGATCTTGGGAGTCACTCGGTGCCCGCCACAACGGGTCCTGCCAGCGCTGTATGTGACTCCTCACGGCACGTGGTCTCAAATCCAATTAAACTAACTTTTTCAGTGAATTTTATTAAGGTCCAATTACGTTCTATAGGAACAGATATTCTATTAGGTGTTGGGCCTTAGAAATTTACGTCACAAGCAAGAGAAATTCCTAAATCTAGGGGCTCGAGAAAAACCGCGTAAACACCGGAAAAGGCAGCTAACTATCAAAACCACGATAAAAGCCGCGAAAATCCAAATGGGTCCCCCGAGCACACCGGTGCTCGGCGAAACAGACCCGCTAAGTTACAAGTGTCCACAAATGTCCAAGTCCTAAATTATTACAAAAATATTGTTCTCTCAAATAAATGACATTCTTCTTCTTCTCCCTGCTCTTCTTCCCGTGCGGGTCCTCAAAAAGTGTACTCCAAGTTCTCCACGCAGTACCTCGCACAAAAATTAGAAAGAGAGAGTGTCAGAAAACAGTTATAATTTAGAGAGACAATAGGGAAAAATGACTACAAAGCCGTGCTCCCCGGCAACGGCACCATTCTGATGACCGGCCAAATGACAGAGGTAAAGGTACAGAAAATTAGGTCGTTGCGACCTCTATCACTCAACTAAGTCAATCAAGAAAATGAACCACTCGAAAAATGCGGAAAGTAAAACACAGCGGTCCTGCTATGAGTTTAACCTGGTATAGCTCCCAGGGTCGAACACAAGGAGCACAGATTGGCTAAATAGCCTTCGATGTAGTCAGAAATCCGAGGGAATCTTTTTTTAGTGTTTTTATTTGTTTTTATATTTTTTTAGATTTTTTTAAATGATGAGAAAATTAAAGAAGGCACACAGATAATGAACTTCAACAATTTATTTAAAGCATTAAAAATCAAGCAAAAATTCAAAGAAAAATGTTTTTATGTGTTTTATAATTTTTTATGTTTTTGGTGAATTTTTGAGATTTTTCTAATGTTTATTTTATTTTCTAAAAATCAAACAATGCCAAAAATGAAAGGTATTGTCCAGCAAGGCTTAAGACCCAAAAATAAAATATTGTTGGATCTCAAAAAGCCCTGAAGGTAATTTTCCTATAATCTAGAAAGAAT
Source organism: Ottelia alismoides (assembly GCA_037367405.1). Taxonomy (NCBI): domain Eukaryota; kingdom Viridiplantae; phylum Streptophyta; class Magnoliopsida; order Alismatales; family Hydrocharitaceae; genus Ottelia; species Ottelia alismoides. Next base: position 4,227 of record JAZKJV010011571.1, read on the forward strand.
AAGGAAAATTTAGGCACCCTAATTATTGTTTTTGGATTTTTAATTTATTTATTATAATTTTTATGAGTTTTTAGGGGTTTTTCAATTTTTAGGGTTTTTAAGTGATGAAAAATAGCCAAAATTGGCTAGAAAATCAAACAACAAGCAAGAAACAGTATCTAATTTTTTTAGAATTTTTGGGGGTGATTTTATATTTTTTTGTTATTTTTAAACCTAGACAGTAGCTAAAAAGGAGGTTTTTGAATTTTTAAAAATAATAAACGAAATCAAAAATGTCCTCAAAATCACAGAAATTCCTACACCATGGCAGGAGCCATGTGTCAAAATCTCATTGGATTTGGAGGTCGTTTGATATTTTATTCAAAAATAAAGGTGGGGCATTGTGCACAGGGACCTAAGTGCAAATACCCAAAGTTCTGGGGGCTCTGGTGCAAAATACCCAGCAAGTCACGCGCGTGGCGCGTGGCTGGGGCACACAGGGACCAAATGGTAATAAAAACCAAGTCTTAGGGCCTTTTGATAACTCGTATCAAAAGCCCAGGGACTCGGTTGCAAAAAGCCCAATAAAACTCGCACATGTGCAAATAAAATGCTCACAGGGGCATAAATGCAATTATTAAAACGTTTCTATTCATTAAAGAACATCCAGAACTACAGGGCTAAAGATGCAAAATTCCCAAAATAGCCACGTGACGAAGCACGTGGTTCACAACTGGCGGGGGTATAAGTGCAAATAAAATAAGTACGAGGTCCTTGGTGCAAATATCCCAGAAAATAAACAACTTGAATTAAAAATTACAGGACTAAAATGAAATAGAACAAACAGAGGGGTCTAGGAGAAATTTACCCCTTTTATTATTATCGACGGCCTGATGTGTGACGCGTGGCAGATCGGACGGTGGAGAACAAACGCGCCTTTAACTATGGAAGTGCTGGCCTGATCCGACGGCTGCTGTGTGTCCACGTGGATGATCGGACGGCTGAGAGACGTCGTGGCTTAACCTCGCTGCTCAACGGTGAAGATCGATCCTCGGGATGATCGGACGGTGAAAAGGCTCCGCAGATGGACGGTGAGGATCTGATCTGGAGCGAAGAAGGCGATCCGACGGCTCTGGAGGATGGTGGAAGAACTGATGGCCGGCGAACTTCGCCGGCCTCGTGAAGGTGTCTCCGCTCTCCTCTGCTGCGCCTGAAGGTCGGAGAAGATCCGGCGTGAAGTTGCGCAGCTGCTGCGGGGTCTCCGATGCCCCGGCCGAGCCCTGGAAGGCTCCGGCAAGGTCGGCGGAGGAGAAGCTCCTGGGAAGATGTCGGGAATCCTCAGACGGCCTCCTCTTGACCTGCAAAATAGTTCAGAAACTTCGCGGGTCGAGGGCAAAGTGCCTCGACCCGGTTAGGCGGCGTGAAGGTGAAGTGTGAGTCGAAATGGCGAGCTCCGGCGAGGGTGGTCGGCGGAGGAGCTCGATTCCCAGATCCTGTGCGATCTGGGTTGTGTGAATGGGTGAAGAAGGTGCGGAGAGGTCTGGCGGAGATGATGGCGGTGTCGGAATGGAAAGATGGGTGGTCTGGAGGTGCCTGGCGAAGGCGGCGGAGCTACGCTAACAGTAACTGAAAAATTAAAATCTACGGTATCCTACGGCCTAAGGGTTCTACCTGGGTGGTCGGAGAGACTGGGGAAGAGCAGGGGGTGCTCTTGGTCGTAGCCTCGAGGGTCGTCTCGGCCCGAGGCTCGATGCTCGACGCTGGTGGCGGAGCAGCGGCGGCGAAGATCGCCGGATCAGTGGATTCGCCTCCTCGCCTCGCTGCAACAAGGGCAAACGCTTGCTGTCACTCTCGCGGTGCCTATGGAGGTCACTGGGAAGAAGGAGAAGGTCCAAAGATGAGGCGCGGAGGCGGCGGAGCTCGGGATATATATGGTGACAGGTGCGATTAGGGTTGAGGGTCGACGGCTAAGGAAGGCGTGGATTTCATGGCGAAAGATCGGGCGAGGATAACGGATGATCAACGAAGAATCCGGGCATGGGGTTTGCGTGGGTGACAGCCTGGAGAAGCGTGGAAAAATCGGCGAAGGTGGGGCGGCGCGCATCTTCCAGAAAAGGAAGGAGTCCGCGGGGGAGTTGACCGGGGTCAACAATCCCCCGTGGACCAATCAGAAGCTGCCACGTGTATTTAATTTTTGTTTATTTATTTTAAGGTAGAAATAGGCCGAATTAAAGAAAACTCAAAACATGAAATGTTTTTCTTTTATTTTTTTCTATTTTTTTGGTGATTTTTAATTAATTTTTGGAAATAAAAATAGGGTAGCTATGTATATAGGATATGTACACTATATGGATTTTTATTTTTGATTTTTTTATTTGTTATTTTTATGTATTTTTATGCTCATTTTGTATTTTATTTATTTAAATCATAAAATATGGAATAAAATGGTATTTTTATTTTATTTTAATTATTTATACACAAGGGTGAAATAAATAATTGTATACATTTATATACATGGTATTTATACAATGTATTTTTTGTATTTTTAATTTTGTAATTTTTATTTGATTTTTGTTTTGTTTCTTGTTATTTTATGTATTTACCATATGTAACATAGAATATTTACAAAAAGTTTTAGAAAATAATTTTATTTATTTATAGGGTTAAATAAATAAAGGATGATGGTCTATGCACATGGTGGAGGGATATTTTTGAATTTTTGATTTTTAAATTTTTATTTTGTTTTTAAATAGTTTCTAAATATATACAAAAGATTTACAAGAATATTTTTGGTTGAGGAAAATATAATTTTATTTATTTACATAGATATATACACATGAGCTCCTATCTCCCTCTACTGTGGCTTTTATGCGGTCAGGCCCATGCTGAGCCTCCCTTGGGTTAGGTTGCTCAATATTTATTCTAAATATTTCCCTCTTTTTCTTTTTACTCTTTATTCTTTTATTTTTGCACAAAAACATGCTAATTACAGGTTTTTACACAATGCATGCTTTTGGTAATTGTTTGTATTTACACATATCTACATGTATTTGCAAAGATTTTTGTAGCTAAAATAGAAGAATAAAGAGTGATGAATGGGTATTCATCACTACCCTCCCCTCCATTTGCACGCGCCACTACCTCCACCTCCACGCTATGTGTGTGTGTACGTGCATGTATGCATGCGTGGTTGTACACATTCTTTTAAAATTGAAGTCATTATGCGTGCGTGCGTAATGCATGCGTGCGCGTGTGTGTGCATGTGTGTTGCGGGCATGCAGGGGTGAGTTTGGGGTTGGGTGGGTATGGGTGCACAAGCGCACGTGCGTGCATGCGTATGTATATGTGCGTATTCTATTCTTTTAAATTTTTAGGTTATTTGGAGATTTGTAACCCATCCATGGAGTAATGCTTGATACATTTCATCGAAACCATTGATTGTAAGTTGGATTGTGTTCATACTAGGATTTGGGTATTTAAAACTTAGTGCGTACAATATATATATATATATATATATATATATATTATATGAGATCACTTCAAATGAGACGGGGTCTCACCAATATTGTGGCGAGCCATCAATCGGATTCGTCAGTTCACAATCTGACGGTGGCATCAAAAATAGTATCCAAAATGGTATTTCTGTCATCTCATTTTTTTTGTAAATTCAAATTTCATCTAATGGATTTGAATTACCATTTAATGTTTTCTGGATTTGGTATTTTTCAATCATACCTTTACTAGTCTTTTTCCAATTTTACGCCGAATGAATTAGGTTAAACCATATCTTTGCAAACGCCCGCGAGTTTTTGTGAAAAATGTACGTTCTTTTTGTAATTTCATTAATGATTTCGTTTTTCACATTTTCATTTTTAGTTTCTGTTTTGTAAATGGGTACATTCGTTTTGTAAACTCCGGTCTTTTTTTGTAAATGTATATATTCATTTTGTAAAATTTGTGTGCCCTTTTGTAACTGTATCGCGCTCTTTTGTAAAATTCGCGAAGAGCTCTGCAAAAATAAGATAAGACAACAATGAGATTTGTAAAAAAGTGAATCAATATGTAAATCGAAAGGTCAATTATGTAAATTATCAAACAACAATGTAAATCCGTGCATTACCATTGCACATCCACCGATCAACCCCCTTTCGCCTGGAGGAACCTCACAGCCCTCGACGAAAGCCCCTTTGCCATCGCCGCCAGCACCACCACCGAGCTCGACCCTCCTTCTCCATTATTGCCGCCAACCATAGGAGCCCCACCCCATCCGCCAGGAGCCCTCGTCGGAGAAGAAGCATCACCCGCTCTTTGCGTGGAGGAGAACCTCTGCCAGGAGCTTGGTGCTCTATCGACCATCAATAATGCCTCCTCCGCTGCCTGGACGAATGCCGCCGCCGCCCTCGATCAAGGAAAGAAGGAAGGAGCGATACTCAAGAGAGGAAGAGGACAAATCGGGAGAGAGAGAGAGGGAGGGAGGCGCCAGATTAGGTGAAATAGTTGTCACATTCTATATTTAGAATGTGATGAAATGATCAAAATAGATTTCCAATCATTAAATTAATTTAATTAATGTGTCACTAAATCCAGTCGTGAGATCAAAGATAGAAGGATGGGATTGAGGACTCACCACAATACTGGTGAGTCCCTGTCTCATTTGAAGTTTCTCCTATATATATATGGGTAAAATGTATATGCCCCTTAGGGGGAGCTAACTTAGCTTCCCCCGCCATATTTTCTGCATATTTTTTTATTTTTTTGAAAATAAAAACTGCGTAAATTCATTATTACATCCCTATATTATGTCATTCAAATTTCATGAGAAACAGAGACTCCCACGATCTCCATCCAGACATGGTCGATTTAAAAAATCCTGAGACCGTTAAAAAATGACTGCCTGGATGAAGGCCGTAGGAGTCTCCGTTTTACACAAAATTTTTATGACATAATATAGGGATATAGTGATGAATATTCACAGAAAAATAAAAATAAAAATAAAAATGGACAAAATGGGACGGGGGGAGAGTTAACTCCTCCTAGGGGGCAACCCCATTTTACCCTATATATATGAGAAAAAGGAACCTATTCCATGGAGTAGGTAACTTACATACTCCACTTTCATTTTTTTTCAAATTTTTTATTTTTTTGAAAAAATTTCCATAGATTTTCATAACTATATCCCTCTAATATGTCATTCAAATTTCCTCAGAAAGAGAAACTCCTACGGCCTCCATCTAGACAATCATTTTTTAATGATCACATATTTGTTGTATTATACTTGTTCTGGATGGAGGCCGTAGGAGTCTCTGTTTCTGACAAAATTTGAATGACATAATAGAGGGATATAGTTACGAAAATCCATGGAAGCATTTTTCAAAAAAATAAAAAAAATGGAGAAAATGAAAATGGAGTAGGATCCCTTTCCTCTCTCTAGATATATATATATATATATAATGCAATGGACCCTTACCAATTTGTGTTTGTGTGAGCATCAAACATAGGCCCTCCACATACATTTTGAACTTAGAGGTTACCTATTTCGAAGGAGGGTGGTTTTGGAAGGATATTAACATGCTTGAGGCTTTTATATTTCCAATTATACCATCTCCTTAAAAAAAGAAAAATGATTGTGGAAATAAAAATTCAAGTTCTTAATTTCGTATAGAAGATACACTCGTTGTATATTTGATAAGTAATATATGTTACACTCAAGTAATTATTTGCTCCGAGATCCGTAATACCAAAACAATGATCAGTAATTTGCTTCCCTAATATTAAATTATACATAGATCAGTAAGTCATGCACATTGCTCAAGTAATATATGCCGTTCTCAAGTAATTATTGTTGTAATTCCGTATTATATTCAAACATGATTTGAAATTTTATCAAAATGTGATTTAAAATCTCTAATGTATAGGATGTCGATTATATAAATATGTCTCATTAATTTTTTATTCAAGACATTTCAAAGTAATAAAATCACATTAATTATAATTACATAGTAATTTTGAATGATTACTAAATAATTGAGCAGGTAAATTACTAATGTTTATTCGAATTAGTACTAAATACCGATTTCCATATTACTAAACTCACCGTGATTGGTTACTGAAATTATAGTTACTTAGTACTTTTGAACTATTACTAGAAGGTAAACTACTAATGTACATATAATAAAATACTGATTACTAATATTTATATTACTGATCTCGTTTTGACGATTACTGATATTCTCATTAACTAGTACTATGTTCATAGTACTTACTGAAGCATTTTATTGAATTATGATTAGTTACCGGCGTGAGTTTATGTGTTACTGATAATAGTTTGTGAAATGAAAACTAACTTTGAGGACTTATAGATATGTGTGAAATACGTATAAGAAAGTAGAAAAAACTGACATTACATTATTAATATTTATACATCAATTATTTATTTAGTGTTTTGTATTTGATAATTTAACTTTTCTACTAGTTACAAGATGATTAGTTCTTAATAATATTGTCAAAGAGTTTCTCCTCGCCTCTCCACTTCAGAAGTAATGTAATGACCATAAATGCCTCATTTTTTCATATCTGCATCCAAGAAATATAAGAAGTGTTCGAACATCTGGCATACCTGAAATAAAAATTGTATTAATAAACCATCATGTGCGAATTGTAAGAATTTAGTAGTAAGAAGCAACATAAAGCAACACTTCTAATATATAAAGTTGAAATGTAAGTAATACAAAGCTATTTCAAGTTAAAAACATGACCAATAGTAACATAAAATATATTATAAGTAATAAATTAAATACATTAGTAAGTAAGAAAGTTCATAATGTTAGTAATACTTAAACAAGCTATGGTAAGAAAAATGGATTTTTTTTGTAAATATTAAAACTGAAACAAGAAGACTAAATTTATGAGTTTTTTAAAACTATGGATTAATAATACTGCTCTATTTTATTTAAGAACTTTCTCATATAAGAACATGATATGAATACAAAATCAAAATGGCTGCAAATAGGATCTTTTGCTCTAATAAAGCAATATGAACAACCACATTCTCACGTTGGAAAACTTCTTCTCAAATAATATGCCTACATATAAGAAACAAAAAAAACTTACAAATTGAAGAACTCGGAGAAGATATTTTTTTCATTTTTGGGATCTTGAGATTTCACAACAAGAGAAAGATAAATATGATCTTGGTAATTTTGGAAATAAATATGATGCAGTGGGAATTAGACGTATTACAAATTAAAAAAGGAAATCAAATCACGAGGAGAAAGTAGAGGGACTTTGTGATGGCTATAGGATTAGTGCTAAAAAGGAAATGGACGAGACAAAATAGGTTATTGGATTAAGATCTGGAGGCTGTAAACATGGGCTCATCACAACTCTAATGGGTCAGGCACAGAGTCCATCAGATAAATATCATATATATATATATATATAAGAATAGAGGACTTATCTAGAGGACCCTATGCCCATTAACGTCTTGGTGAGCACTAATTCTAGGCCATACATGTGTATTAACAATAACTATATTTCTTATTATAGGCTACCACATATTTAACAATTACTATATTTCCTATTATACATCGTCCTTAAAAAAGGAAAAATGATTTTGGAAAGAAACACTTCAAATAAATGATTTCATGCAGATGATTAAGATACAAATGCTATGATAGTAATAAATATACTTTGGTCAAGTAAATGGTTGTTGTGAGATCGGTAATATCAAGATAATGATCAGTAATTTACGTCTAAATTATTACCTTGTACAGAATTTAGTAATATGTATACAATAGTCAAGTAAATGTGTGTTGTGAGATTAATAATAACATAACAAATGGTTAGTAATAGTATTGTGTATGCAATGCGCATTCGATTCATTTCTATAATATTTTTTCCTTTTTCGTCAACGAAGCATTCTATTAATTTCACTAATTCATTTTTCCTTATGTGCATGTGTTTAATAACTTCTTTTCAAAGTACTATTTCCATATTAATCGTATAGAAGGAGAATATGTTACGGATATATGTTACTTTCTTACTTGAGCAATGTCGTGCCTTACTGACCACTACTTTGTTATTACTGCTCTCATAATAGTTAATACTTGAGAATCGTATACATATTACTGAACCTATGATATATGACATATATATATTTTACTGAACACAGAACACCAATTTACTTAAGAATTGTATATATATTACTCGAGTATCGTCTCTAAATTATCGAATTCTGTTCAAAATATTAATATATATGAAAATTTCTTACCATTTGTTATGGCTTTACTAATTTCACAATAAGAACTTACTTGACCATTGTGTATATATTACTGAATTCTATACCATATAATAAATGAATGTAAATTACTGACCGTTGTTTATTTATTACTAACCTTGTAATAACTATTTACTTATTTGGATCTCAATCTTCTGCAATAAATCATTGATTTGAACATTTTCTTTCCAAAACATTCTTCCTTTTTTAAGGATGCGATATATTTGGAATAATACTTTTGTTAAATCGTCTTGCATATTAATCTCCTTTTAAAAATGACATCCTTCGAAATAGGTAACCACGCAATTGGTAATATACGTGTATGGCCTAGAATTGGTGCTCACCAAAACGTTAATGGGCATAGGGTTCATTTGATAAAAATCCTATAAGAACAACTTCAAATGAGATTGGTACTCATGACCTCCATGGTGAGACCCCAATCTCATCCGATTTGAAATCATGTGGTCGTGATTAATGACACACTAATTGCATAATTTAAATGGTAAAAATCCTATTTCAGTCATTTAAGAATCCAACTCCAGAAGCATGAGGTGATGAATATGTGACTCACCACTTTAATAGTTAAAAATATAGCTTTGTCCCCAAGTAATTAAGTGCATTTAGGCTTATAATGCTTTATTATTATTCATGCATATATAAATAAGATACATATTTTATCATTCATATTTGCATTAATAATGAATTGAATCCACTTGTATATATTCACGTGTATTTTTACCTAACTTCCCACATTTTAGTTAATTTATAATAGCTTCAGTTCAAATAAAATCAACTTTATTGTGTAAATATCATTAACACTAACATATAAAAAAATACCAAAAAAGTCACAAATTGTATATACCTCAAATAAAACCAAACCCTAATTTGAGATAAAAAAAACCTAAAGTCACATATCTCTAACATAACGTCTCATATGAATCCGTATTCATTTTTGAATTAATGTACATTCAATTATCTACAAATTGAGTCAAATTCAAAAGAATCAGTGTTCATATGTGAATCTTGGATTTTGGATATTCATAGTATATTGTATCTATTTATTAACTTTGATTTATCATTTTATATACATAACTAACTCTTTTTAATATGTTTATTTTTCATTATTTTCTTTGATTTGAGTTCAAATAATGTTTGCAAAAGTCAAATTCCAAAACAATTTGAAAATCAAAGAAAATACAACATTATGAGTCTGTACATAAGTTTCTTTTATTTTGTTCATATATCTTCTCAATTACCCGAAATACTGAAAATTAGATTAATGTGTAAATAATTATCTTCTATTTTATTTGATATTATTATAATTTTTATTTAATTTAAAAAACAAAAAAGTAAAAAATACTGTATTTTATATACATTGAATAGCACAAAAAATTAGTTTGTAAAAATGACGTCTGGATCTTAGTACCATTATGAAAGTTGTAGTTCTTATTGAGATAAATAACTTTTATGGAAAAACTTTTTTCATTTGAGTCTATTTGATATTTTATTTTGATTTTTATTTTTGAATTTTGTGGAAGCGACAGGGGGCAACTCCAGGAGCCACAACGCATCCCCCACTTTTTCCAACCCCAACCAACTTGGATCATTAGATCTGGGCAAGATCCAACGGTCATTATTTCTCTTTATATTTTCTATTTTCCTTTATTTTAATTTCCCCTTTTCCATGTGTCCTCTCAGCCATTCGATCTCGGCCAACTGAACTGCCAAGAATTCATCCCCTTCCTTTTGCCTTCTCCGCTCCACCACCAACAACAGCCGAGTCCTCCGCCCAACACCTACTTCAATATCCATCCATCCATCCATCCATCCACATATATTGCCTCCACCTCTCCCTCGTTCACTCCATCGACCCATTCCCTAACCCTCTCTACAAGATACACAAACCATAACAAGAACCCAACAAAACCCTCGTCGCCGCCACACTCTTGCCCCGTCCGCCAATGACAAAAAGGAGCTCCAGCTTCTTGATTTGTTCCAGTGAGAGCGCATCAAATCCTTGAATGCAAACCCAATTACCTACAGGTTAATATCTTTGGATCTCTTATTTTTTAACCATTACAAGAGCTTTGTTGGAGTATTTGATGCATGCGTCAGTTATGAGGGAGATGGGTAAATGGATCCCTCCAGGATCCATTTACCCCATCCACAGTTTAGTCCCACATCAACCAGTGGTGGGACTTGGAGGCAATGCGGAGGCTATATGAAGAGCCCCAGACCTCCTGTATCAGATGAGAAAAACAATGAAGCATACGCCCCTTTGAGGAGTTCTCCCGAGGTTTTATCCCGCTCCTCACGAAGAAGGATTCCACGTAAAATCATGGTGTTCCATGTCTATATTTCTTTATTCTTTTGCTCTGTTTATCATTCTGCTTCCGCTTCCTATATTTCTAACATGGTATCAGAGCGGGGAAAATTCTCAAGGATTTCAAGTTTTTATTTTTCGATATTCGTGTTTGAAGTTCTATGTTCTTGAAGATGATTATTAGTGTTTTGTTCAAGTTCTATCCATGTTTTAGGGTTTCTATTGAAACCCTAATCTCTGCATATTTCAAAGATCATCGTCAAAGTTTTTGAAGATCTGAAGATCTCCAGGCCGCAGTTCTCCATGCCTTTGGGTTTCTTGGAACCCTAGATCCACAGATCATGCCATCTGCCAGTTGGTCCGGTGATGGACGACTCCACGTCACACCTCCTCACGCCTCCTCGGTAGGCTCTTCTCAGCATCAACAAGCCTCCATATCCAGAGGCAAGCATTTTGAAGCTTTAGGGTTCTCGAACCCTATATCTAGTCTCCGGCGGTTCTAGGGCTCCACAAGTGCAACTCCAAGTCCAGACGAGATCCCAGGCGGATTCCCTTCGGCTTCAATCACCAAGGGCCACAGGCGGAGCCTCCTGGCCCCAACGCGCTGCTGCCTCTCACGCAACGGCTATCGTGCGCAGAGACATCGACCCACTTCTCCGATTGATCGGATCTTTGGCATCCTCTTGGCACAAATCCCAGCAGGTGGAGGCGATCATGCCTCCATCGTTCAACCCCCAGCAACCCTCGACGACAATCATGATGCTGCAACCCTCGACGATCGTGCCGCCCCCTGTAACATCCAGCCCCTCGCAAGGGCTGCCATCGCAAACCCTTCCACCCAACGGCATGCTCCCATCGTGCGGGCGTGTCTCATGGAGAAGCCCTGCGCCGCTGCCCCCTTGCGGCACCTCGCTTCCAAACAGGGCATCGCGCGAAACAACCCGGGTGGTGGCGCTCTCTTCCAGGCCTTCCAGGCGGCCCCGCCCCCACAGGCCCGCAAGATTGGCGACGACCTCCTCCCAACTTTCTATCTTCAGGCGGCGCAGGCAACACGAGATGGGGGCCCCCATCGTAGGCGGCATATCCTGGGGAGAGGGCTCCCAACCCTAGGGCCCGCCTGCTTTTAAAAAATGGTTTATTTGTTTAACAACCCAAGTTGACTGTTTGCTTTAAAAAAAGGAATCTTTTTTTAAAGGCCCAAGTGGGCTAAAAGAAAAAAAGGAGAGGATGTTTATGTTAAAAAAAGGCGTGCACAATAAAAAAACCGTACGTAATTCGAGAAGAAAAAATAGCAAAAAGCCGAAAAAATTGAACAGCTTAAAAAAATGATGATGATGAAAAGCCGATAAAAAAGTGTCAAACGACTTATAAAGAAATCGAAAAAAGGTAATGAATGATTTGAAAAGCCAACAAATGTGTGAACGGCTAATTGCTCTTTTGTTTTATAACCCCATTATCTTGACTTCTCCCAACTTTGTCGACGTCCATATTTTTCGACAAGTATGGGAGAAAGGGGGAGTATATGTAGAGTCACAGGTCTTCTCCATATTGCAGATTCCTCAGACCAGCCATACATTTTCCAGACTACACAGTTTATCAGATTTTAGACTCGATAGATTGGTCAGAGTCCAAGTTCGAGGCACTCCATATTTGAGTGGCCCATTTTCGGGTTCTCCATAGAGAGACTCATTTTCAGACTCGTATATGTTTGCGATCATTTTCAGATGAGCACATATTTGCCATCTTTTGTTGTGGTCCCCATCTTTTTCTTGTTGTTTTGGTCAGAGTTTTCATGTGAGACATAGGGACTCCGGAGTAGAGAACCAATCCCTATGCCATGTGGGCAAGGATTTTCATGTGGTATCATAGGTACTCCAGAGCAGTGTACCATTCTCTGTGTCAGATGAGAGAGATCCAGTTCTCCGATGAGGAGACTTCTTTCGGACTCCATTCTCCAGCGACAATGGACTCCGGCGAGGATTGCACTTCTACGGCCTTTTTTCAGTTTGATCTTTTTCAGAGATGGAGCAGTTGTCCACATGTTGTGGCGGGCCAAAGTACTCCAACGAAGAGACTCATTTCCAATTGTAGTGACTCTGACAGACGCAGTTCAGAGCACATGCTCTCCGCCGAGGAGATTCGGTAGACTCACACTCCAGCCCGTTCGTCCTCCTCACCTGCACGACATGAGAAGCAACGTCCTTGACAACAACAGTTGTGCGCATTGGGTTGATATTGTCCGTAGTGTCCTGTAGCGTGGGTTGAGTTTCTTTCTGTTTGTCCAAGCTGAGCATTGCATGCTCTATCTTGAGGGGGAGTGTTGAAGTATTTGATGTATGCGTCAGTTATGAGGGAGATGGGCCATGATCCATTTACCCCATCCACAGTTTAGTCCCACATCTACCAGCGGTGGGACTTGGAGGCTCTGTGGAGGCTATATAAGGAGCCCAAACCTCCTGTATCAGATGAGAAAAAACAATGAAGCATATGCCCCTTTGAGGGGTTCTCCCGCGGTTTCATCCCGCTCCTCACGGAGTAGGGTTCCACGTAAAATAATGGTGTCCTATGTCTATATTTCTTTATTCTTTTGCTCTGTTTATCGTTCCGCTTCCGCTTCGCATTTGTCTAACAAGCTTTCAAGGAGGAAAAGTGAGAGCTCAGCTCCCATTGTTTTTCTCTCGTAACCTCTTGGTTGAGCTCGCAGCTTGAGCCATTCACCTTCTTCGCTGGTCAACGGGAAACAACGTTCATATGGCAGTTTGCAGGAGAAATGAGACCCATCTTCTTGCCACCGTGCCACCTCAATCCTTGCTGCTATTCGGCAATCGGAACAAGAGCAGCAATAGCCACCATCCTCCATTCACAGCAGCAGCAGAGCCATCAACCCAACACACACATCGGCTTCGTCCATCGGTAGTCAACTACTAGTTGAGATCCACTGTGCCTTCTTCTTCCACGCGTTCTTCACTCTAATTTGGTCGTGTGTTGGCCGAACGAAATCTCTACTCCACCTAAGATCGACCACCATCGAGCTCTTCAAAGAGTTTTTCCTTATCCACTGTGCGCAGCAGCCGCCACCCGGTCCATTCCACCGTGTTCTGCCAAAAAAAGGAGGAAGAGGCACGAAGGTCACATGAGAAGGCCGAGTAAAATGGGCTAATTGCATATGTGGTCCAAAATCTATAGAGAATTCCACGAGAACCATTTGCCCTTGCTTTGAATACAAATGGAGATGCCACATTGGAAGTATTAGAGAATTTTCATGTCTACCCCGAGAATCATAGGACCCAATGCGGTTTCCTAGGAAGCCGACACAACTCGAGAAGATCGGAGGCGAGTGATTCTATGAATCGAATCCGTTGAGGAGACGTGAAAAAGAGTTTTATTTTTATTTGGATAGAGTGTAGAAGTAGAATTTCATTTTCATTTATTACTCTTGTAATTAGTTTGTAAATAATGGTCATACTCTTACAACGATCCTTGTTGGAAAACTTGCACCTGTACCAGATACTTTGTACATTTTCTTTGGGGCCTATTTCTACAGTGTGGTAAGGGTCCTTACGGTTGTGCGGTTTTACATAGAAGTAGGATTGCATTTGAGGCTCATAAAACTATTTAGGTTTTCTTACTTACGCTCGTATTGTTAGGACCGCACTACACTTAATAAAACAAAACACATGACTTAGTCAAATAATTTGGATTCTTTCCCGTTAATAGAAGTGCATGATAGGTGCGGGGTTTTCTCATCTCTGCATTTAATTTAGTTCAAACATTTCAGTCCTGTTCTGCATCCTTCATTATAGAGTGCCGGAGGTTATGTAAGTCTTCTAAACTTGTGCACGTATCATTGTTTTATCGTTGCATCGACTTTCTCGATTCCTCTCACTCTTGTTTTATAACTTAAGTAAAAAGGAATTTGGACTAATAGGTAGACGTGTCATTGTTTGTGTCGATAGAGTAGGTGCTACAAGGGATTTGGGCATGCAACCTTGGGGCCTCAGGTAGAAACTTAGACGCCATGAATCCAACAGTTGCATTGGTTGGGGGCATGTTTCTTGGTACACCGAGGATTCACCATGCGGTGTTCAGCCTCAGTACTTGCATGCCTTTAGCCCAGTGCTTCGAGAGCGGCCCAAGTTGTCATGGTAGGTAGTCTAGTATTTTGTTTGTTCACTCAGGGTTAACACTCGTGTAGTGGCTGGTGTAGGCTACATTGGTTGATATTCCAGATAGAAGCACTAAGAGGGGAGTTCCGAAAATAATGGTTAATGATGTTGGGAATGGAATACGTGTCTCATGTGCATAAGAAGGATTGAGATAGTCACCATGAGCACTGGTAAATCCATGATTTATCATCATAACTCTTATTATTATTCCTCTTTTTTAAACTACTAAATAAATGTAACCCTAATTAACTAACTTTAATAATTAATCTTTTGTAATCAATTTACCCTACTTATTATATATAAATAAATATATTATTTTGCCCATTATTTTATATGTTTCTTTATTATTAAAAATCAACTAAAATTATATTAATGTTGTACATATTTTATTTAATATTAGCATATATAAAAAATAAAAAAATAATAAAAGGAACACAAAATATTTTTAATACTTTAAAAGTACTTGCAAAATAATATTATGTATATATGACGTATTCTTACTTTGAGTTCTACATAAAAGTTGAGATCTCAAAAAGATCTACAACCTTCATGTTGAACATTTAGTGGACTTGGGTAGTTTGCGATGATTCACAGGTTGGAAATTGATTTATGGATTGAGGTTATGGTAAATCAAATGGAATACTTATGAGGTTTAACATGAAATTACAGTTTGGTATGTGAAGCTAAGTGGACGTGTTGGGAACTTAGTTAGGATGCATTGTAGCCACCTCATGCCTACAGAGGCACCCCATCCCTGAGGCCTTCTTATTGCACTAGAGTCTTAGTGTGAAGTCTCACGTGGACCAAGACCACAGACTATGCATGAAGCTTGAGTTATTCATGGCTAATGAGAATGACTAGAGTTTTGATTTCTTTTTAAGGATGATTTATCCAGTTGTTTTTTATACACTTCTTCAGTACCTTACTTGTTGTAGTTTTAGTATCGTGCTGGGCAACTTTGCTCATAGCATACCTTTATGTGGATCCACATGTTCTTAGAAATAGCCGTAGTAGTGAGCATCTCTTGCTTGGAGGCTTCTTTTTGGGACATCTACGGTTTTTGTGCTACATCTCAGTAGTTACTTTTACTGCTTACACTTGTTACTTTACCTCACTTGTAGCATTGAGAGGCATGCGATGTACAATGTGTGAATGGATACACTTTTTGATGCATAATGTACATTTTATGGACGTGGATTGTAACTAATGGATGATGGACATGTTATTAATAGAAATGAATGGTAAAAAATTATTCCAGTCTTTATACGAAATTCTCCTGCTTATATTACATTGTGTGTTTTGCATGTGAAATATTTGTGCATGGAACTGATTTACGGGAGACCCGATCCTAGGGGGCGGTCATCACAACTTGGTATCATAGCAGTGGTACTCCATTCCATTTCACATATATCATTCCTCATTGGTGTTTAAATACAGATAGTGTTTGAGAGCCTTCTTACCCAATTACGAGTCCTAAAAAGAATATCATTTTTTATATCCATGTCCATATGCCTCTCTTAAGTAAAGCAAGTTCTAATTCATTGGTTCTTTATGTAGAACCATGTCTCCTTGTATGGATCCATATGTGGAGCAGTAGCTGGCCTTCATTGAGCATGCCATACATGGCATCCAACAACGCCAAGAGATGATAGAACAATGACTCCAGCAGCAGGACACTCGCTCTTACTATCCCTCTCGTGACAGAGTAGAGAGTGCCAAACTATCATTCTTTCTAGAGTCTGAGCAAATGGAGCATGATGATGCATGGCAGAAGCTTCAAAGTACTTATGCAGCATATCAACGGGAGATGGTACCAAAGTTCTTTGGTACTACCACCCCTGATGGTGTGAATCTATGGATAACACAAGCGGCAAAGGTTCTGAGGATGATCCATGCGCCTGACATCACTTAGGTATCTGATAAATCTCCATTTCATAACCTTTATTCTATCATTTTGGCCTTAAAACCTAGTAAATGCATGCAAATACCTCTAATTGGCATAAATTAGCACTCATGCATTATTGTATAAAGTGTGTAGTTTTTAATGCCAAAATTATAGAATAAATAAAGGAAAAGAAAAAGAATTAAATATCAAATATATTTTATGACCCTAAACCTCGAGATCTAGGCATCTCGATGACTAGCCGGTAAGGAATAAAGTAGAGGGAGATAAGGGCCATTTATACAATAAAAATCCATTTTTATTAGATCATTTATTATTCATTTGGGACCTATTTTATTTTCCACTTTTTATATCTCAAATAAAGAAACTTTATGCATGAAAGTTGTAGATAATAAAATATAGAAAAATATAAAATTGATTCATACAAAAATAATATATAGTGTACAAGTTATATTCTAAATAAATTTCCAAAATCCCAACATCCCAGACTATATCTCTAAAAAAAATTCAAAATATATCAAAATCACCTTTAATTGTATATAACTTTTAATAAGCTATTTAATGAAGGTGGTTTCATATTTTTTGGAGTTAAGGTGTACAAGTTAGGTTTTGGACCCCTATTGTATACTATACCCGACTAAAATATTCTTTTTATTTATTCTTTATTATTTTCGTAATTTTATATTTTTTTGTAAATATTATTCATAATATATATATATTAAAACAAGAATAAAACAATAAAGAAAACACTAAAATAAAATATGTATGAAAAATACATAGGTAAAATACCTATAACTATACCTATATAAAAAATAGACTTATTCCTTCAAGTGTAAATAATATATCAGAAATACATAATAAAAATATAGTTGAGTATATAAAAATAAGTTATAAATATATAAAATAATAAAAAATAAATCGAAAATATAAAATAAAAATAAAATCCATAAATACATAGATCAATATATCCATATTTTAACCCTAAAAAGTAACTTATAATTATATACATCTAAAAAATAAATAAAAATCATAATAAAATACTATGAAAAATTATAATCATTTTTTAATAACTTAAAATTAATAAAATCATTTAATATTTATTATTGAATTTTGAATAATTTCTGACTTGCCTTTTTCTGATTGGTCCACGTGGATCAATCAGGGGGGTCAAGAGTTGACACCGGTCAACTCTCCTCCCCAGATATGTACCCTGTCAGAACCTTGGTAGACCTCATTTTTTGTCGATTTTGGGAGCCTAATTCGTTCACTATTAAGGGATGATTCCATGTTGGATTTTTGACCTCGATCCTTGCTCTTACACGCCTACTCGTTATCTTGGGGACTGAATCACTACTCTGCCAGATTTCCCTCGATCTTCAACCTCGCTCCACTACCGGTATAAAGGATTGCCTCCAACCAAAATTTGAGATTTGATCCCTCTTCTACCTTCATATCCTAGATCTAAACGTCGATTGTCGTTCTTGGTGACAGTAGGAAGGTGCTCCGCGCTTCAGCAATGTGTTTTGGTATTGAATCGAGGCTGATCCAGTTATCGCCACCCGCTCCGTCGTGAGGTCTCTCCGCTCTGATCCAGGCTAGTTATCTCTCCTTTTCTTAAGCTCTTTATGTTCTTTAGACTTGCAATAGCTTAAGGCAACCTTTTATTTCTTTTGATTCTGTCAAGTTTAACGTAAAACCCAAATTCCCCGATTGCTGGAGCCCCAACTCCACCACCTCATTGCGACCACCTCAACCATGCTCTGCCTCTACTAACACCTTCATCATCTCCCCTCCGCCTTCTGATCACCCAACACATCTCCATCACCTTGCTCTCGCAAAGAGCAAGGCCATCACCTCTCCTCCTCTGTCGCTCACCGGAGAGGCCCACATCCTTCCCCCGTCGCTCACCCCGACCAGCCGAAGCTATCCCCAGCTCCATTTTGTTCCCTCTAACATCTCGTGCAGGTTACTGAATCTCGAGACCCCCATTGGGGTTGATTTTTGTGCAAACATAGGTACCTAGAGCCGCCACCTCTCCACAACCTCGCGGCAGTGCACCGGTGCTCGTCGAGCCATTTTGGCACTACCATGCGTTTGAGGACCCTTTTAGGCATCTTGGAGACCATTTACAGCATCACAGGTGGTCGGAGCAACACCCCATCGTCGATCGAGGCTCGACCAAGCCCGTGTTCTTCCCTATTCATCCACAGGAGTCCGCGATCATCGGATCAAGCCTCATCCCCAGAAGCTCCAACTACCATAGGATCAAGTCCTCCACGACCCTTAGATCTCCAACGTACGTTCTAATCTGGGCCGTTCGAAGCTGAAGCGTCATCTTGCAATGACGGGCTACCGCGTGTCAAGTAAAAGATCACCCGCTGTCCGATCGCGCATAGGTTTGGGCATTTTTCATTTTCAGCCCAACCTTTTTGTCATTTAAGCATTAATCTCTAAAATTTCCTTGGTCTTTATAATATTCTTGTAATAATTGTACTAAGGGCCCTGGACTTTGTGTATTTGCAAGTAGGTCCACACCATGTCACTTCACGTGACACCCTTACACGAGGGGACATTTTGCAAGCGCACCCCTATAGCTTTTAATATTTACTTTTAGTCTAGAAACATTTTAATTATGTTTGATTTTTTGAAAATTGCAAGCAGGCCCCTGAACTTTATTTTATTTGCATAAATGCCCTAACAGTCATGTAGTTTCTCTTTGTTGTTTTTATTTATTTTAAATAGCGATTGAACTCCAAAAAATCCCAAAAAATAATTGTATACTCATGATTGCACACACTGCCACACACATGTTTTAGTTTGCAATTTTAGTACTTTTTATTATTTTCTAAAAATAAAAACAGCTTATTTTATCTCTATCTACCGTAGAAAATACATAAAAAATATAAAATCATATTTAAAAAAATCCAAAAAAATACTTTTTATTTAACTATTTCACATCTCCAGACCAAAGTCCATAAAAATTATAAAGGAAATACCTAAAAATCGAAAACTCTAAAAACCCTTATAAAAATATATGTAATTCCTAAAAATTCTAAAAAAGTGCATTTTTTGTTTCTTATTTTTCTTTATATTATATTCTATATATTAAAATTAATTTGGAGTAATTTTGATAGTGCTTGCTATTTTTCGTCTCCATTTTAATTTCGGCCATTTAATTAAACCCTATTTTAGGTTATATTTGACTTTTAAAATATATAAAGATTAGAAAAAATCCTTAAAAAATCACCAAAACAACAAAAAATATTTAAAACAAAAAAATATTTTATTTTCTTTATTTTTATTATTTTTACTCTTATTTATATCTATCGTGGCCTATATTATATATACTCTCTATATAGTTTTATTATATATTTTAAAAGAAAAATAAATATTAAAATATAAAAATAAAAAAAGAAAATATAAAAATAGAAAATTAAAAATCAAAATACAAAAATATACGAATCAAAAAATAAAATAAAAAAAAATTAAAACCCACAAAAAATGCATCTTAGCTAAGTAGTTGAGTGATAAATTATGCTTGGATTCCTTCTTATCTTTGCCTGCTCTACTCCCTTGCTTCCTGAGTTCGACCCCTACTAGCTTGCCATTATACATTCTTAGTAGGGTATAATAATTTTTTACTCTTGCTCTTAATTGCCTAATTATCTGTGCGGTTTAATTGTTGAAACAACGAGAGGATTCGAGTAGTCATCTTAGCGATAGTGAGCCTGATTTGTCAGGCCATTATTTAGCGACTCCCATCTTATCGTTTTTCAAATGGCACCATTACCGAGGAGCATCGGCTTGTAAAGTAGCTTTTGTCTCTTATATTGCTTAGCTATCCTTGCATTTATTATTTTTTATTTGATTATCCATTTTGAACTGTTTGACATCTCTTCTCTTGTCTTCTTACGAGGGACCGCGGATCGAGGAGGACCACTTAGGTGATTCTACACAGCCTTAGGACGATGAGCCGACTATTCTGACTTAGCCTGTAGGAGAGAGCAGGAGGCTGTTGAGAGAGAGATATGCTAGCTTAGTATTTTTACTTTTTGTGAGAGAGATTTATTTTGGATATTAATTTATAATAATACATATATGATGAATCCACATTTCATCATCTTTATTCTATCATTTTGGCCTCAAAAACCCTAGTAAATGCGCGTAAATACCCTTAATTCATGCATCTTAGCATCAATGTATATGTGTGTAAATAGTGTAGAAAATACTGTAATTAAAGCCAAAATTATAGAATACATAAAAGAAAAGAAAAAGAATAAATTATTGTAAATATTTTATGACCCAAA
Source organism: Ottelia alismoides (assembly GCA_037367405.1). Classification (NCBI taxonomy): domain Eukaryota; kingdom Viridiplantae; phylum Streptophyta; class Magnoliopsida; order Alismatales; family Hydrocharitaceae; genus Ottelia; species Ottelia alismoides. The sequence continues at coordinate 25,180 of JAZKJV010011571.1, forward strand.
ACCCTGAGACCTAGGCATCTTAATGAATAGGTCGACAAGGAATAAAGTAGGGGGAGATAAGGGTCAAATACCTATACTTTTTAATTCATTCTTTATTCATTTTGGGACCTATTTTTGTTTCCACTTTTTATACCTCAAATAAAGAAACTTTGTACATGAAAGTTGTAGATAATTAAATAAAGAAAAATATAAAATTGATTTCACTGAAAAATAATGTATAGATAAAAAGTTATGGTCTGAATAAAAATCCAGAATCCCAACTTCCCAGACCCGTATCTCACAACTGAAAACTCCAAATGCAGCAAACTCATTTAGTTGTATATAGAATAAAATAAGCTATTTAATGGCAGCGGTTTTGCATTTGACGGAGCGACGTTTTGAAAGTTGAGTTTTGGACCCTCATTGTATAATTGTACTGATTAAAATATTCATTTTATTATTTATTCATTATTTTTGTATTTTTTTATATTTTTATAATTTTGTAAATATTACTTATAATAATTTTGTACATTAAAATCAGAAGAAAAACCCAAAAGAAACATAAAATAAAAATACTTATAAATACAATACATAGGTATAAAACCTATATTTATACCTAGATACTTATATTTTATTAAGTACATAAAATACTTCAGAAAAATAAAACAAAAATATATTTGTGTGTATAAAAATATTTTATAATTTTATAAAATAAAATAATAAAAATAAATAAATTAAAATCACAAATTAAAAATAAAATAATAAAATATATAGGTAATATACCTATATAGGCTATAAAAAGCAACTATTTAAAATACACCTCATAAAAATTATTGAAAATCATAATAAAATACTACACAAAATAATAAATATTTTTTTTATAACCTAAAATAAATAAATCTATTTTTGATTTTTAAATGGATTTTTAAATCTTTTTTCAGGGATTTTCCTGATTGGTCTACGTGGACCAATCAGGGGACAGTCAAAGTTGACCTTGGTCAACTAGCTGTCCTAGCCCTGTAGCCCATGTCAGAACCTTGGTTTCAACCCATTTTTGTCGATTTTTCCAGGCCGCTCCTTGCATTATTTCATGTCGCGCCCTTCTTTACTTTTCATCCTCCATGATCGAGGATGCCCGCCCAAGTGAAACCTCGGGCTATGGATCGAAGATCTGCTTGATAGGCCTTGGTCTTTGGACCACCCCTGTCATCAAGTCAAACCACTTATAATGAACACCCGACCTTCCTTTGAAAATTTGAACCCCATTTGTCTGGTCCTTCGTCCCCATTTCACCCGCCTGGGATCCCTGGAGGTGACAGCTCCAGTTTGGGCTTCTTCGAGGCGGCGGAGCGACGAGTTCTTGGGCGTTCCATCAACCTCCGGCCAACCCCCGTCGAGGTATCTTTAACCTCGGGCCCCAGGCCCTTGAGGTGTTTGTTTCCCCTTGATTTTTCTCGCATCCATCTAGCCATAGTCTTAGGATCGAAAACCCTCTATAAAACATCTCGATTCATCGATCAAATCACATCTCCAACCCACCTCGCTGGAGCGCATCTCCGGCCAGTCACAGTCGCACCACCCCTCGCTGCCATTCATCCTCCACGGAGTCCAGGCATTTTGCCCTGGACTCTATCACCTTTTTCTTGCATGTACGCGCACACGAACGACCACCGGGAAGCATTTCTGGTCTCGCCGGAGATACCTGGAGGTTCCGAGCTCCGCCGCCGTCGTAGGCGAGGATCAACGCCCCTCCGGCCATTTTGAAGCTTCCCGTGCATAGAGATCGCCTGAGGGAGAGATCTGGGGCATTTTGAGCTTCGAACGCCGACGAAGGAGGGCGGGGGAGGTCGCAGAAGCTCGCCATCGCCGACCTTCTTCCGCATTCTTCCTCCAGGCCTTTCAGCCGTCGGATCAAGGGAGTTCCCCAGATCCATCACCGACTGTCCGATTGCGTCTCCGTTCAACCGCCAGATTCTGGGCTGGGATCTAATCCTAGCCCTCCGTCCGCGAAGCGTCATCGGAGGCCCTCGCACGGACACGTGTCAAGTGGATTCATCTGAGTCGTCCGCCAGCGCCTTAGCGTGGGAATTTTGCAAGTATACCCGCGCCCCTTTTTGTAATTTTCTTTTAGTCAGAAACTTTCATTGGTAGTTTAAAACATTTTGTAACATTTATAATTAGGCCCTTGAACTTTCGATATTTGCAAGTAGGTCCTCGGCCACATCACCTCACGTGACCTATTCACGTGAGGCGCGGGGCTTTTTACAGAGAGGCCCTCGACCATTTGTTTATTTCATATAGGACAAGGAACTTTGAGTTATAGTGTAAAAGTTTTGGAAATTTTGCATGTTGGCCCCTGTGTTCCTGAAAATTGCATCTAGGTCCTTCCTAGGCGCGTGTTAGTCACACGCCATGGTGGACATTTTGCGGACGTACCCCCCCGGGTTTGGATATTTGTGATTGGTCCTTGAAATTAAATATTCAGTGTAATATTTTGTTGGAAAATTGCGAGTGTGCCCCTGGATGTTTAACTATTTGCATATATACCCCTGCCAGGCCATACATTTTTGCTTGCTTGTTTTATTTATTTCACGCATCAAATTAATTCCAAAAATCACCAAAAATATCACATAGGCTCCTGTTAATTTGCACTTCTACGCCATATTTTTGCATTTTATTTTTGTTGCATTTTAGCATTTATTAAAAATCAAAACATGCATTTTAGCTATTGTCTAGTTTAGAAAATACGCAAAAAATATTAAAACACCTAGAAAAATTCCAAAAAAATCACCTACTATGTCTTTTATCCTACTTTAGTGTCAGTTCAAAAATCACTAAAATATTCAAAACTAAAACCTTAAAAATTAGAAAATCCCTAAAATCTTCCAAAAAATCAAACAAATTCTAGAAAAATCTAAAAAATGCAAACTTAAGTTCTGCAAGTTCCCTATTTTATTCTCTTTATTTTAAAATTAGTTTGGAAAAAGTTTATGGATGTTTGATAATTTTCATTCCTATTTTACCTTCAGCCAGAACATTAACTCACTGTTTCCTTTATTTTGACTTTTAAAAATACCAAAAACACTCTGAAAAATACCAAAAATCACAAAAATAGTAAAAAATCATAAAAAGACCAAAAATATTTTTTTCTGAATTTTTGGGCATTTTTACATATTTTTATAAATATTCTAGCACCTTTTTTATTATATAGTTTATATATTCCAATATTGAAAAAGAAAATAAAAAATATATAAAATATAAATAGAAAATATAAAATCAGAAAATTAAAAAAAATCAAAATTGAAAATTAAAAATTAAATAAAAAAATCAAATTAAAAAAAAATTAAAAACCCACAAAAATATTTACATTTGCATAGTGTAGACAACACATCACATTCACACACACACACACTTGTGGATCTTTCCTGTCTTGCTCCCTGTGTTCGAACTCTCTACGTACTTGCTTCTATACATCATTTATGTAGAGTTAAAAATAAATTTTAACTCCACTTTCTGCTTATCATTGTTTGATTGATTGATTGTGGGTTAATTGTTGATTTTAGTCCATGATTTATTGCGGGTCACCACAACGACGGTTGTCTCCGCCTTGTGCGAGACACTATTTAGACCCCGTGAATTTTGGCTAAATCAAATGGCGCCGTTGCCGGGGAGCAACAGCGAGTAGATCATTCTTTTTGTTTGATTGTGATTAGTTGTGTACCATTGCTTGCTTTGTCTCTCTTATTTTTTATATTTATCTGTGAGCTTTTTGACCATCTCTTTTTTTCTTCTTGCGAGGGACCGCGGAGCGAGGCGGATCGCCTAGGGGATCCGGGGCAACCTTGGGAAGCGGAGCCGGTTGTTCTTAAGCCAAGCTGGCAGGAGAGAGCGAGAGACTTGAGAGAGAGTGCTAGAATAGTTTGCATTTTATTTTTATGAGAGAGAGACCTATTAATTTGTAATAATACAGGGACTTGGACACTCGGACACTTCGGGCCTAATTTCCAGGTGTTTGTTCACCCGGGGGCCCACCACGGCTTTCTTCGTGTTTTCCGCAGTCATTTACCGATTTTATTTTCATTTTTCATTTCTTTTGTGGGTTGAGCCCTTAGTTCTAGGCTTTTGCTTGATCGATTAGATTAGCTCCAAACACAATAATAACCTTTGCATGCACCTATAGATCGTATTTGGACTTAGTTTAATTAAACAGTTAATCATTAGTCTTCGATCCGCTACGTCGCGAGCTCATTCCTCCAAGCGCTTCTCCTGAACTTGATGTGTCGAGAGGAGGAGGGGTGAGCCTAGATCGAACTTTAGGATTGGAGATTGGTGGTTGACTCGTGGTTCTTCACGTAGCAATTGCCTGCTTAGGACGATTTCCGCTTGCATATCGGTATATAGATTAGGTTTATAAATTTCTGGTTTGCATCCCGCATGGAGAGCACTGGAGGCGCTATAAGTCTTCTTACTTAGCATTCATCATTTAGGTACAAAGGTGAGATTTCCATCTTGGTGCCGACTTGCACGGCTTTTCCGACTCTCCTCCCTCTGTTTTTTGGATCAAGTAGGAATCAAGAAAATACAAAATCGTTAGGCGCTTGTTTGAATCTACTCAAAAGAAGCAATAACACCAAAAAAATATTAAAAAAGGGACTGCTAAGAAAACTTTGACCTAAATAAAATTGGTAATCAGATTCATTGATTGGGGAGAGTCACACCCTCACTTATCTTCAGGTTGCATGGGAAGGTCTCCATCCAAGTGAGTAGAGTGCTTCGTAAGGATTAGAGCCAAAAACCTAGCTTGTGGTTTCCTTGTGTATCGCCTGGATTTCTGAAGTATTGGTGCTACTATCGTACGTAGGCGAGTAGGGCTTGGTCGCCATTGGTGACTCACTATTGTGTGAGCATCGACCTTGTCCGAAGTACCGAGCATAGGCCACACCTTCACGGGTGTGTCTGTCTCACCGTCTGCGTCCGAGTAGGGTCTTGCACGCTCACGTGTGATTCCGTTGCAAGCGAGATCCGAAGTATCGGTTTCGCCTATCGGCTTCCTCCCTCTTCTTCTTTGGATGAGTAGGGATCCAGGAAGGGTTACAAGGACCTTAAAAAGCGCAAGCTACAGGTTACATAGGAGGAGGACAAGTACGGGAATACTTTTCCGGCAGTACTCTCGCTCCTTTAGGCGTAGCGCTCTAAGGACTCGTTGAAAGATTAATTCCTGAATTCAAGCTAAAATTGATAAGATAAAAGCCGGACCTTCACGGCTTCATGTGTTGAGTTGGTGAACTCCCCCTGTTTTGTGTTTGATTGCTAGTCTATTTTAGGTCAAGATCAAAAACACAGGACAATTGTGCGCAATTTCGCTTCTCCCTTCTTTCTTCTTCATTTTTGCAACCCTGCTCTTATCGAATAATCAAGATGATGGGACGGAGGTCTCTTAGGCCGACTCTGTCGGCATCGCTATCCAGCACTCCTCCCCATTCATCTAGGACAACCTCGGAGAGTCCAGACCCGCTCTCCGAGCCTGGCTTCACCTCCACCCTATTCCCCCTCGAACACCCTTCTCACTCTCCTTCCATCAGTCTAAGAATTTCAGAATTTAGTGCATCGCAGAGCTCAGAGCATTTGACGGCACCTGATATGGGTTCTTTTGTTTTTTCAGAGAACCCAGACATGGCTGACAGAGGAGAGCATCCTGACGAGCATGAGCACCTGCCATTCTTATTTGATCAAGCCGCCATCAATAATTCACTTGTAGCATCCCTGGAGACCATGCAAAGACAGATCCGAGACCAGGGAGTCTTTATGGGTGACCTCATGAGAGAGATCGCGCAGATGCGAGAAAACCGACCTGGAGGCGGTGGCGGTGGCGGAGGAGGAGATGGACCTGATGCAGGAGGAGGTGATCCCAATGCTGAGAGACTGCCACAGACTATCATGAGGGAATTGCACAATCCCGCAGCATCCCTCACTCATCGTTGGATCCGACTCCCTCCTATCCATGGAGATTTCGAGCTTCGGCCCCACACTATTCAGCTTCTGCACAAATTCCATGGGTTGCCGACCGAAGAGCCACAACTCCACCTACAGGAATTCGAAATGATCTGCAGCACCATTCATGACAGGCTGATGACCGAGGACACTATCAAGATGATAGCCTTCCCCTTCTCTTTAGTTAACAGAGCCGCATATTGGCTCAAACACTTGGGGAGGTTCATCGACACTTGGGCAGATCTCCAGACCGCATACTTAAAGAAGTAATACCCTCTCGGCCGGACAAATGCAGCTAGAGATATGATCAGCAACTTCGTAATGATCCTTAATGAACAGTTCCACGAAGCCTGGGATCGATTCAGAGAGCTCATTGACCGGTGTCCACATCACGATATATCAAAGCCCAATTTGGTTCAGAGTTTCTTCTATGGGCTGACACTGGAGCTGCAGGGGCTTGTGAACGCCTCTTGTGGTGGGTCCTACTTTTCCAAAGGTGAAGACGATGTTTGGGCCATCTATGAAGGGATGACAGAAAACTCAACTGTTATGGCCCAAGCCCGCGTCTACACACAACAAAGGCCCCCCCAAGGAGCGGGATCATTTCAAAGGATCGCTGGCATCGATGCCGGTCCTAACACTTCGTCGGCAGCCGCAGCCCAAGCCGAATCAGCCGCAGCCGACATGGGCATCATCAGTGAGAAACTAGACCGTCTCGAGATCCTCGAGAAAAAGCAGATGCAAGGCATGGCCAGATGGACCAGATTGCCAAGTCAATGAGTGATCTGAAGACGCAGATCCTTTGCGTCCAGGAGGCACAGACTTCTTCCCAGCAGCCTCCCAGGTCACGAGCTGATCCGGGCAGTAGCAGCTCATCCCAACCCTCTTCCTCGTACCACCATATTAACCACATCCAGGCAGAGCCGATCCCGCTGCTGTAGTACTACCCAGCACAACCGCCATCTTAGGACACTCAGATGGTGGTCTATCAGTCGGAGCAGCCACTGGCAGTTCTACCTCCACCATCCTTCGAGCAGGAGCCATTGATGGAAGTAAATGGGATTTGGTACGACCGGTACTCTCAGCCCGGGATTCGTTGCGATCACCCCGGATTCCGTTGGGGAAACAATGGCTCCTCATCTCAGCAGCAGCCTCCTGCCCAAGGACAGCAGGACAGCCACCCACAGCAGCAGCAACCCTAGTACGCCCAGCAGCAATACCAGCATGGTCCTCGTCTCGCCTACAACAACCAGCAGTGGAGGCAGCGTCAGCAGCCTCATCAGTCTTATCCCCTCCTCCCCTAGTACAACAGCAGCAACCTCATTTCCCGCAAGGGAACCCATCCGATTCTCAGGCCCCTACTTTTGAGAACCAAACTTTAGATGATCTTGCCTGCTTGCTTTCCGAACAACGAGCATCCTTCAGGCAAGAAATGGATGACTTTCGGCAGGAGATGAGGGGAGATCATCAAAGGCAAGGCCGTCATACCAGCTCAGATTAAACCAAATCCAAACAATATGAAAAGGAAGTCTAAGCAGGTAGAGTTTACAGAGGATACCTCTCCAAGTGATAATTTGAGTGACACATCTTTTTCTTTGTATGATACTGATTTTGTGACAACTAGGAGCGGTAGGATGCCAGCCGGCGGCGCCTCTTATGAGCGACAACCACATGCATAACTAGGAGCGCCAGATGAGCAGAGTAGCGGTGCTGATGCCGCTGTTGATGAAGACGGTGGCGCTGATGCCACCAATGATGGAGTTCCAGACGACGGTACTGAGGCCGTCGTGATACCAGATGCAGACGGTGGCGCTGATGCCACCATTTTTGATGCAGAGCCAGAGCGCGATGCTGATGCTGCGAAGATAGGTGTCGGTGGTGGCACTGAGGACACCACATCTACTTTTGTTGAGCTTCCTTCTGTGATGTTACCACCTTTTGTATTTATGGACTGTGGTAACGAGAAAAACAAAAATATGAATAAAGGAAAGGTTTTTGTTCACATTGCGGATCCATATGTATTGAATGATGATCATGGTGTGGATTCTATTCCTTCACAGGCGCAGGAACCTATTCCTAGTCCTCCATCTGAGGAGGCCCCTACCATCCCCTTCCCTGAAGCACTCCGCCGGGCGAAGAGGAACAAAAGAGAAAATCCAAAAAAGGACCAGCAGGTAGAGTTCAGCAATCAGATGATAGATAGATTCCACATTCAGCTGACTCTACAGAAAGCACTTGAGCGCATCCCCCTCTTCAAAAAGAACTTGAAAGAGAAAACTACCGTCCGCAGGAAGTGGAGGAGCCATAGAGACCAGATCCATGTGCTCACTCATTCCACTTGCTGCACTATTCAGAACAAACTGCCAGCAAAGCGACCAGATGTAGGAGCTTCCTATGTTAGATGCGAGATTCAAGAGTAGCAGTTTGATCATACTCTGTTAGACAGCGGCTCTTCAATTAACCTTCTTCCGGCAGCCTTACTCTACCGATTCGAGTTTGGTCCTCTGCTTAGGAGCAGGACAGTCCTTTAGTTTACTGATAGGTCGACTAAGAGGCCGAAGGGGTTATTGAAAGACGTGGTCATTACCATTCAGGGCCTAAAATTTCCCGTGGACTTAGTCGTGTTGGACATGGAGATCCCTGAGTCGGTAACCGATGCCCCCATCATACTCGGACGTCCATTCTTGGCCACAGCTAAGGCGATAACTGATCATGATAGTGGGAAGGTATGTTTTCGCGTAGAGGGCGAAACCATACAAATAGAGACGATCGAGGAAACCAGAGCCAGAGAACTAGAATGCTCGGAGCAGTCCAGCGAAGCCGCACAGATGACAGACGAAGAGCTAGACATCCACCAGGAGTGTGATTTTGTGATGACAGATGATGAATCCAACTGGGTAGATCCTGTAGCACAGGCCCTCACCTTGCCTACAGATTCACCATATCTAAAGCTTATTGTAGTCGAGAGCCTGGAGAGCACACCCCTGGATGAGGATACAGTTGAGGCTGACAGTGTTGGGACGAGTGGTGCTAATGATTTCCAATCTTGTTCATCTACTTCAGATCCCTCGGATTCAAACATTGATTGGGATGACTTTGATGATTATTTGCAGTGTCTGATTTCTTCTGAGCCGACAGCTAGGACGGAGTGCGAGCCAGTATAGTTTGTTGATGATTTAGTAGGGCTCCCTTCGTCAGATGTTCATGCAGAGCGAGAGTTCTCCCATGCAGACCTGGTCGCCTTCACACAGACATATCAGAAGCCAGATCTGCCGCCTCCCAGCTGTCCAGAACTGAAGCCTCTGCCGCAATCGCTGAAGTATAGATTCCTTGCGGGTGAGCCAGATATGCACCCAGTCATTATCTCAGCAGGTTTGACTGGAGAACAAGAATCTCGTCTAATGGAGGTTCTTGAAAGAAACCGCAAGGCGATAGGATGGAGTATAGCTGATCTCCAGGGGATTAGTCCGGCTCTGTGCTCCCACCACATCTATCTTGAGGATAACGCTAGGCCGTCGCGTGAGTTCCAACGACGGCTGAACCCGAATCTTCGAGATGTGGTTATGAAAGAAATATCGAAGTGGTGGAGCGTCGATTTTATCTACCCCATCTCCGACTCCAAATGGGTTAGTCCATTACATGTGGTACCCAAGAAGACGGGTCACTACAGTTGTGAATGAGTCTGGAGAGGAGATCGCTACCCGAGTACCCACTTCTTGGAGGGTCTGTGTGGACTACAAACGATTGAATGAGGCCACCAAGAAAGATCATTTCCCGCTACCATTCATTGATCAGATTATCGAGCGGCTAGATGGGAAGAGTCATTACTGCTTTCTTGACGGGTACTCCAGATATATCAAGTGGCCATTGCGCCCGAAGACCAGGAGAAAACGACATTCACCTGTCCGTTTGGGACATATGCTTTCAGACGGATGCCCTTTGGTCTATGTAACGCTCCGACGACATTCCAAAGGTGCATGTTGTCCATTTTCTCGGACATGGTGGGTGATTGTTTGGAGGTCTTCATGGATGACTTCTCGGTCTATGGCAATGGGTTCGATGCTTGTCTTGACCGCCTAGACCGTGTGCTTCAGCGCTGCATTGAGGTCAACCTTGTATTGTCTTGGGAGAAGAGTCACTTCATGGTGACTCAAGGGATGGTCCTTGGTCATATCATCTCCAATAGGGGTAGGGAGGTCGATCCGGACAAGGTGGACATCATTAAAAAACTCAATCCACCGTCCAATTTACATCAATTGCGGTCTTTTCTGGGGCATGTCGGTTTCTACCGACGGTTTATTCAAGACTTCAGTCGGATTACCCGACCGCTCACTGATTTGCTGACGAAATACACCGAGTTCATTGTAGATGATAAGTGTCTTGCATCTTTTGAGACTATCAAGAGTATAGTTGTTTCAGCTCCTGTCCTTCAGCCACCCGATCGGTCTCTCCCATTCGAGATCATGACGGACGCTTCCGATTTTTCCGTTGGGGCTATGCTTGAACAGAGGAGGGATGGATTGTCGTTTGCCATTCACTACGCCAGCCGGACTTTAGATGTCGCTCAGCGGAATTATACTGTGATAGAGAAAGAGATGCTGGCCGTAGTCTTTGCTTTGGATAAGTACAGATCTTATATTCTCGGATCTAGAGTGACAATTTATACAGATCACACCTCCATCCGGTACCTAGTGGCCAAGAAGGATGCCAAAGCATGCCTTACCAGATGGATCCTTCTGCTCCAGGAATTTGACATTGAGATTAAGGATAAGCCTGGAGTTAAGAATGTGGTGGCATATCATCTTTCCATCTTGGAAAACCCTGAGGAATCTGAGCCCAGTGCACCTATCACAGAGACGTTTCCAGATGAGGCGATCCTGGCTATCACCTCGCTCCCGTGGTATGCCGACATTGTGAACTATCTTGTTGCCAAGACGGTCCTACAAGGTTGGCCCAGGCAAAAACTCGAGACCTTCCTGGCGAAGGCCAAGTTTTACCATTGGGAGGATCCCGTCCTTTATCATGAAGGAGGGGACAACATCTGGAGGAGGTGCATTCCTCAAGAAGAGCAGCATAGCGTCCTCACATACTGCCACAAGCTTGAGGCATGAGGACATCATTCTGGAAAAAGGACAGCACATAAGGTGCTTCAATCCGGCCTTTGGTGGCCTACTCTCTTCAAGGATTCAGATGAGTTCGTGAAGAGATGTACTGACTGTCAGAAGATGGGAACCTGCGAACAGAGAGACATGATGCCCATGCAACCCATTCACTTTTGTGAGGTTTTTGATGCATGGGGGATTGATTTCATGGGCCCATTTCCTAAGAGTCATGGATTTGAGTACATTTTGCTCGTTGTGGATTATGTCAGCCGGTGGGTTGAGGCCATCCCCGCCCGAGCCGCAGATGCTAAAATCGTGTGCAAATTTTTGAGGAAAAATATCATTTCACAGTTCGGCGTACCTAGAGTCTTGATTTCAGACGAGGCGTCTCATTTCATCAATGACAAGGTTAGGGCCCTTGCAGACGAGTTCGGCATTGACCATCGGGTTGCCACACCGTATCATCCTCAGACTAATTGTCTTGTCGAAGTATCGAACCGGGAGATAAAGACGATCCTACAGAAGGTTGTCCGCCCAGACTGAAAGTATTGGTCACAACTTTTGGACTCGGTCTTGTGGGCATATCGTACATCCTTCAAGAATCCATTAGGGACATCTCCCTTTCGACTCGTCTATGGCAAGCCGTGCCATTTGCTAGTGGAAATAAAGCATAAGTCACATTGGGCAGTAACTGAGCTATTATTGGATCCCGAGAGTATAGGAGACCAGAGGAGAGCAGAGTTGGCAGCCCTGGAGGAACTGAGAGATACAACCTTTTCTAGCAGCCTACAATATAAGGAAAAAGTGAAGACGTGGCACGATTCTCACATCAACCATAAACAGTTTGAGCCAGATCAGCGTGTATGGTTGTTTGATTCCAGGCTGAAATTATTCCCAGGGAAATTACAGAGCAAGTGGAAAGGCCCTTATGTGGTCAGGAAGGTACATGACAATGACAGTATTGACATATCCGAACCGTCATCTTCCTCTACCTTCCGGGTTAATGGTCAGCGCCTTAAGCTATATCTATATCACGATCCGCCGACCATTGACGTTGCCCCCATTCTTCTGGTATGAGATGTGTTCTTTGACTCATATCATCTTCATCTCATACATGGTGATCACTTCCATCTTCCGCTGTACAGATCATTGTCCATGTCACTTATTCATCTGTTGATTTCTTTTCTTATTTTCTTATTTTCTTCTTTTCCTTCTCTATTTTCTTTATCTATCAAAAGGTGCCGCCCCTTGTTGTCAGTTTTCTGTACTTAGGACGTACTTTGTCCTAAGTATAGGGGGGTTTGCACTCTAAGTTCTTTCATTTTCATTGATCCTCTCCATTGTCTCCTCTTCTTATCTATACTTAGGGATATCTTACCCTAAGTATAGGGGGAGACAACCCGAGTACGATCTGTTTATTCCCACCCTTGACCCTCCCTGCGTTGTGTACAATCTGCTATACTCAGGATTATTTGATCCTAAGTATAGGGGGGACGGTCAACTTCTCATTGGTTTATTTATTTATTCTTTAGACTTGCCTATACTTAGTACGAGTTATGTCTTCTCTTTTCTTTTCGATCTATGAGGACATAGCTCAAGCTAACTATAGGGGGGTCGCATATACTGCGTATATACTTTAGCCATAACTCGTACTTTCGTATTTTCCTAATAATAAGGCTAATAATTCTTTAAAATTCATTAAAAACCTTAATAAAAAGGTGTTTTGTTCCTCAAAATTCTTTTTGTATATACTGATTAATAAATCAGGTGAAAATGTTTTTTGCAAAATATTTGAAAAATAGTTCGAAAATCTTTGTGAACATCTATTGAAAACTATTTCGAAAATGTTTTGTTACATGTTTTCAACCTGTGTAAAAATGTGTGGTTTGCAAAATCTATTTCTTTGTGTGAAATAAAATGTTTGAAAAATGATTTGCAAATGGTTTGAAAAATGGTTGCAAAAATAGTTTGAAAAATCTATCTATACCGTGTGAAAAAAACCTTTGCAAAATGATTTTCAAATGTGTGTACATGTTTGTGAAATGTTTGTAACAATTATTTTGGACTAGAGTTTTCAAAAATTCTTTGAAAGACCTGTGTCAAATAAGTTTGAGGAATACATACATCACACCAAAATCCATTATATATACATATTTATAAAATTGATCACTTAACCTTGTAAATTCTTAAAATCCACTTCTTGTATATATAAGAAGCACTCCCGTGTAAATATTTTAACCTAGTGTTCAACCAAAAACCTTTTGTTTTTAAAAATCCCAAAAACATTTGCAAAACTAAAATCCAAAAAACATGTGAAAAATCTTTTTGAAAAATACAAAAAATGCATATGCATCATCATCATCTTTTCAAAAATCCATAAAAAGTTCAAAATCTTGAAAATTGCATCATAAAAATATTTTCTGCATTGCATTGCATAGCATTAGCATTTTTCGGATTGAGTTTGATAGTTGAACGAGTCTAAGTAAAATCTGGAGATTGGAACTTGATTAGACCTTCAAATCTACCTAATAACAGGAACCTTATAGGAACAGGGTTTGAGGTACTTCAGGTCTAGTTGACTTAATTCTTTGAGGATCACGAGACTTGGTTCAATGGATTCTTGACTGCCTAAGTAGAGTATTTCGGAGCACACACACGACTCTTATTGATAATGACCTAACTTGGACACCTGCACCTTTCACATGGCTCAACTCAGTTGGAGTGGTGAGGGGATTGGATTTGCCGGTATGAGACACACACAAGTGGAAACACTTGTCCTCCTGTAGGGAGGGAAGTGCACCCCAACCCGTCCAGTAATAAGGAAGTCTAAAGACAGGAGGCTGTGGGTTGCAATAAAGCTTCAAAAGAGGGATAGTCTACTGGCTCAAGAGGAAAAATTCCTTATGTAAATGCTGTTGTGAATAGTATTCAAAAAAAAAAGTTCAGGCATGTACAAAAATAAAAAGCCTGCAAAGTATGTACAAATGTGTAAAGCCAATAAGAAAGCTTGAGTTCCAAAGTCAAATATGTGATCCTGCAGCTGGATGACTTGACTACACTGGTCTTGCATCCCATGATAGGTAGCTACACTGGCTACTGTCCATTCTTCTCTTCACCCCTTCCTCTTGAGCTAGTTGCCACTTGAACTTAGAAGGGAATACCCCGCTCCTCGAGGATGGAGTTGTTGGATTGGGGAATTATTGGATTGTCATACCGGAGAAGTCAGTTTCTTTGCCATTCTAGTTGGGGAGTGCCACCATCACTTACACTGTACGAGTCAGATTCATAGTCGTAAGGGTTTGCGTATGAATTGAGATATTTCTGACCTGGCTATTGAGGAGACTTGAACAGAGTTTTGGGATTCTCAGGGACTGTTGGATTTCAAATTCGGTTCTAATTAGAGTTCCGCCCGCACTAAAATTCCAAAGGTCCGACTTAAGCTCCAAACTTTGATTTTGTGAAGACAAGTTTGATAATCAAAATTAACCCACCTTCTTCTTTTTCTTTTCTTTCTTTTTCTTTTTGCACTTATTGCATAAGTGTTTGCTAGGGACTAGCAAAGGTAAAGTATAGGGGGATGATGAATCCACATTTCATCATCTTTATTCTATCATTTTGGCCTCAAAAACCCTAGTAAATGCGTGTAAATACCCTTAATTCATGCATCCTAGCATCCATGTACATGTGTGTAAATAGTGTATAAAATACTGTAATTAAAGCCAAAATTATAGAATAAATAAAAGAAAAGAAAAAGAATAAAATATTGTAAATATTTTATGACCCAAAACCCCGAGACCTAGGCTTCTTGATGAATAGGTCGACAAGGAATAAAGTAGGGGGAGATAAGGGTCAAATACCTATACTTTTTAATTCATTCTTTATTCATTTTGGGACCTATTTTTGTTTCCACTTTTTATACCTCAAATAAAGAAACTTTGTACATGAAAGTTGTAGATAATTAAATAAAGAAAGATACAAAATTGATTTCACTGAAAAATAATGTACATATAAAAAGTTATGGTCAGAATAAAAATCCAGAATCCCAACTTCCCAGACCCGTATCTCACAACTGAAAACTCCAAATGCAGCAAACTCACTTTAGTTGTATAGAGAATAAAATAAGCTATTTAATGGCGGTGTTTCGCATTTGGCGGAGCTACGGTTTGAAAGTTGAGTTTTGGACCCTCATTGTATAATTGTACTGATTAAAATATTCATTTTATTATTATTCATTATTTTTGTATTTTTTATATTTTTATAATTTTGTAAATATTACTTATAATAATTTTGTATATTAAAATCAGAAGAAAAACCCAAAAGAAACATAAAATAAAAATACTTATAAATACAATACATATGTATAGGACCTATATTTATACCTATACAATATCTACTTATATTTTATTAAGTACATAAAATACTTCAGAAAAATAAAACAAAAATATATTTGTGTGTATAAAAGTATTTTATAATTTTATAAAATAAAATAATAAAAATAAATAAACTAATCACAAAATAAAAATAAAATAATAAAATATATATGTAATATACCTATATAGGCTATAAAAGCAACTAGTTAAAATACACCTCATAAAAATTACCAAAAATCATAATAAAATGCTACACAAAATAATAAATATTTTTTATTTTATAACTAAAATAAATAAATCCATTTTCGATTTTTAAATGGATTTTTAAATCTTTTTTCAAAGATTTTTCCTGATTGGTCCACGTGGACCAATCAGGGGACAGTCAAAGTTGACCTTGTCAACTACCTGTCCTAGCCCTGTAGCTTGTGTCAGAATCTTGGTTTCGACCCATTTTTGTCGATTTTTCCAGGCCACTCCTTGCATTATTTCATGTCGCTACCTTCTTGACTTTTCATCCTCCATGATCGAGGATGCTCGCCCAAGTGAAACCTCGGGCTATGGATCGAAGATCTGCTTGATACGCCTTGGTCTTTGGACCACCCCTGTCATCGAGTCAAACCACTTATAATGAACACCCGACCTTCCTTTGAAAATTTGAACCCCATTTGTCTGGTCCTTCGTCCCCATTTCACCCGCCTTGGATCCCTGGAGGTGATAGCTCCAGTTTGGGCTTCTTCGAGGCGGCGGAGCGACGATTTCCTAGGCGTTCCATCAACCTCCGGCCAACCCCCGTCGAGGTATCTTTAACCTCGGGCCCCTGGCCCTTGAGATGTTTGTTTCCCCTTGATTTTTCTCGCATCCATCTAGCCATAGTCTTAGGATCAAAAACCCTCTATAAAACATCTCGATT
Organism: Ottelia alismoides; assembly: GCA_037367405.1. Lineage (NCBI taxonomy): Eukaryota > Viridiplantae > Streptophyta > Magnoliopsida > Alismatales > Hydrocharitaceae > Ottelia > Ottelia alismoides. The sequence goes on from JAZKJV010011571.1 coordinate 41,532, forward strand.
CATCGATCAAATCACATCTCCAACCCACCTCGCTGGAGCGCATCTCTGACCAGTCACAGTCGCACCACCCCTCGCTGCCATTCATCCTCCATGGAGTCCAGGCATTTTGCCCTGGACTCTATCACCTTTTTCTTGCAGGTACGTGCATACGAACGACCACCGGGAAGCATTTCTGGTCTCGTCGGAGATACCTGGAGGTCCCGAGCTCCGCCGCCGTCGTAGGAGAGGATCAACGCCCCTCCGGCCATTTTGAAGCTTCCCGTGCATAGAGATCGCCTGCAAGGAGAGATCTGGGCCATTTTGAGCTTCGAACGCCGACGAAGGAGGGCGGGTGAGGTCGCGGAAGCTCGCCATCGCCGGCCTTCTTCCGCGTTCTTCCTCCAGGCCTTTCAGCCGTCGGATCAAGGGAGTCCCCCAGATCCATCACCGACCGTCCGATTGCATCTCCGTTCAACCGCCAGATTCTGGGCTGGGATCTAATCGTAGCCCTTCATTCGCGAAGTGTCATCGGAGGCCCTCGCGCGGACACGTGTCAAGTGGATTCATCTGAGTCGTCCGCCAGCGCCTTAGCGTGGGAATTTTGCAAGTATACCCACCCCCTTTTTGTAGTTTTCTTTTAGTCAGAAACTTTCATTCGTAGTTCAAAACATTTTGTAACATTTATAATTAGGCCCTTGAACTTTCGATATTTGCAAGTAGGTCCTCGGCCACGTCACCTCACGTAACCTGTTCACGTGAGGTGCGGGGCTTTTTGCAGCGAGGCCCTCGACTGTTTTTTATTTCGTCTAGGACCAGAAACTTTGAATAATAGTGTAAAAGTTTTGGAAATTTTGCATGTTGGCCCCTATGTTCCTGAAAATTGCATCTAGGTCCTTCCCAGGCGCGTGCTAGTCACACGCCCTGGTGGACATTTTGCGGACGTACCCCCTGGGTTTGGATATTTGTAATTGGTCCTTGAAATTAAATATATAGTGTAATATTTTGTTGGAAAATTGCGAGTGTGCCCCTGGATGTTTAACTATTTGCATATATACCCCTGCTAGGCCATACATTTTTGCTTGCTTGTTTTATTTATTTCACGCATCATATTAATTCCAAAAATCACCAAAAAATTCACATAGGCTCCTGTAAACTTGCACTTCCACGCCATATTTTTGCATTTTATTTTTGTTGCATTTTAGCATTTATTAAAAATCAAAAACATGCATTTTAGCTACTGTCTAGCTTATAAAATACCAAAAAATATTAAAACACCTAGAAAAAATCCAAAAAAATCACCTATTGTGTCTTTTATCCTACTATAGTGTCAGTCCAAAAATCACTAAAAAATTCAAAACCAAAACCTTAAAAATTAGAAAATTCCCAAAATCTTCCAAAAAATCAAAAAAATTCTAGAAAAATCTAAAAAATGCAAAAACTCAAGTTTTGTAGGTTCCCTAATCTATTCTCTTTATTTTAAAATTAGTTTGGAAAAATTTTGTGGTCGTTTAATATTTTTCATTCCTATTTTACCTTCAGCCAGAACATTAACTCACTGTTTCCTTTATTTTGACTTTTAAAAATCCCAAAAACACTCTGAAAAATACCCAAAAATCACAAAAACAGTAAAAAAATCATAAAAAGACCAAAAATATTTTATTTATGAATTTTTAAGCATTTTTACATATTTTTATAAATATTCTAGCACCTTTTTTATTATATTGTTTATATATTCCAATATTGAAAAAGAAAATAAAAAAAATATATAAAATATAAAAAGAAAATATAAAATCAGGAAATTAAAAAAAAATCAAAAATCAAAATTAAAAATTATATAAAAAATTAAATTAAAAAAAAGTAAAAACCCACAAAAACATTTACATTTGCATAGTGTAGATAACACACACACACACACTTGTGGATCTATCCTATCTTGCTCCTTGTGTTCGAACTCTCTACATACTTGCTTCTATACATCATTTATGTAGAGTTAAAAATAAATTTTAACTCCACTTTCTGCTTATCATTGTTTGATTGATTGATTGTGGGTTAATTGTTGATTTTAGTTTAGGATTCATTGCGGGTCGCCACAGCGACGGTTGTCTCCGCCTTGTGCGAGTCACTATTTAGACCCCGCGAATTTTGGCTAAATCAATATACTCAAGACTTTGGACACTCGGGCCCAATTTCCAAGTGTTTGTTCACTTGGGGGCTCACCGTAGTTTTTCAAGTTTTACATCACTTTATTTTACTTCGTTTCTCATTATTTGTGCTTTTCGCTCTTTTTCTATTTGTTTTTTGGAATGAACCCTTAGTTCTAGGCTTGCTTGATCATGTAGTCTAAGGCCAAATACCCAACTATTTTGCTTGTGCCTATAGTCTTCACATTTGGACTTAGAATTAATTAATTGTCAAATACTAAGTCTTGAAACCGCATGCCGAGAGAGTCGTATACAATGCTTGCAGGACCCATTATGGCGGGCATCGATTAGCATCAAAGACCGGACTTAGGTTTCATTCTGAGTACTTAGCATATGGTTTTTCACGTGTAGCAATTGCCTGCTTAAGACGATTTCTGTGTGCATATCGACATATAGTATAGGTTTAAAATTCATGTTTTGCATCTCGCACGGAGAGAGCAGGGAAGCATTACAAGTCTTCTCTTAGTGTCACCTTGCATTGCTTTTCCAACTATCTCCCTATGTTTTTTGGATCATATAGGAATTAAAGAAAATACAAAAATGTTAGGCACTTGTATTGAATTCACTCAAAGCAAGTGATAACACCAAAAAAATTTAAAAAGGGACTGCTAAAAATACTTGACCTAAATAAAATTGGTTATCGGACTCATTGCATTGGGTAAGCAAAGCCCTCATTTGTTTCTAGGTTGCATTGGAAGGTCTCCTTCTAGTGAAAGAGCAACTTCATAAGGATTAGAGCCTAAAATATGGTCTGTGGCTGCCTTGCTCGCTTGGATTTCCGAAGTATTGGCGCTTCTATCGTACGTAGACGAGTAGGGCTTGGTCAAAAATGATGTTCTCTATTGAGTTGAGCATCGACCTTGTATAAAGTATTGAGCCTAGGCCACGGCTTCACGAGGGTGTATGTCTCATCATCTTGTGTCCGAGTAGATTCTTGCACGCTCACGGGTGATTCCGTTATGAGCAAGATCCGAAGTATTGGTTTTACCTATCAACTTCCTCCCTCTATTTCTTTTGCTGAGTAGGGATCCAGAAAGGGTTACAAGGACCTTAAAAAGTGGAGACTATAGGTTACAAAGGAGGAGGACAAGTACGAGATATGTTTTCATTAGTACTCTCTCTTGTATAAGCGTAGCACTCTAAGGACTAGTTCAAAGATTAATCGCCTGAAAATCAAATCTAAAACTTACACAAATAATTGCCGAACCTTCACGGCTTCATGAGTCGAGTTGGTGAATCCATTATTTTGTGTTTGATTGATTAGATTTATTAAGGTCAAGATCAAAAACATCACGCACTCGCACAATTTTTCTTCTTGCCTAATTGACCCTTGCTTATTGTGAGCCTTCTACTGTTTTACACTCCTTTTATTCCGTGTTTGCCTCCGTACTCTTCATCCATCATTTATCTCTTTTGACCCTTTCAAGATGTCACCCACCGACGTCCACATCGATTCCTTGTCGCAAATATCCTCAATAAGGCAGGGTAATCTCCAAGAAGTTAGTTCGGATCTTGCGAACTTTTCCTTGGACTCCTCAATTCTCTCTTCCTTCAATATTTGCCTTTCTCCCATAAATCCACTGTTCGGGATGGACTCATGGCCCGAACTAGCTCTTCCTCTCCAAATAAATCGGGATTACTCTTGTCCCAAAATTAACCCCTTGTGGATGGAGATCAAATTCAGTCAATATCCTATGCTCCTTTCATAATAATCTGGGATTGTCCTTAATCCCAGATTCATCTTAGCAGTTGGTGTTCAGAAAGAGACTGTCATGGTTTAATTCATCATGTAGATTCTCAACTCGATCATGAGCCAGACGTTCAAGACGATTCAGAGATGGCTCCTATAAGAAGAGGAAATAGTCCACATCCCCAAACGGACGAGCATGCAGATCAGGGGGATGTGCAGTATACCACGCAAAATGAAGTCAATAGTCAACTACTTGCTTCAATACATGCCATCCAACAATAGTTGACTAATCAGGCTCTTACCCTGACAACCTTTCAAGAGATGCTGAATGATCTGAGGGGGAGAACCGATGAGAGATATGGCAGGAGGGATGATGAACCAAACTCAGAACATGAGTTCAATCGGGGAGCTGCTGGAGTTGCATTTTCAGTCGGTGGACCCTATTTCAAGAGAAGGGATGACGGACCACCACCGTCGAAGCCCACTTTGAAGCAGATATACAATCCTGGAGCGGACCGTATCACAGAGTGGATTCAAATTCCACAAATCCATGCCTACTTCGAGTTGAAGCCACAGTTTCTGTCATGCTCCCTACTTTCCATGAGAATACCATAGCAGAACCATAATCCACCTTAAGAAGTTCGACCACATCTGTGCCACTGCTCACTACCTCGGTATCCCAATAGGGGTGGTCAAGATGACTGCCTTCCCCTTCAGCCTCCAGGACAAGGACTTGTATTGGGTCGATCACTTAGGGAAGGTAGTCACGACCTGGGAGGAGATAAAGTCTGCATGTCTCCATAAATTCTACCCTCTTGGTCACCTAAATTAGATGCGCGCCCGCATCTCTAGTTTCTGCCAGCAATCCCACGAGACGATACATAAAGCATGGGAAAGGTTCAAGGAATTAAAAGAAAATTGTCCCCACCACAAGATTCCCAAGACCAGTCTCATGCAACATTTCTTTGGTGGGTTGACACTGGAAAGCCAGAGACTCGTCGATGCCACTTGTGGAGGCTCGCATTTCAACAGGGATGAGGATGTAGTATGGAACATTTTTGAGGAGATGGCTGAAGGAGAGGCCACTAAGTCCTCATCATGCGCCTACATGAAAATGCCGGCCACCATCAATAAGCCCGTCAATATGGCTACCCATACCAAAGACAAGGACGAGAGCTCCAACCTCAGCATTATTGGAAGCCACTTTTCCAGGGCAAACATCATTGAGAAGAGGTCGCAGTACCTCAAAAAACTGTCTGTTATTGAGAAGAGAACCCATGGTTTGGAGAAGCTTGATTTGATCTCTCAACAACTGGAGCAGCTAGTCCGTGCTCTGAATGCAAACACTTGCAACTCTATGTCTGCCACTACAGAAAACTTCGTTGAGCAGAAAGAGACACCACAGCTACAATCTCCTTAGCTGAGTCTCTCACAGCCTCAACCAGTCCAGCACATGTACTACGTGCAAGTCCTGAAGAAGACCTCAAAATTCCAGAACCAGATGGTTGTCTATCAACCAGAGTTGCAACCAGCCTATCCGGAGCAGTTTCCTCCACCCCCACCGCAGATTCAAGAGATTAATGGTGTGTAGGAACACGAACAACAACTGACCCATCCTCAGGGACATTCCCAGGGTCAGAACTTGGCCAACCATCCACACCACCAACAACAGCAGGGAGGGAGAAACTTCCACCCCTACCAACCCCAGAACCAGCAACCTCCTTAATACGGGAACACATGGAGGCAGGGTATCAGCAACAGTCCGGCTACCATCATCAGGGTTTCCCCCCGTAGCAGTCGGCTGCATCATACCAAAATTTTCATCCCTCCCATCAGCATTCACAATACTCCTTTTGACCTCCTCCTCACCAATTTTCACAGGGTTACCAGCAACAGCCTCCTCCTCATTATCATCACCAAAGGCCTCAAATAGGCGACTCTTCTGAGGTTGCACCGATGAACCCGACCCTCACATGCCTGGAGCAGCTCGTCAAGAATATGTTTGAGATGACCCAGAAGATAGATGACCTGATGGCTGCAAAACCATCATACTAGCCTAGGTAGAGGCTAGTCCTAATAATTTCCGACGCAAGGAGCAAGTAGTTTGCGGTGATCTGCCTGATTCGGATAGAAATGATTTGGTTATATCTAACATTGTTACTCTCAGGAGCGGTAGAGCACTTCAACCATCAGTTGTTGTAGAGGGAAAGCGCATTACATCTGACGAGGAGTCATCAGTCCAGCCAGCACGAGGGCCAAGCAACATTTTTGGAGGAACACCATCCGCAAAAAAATTCACAAAAAATGAAGAAAATACAAAAAGACAACAACAGCCTTAGTGGAGACCATCCATCTTTGGAGATGCCTACACGTGCCACAGAAGCAGTACTGGAGTAGAGAAGTCAAACACATGCAACAGATCCAAAGACTGCACTAAATGCCGAGCCTGCATTTTTTGGTCAACACACTATAGATGTGTCTATACCTTTTTTCCATCTACCTGTAAAAAATGATATGGACACAATTTTGAGTGATATTGTTTCAGATTATGTAAATATTCCCTTTCCAGAAGCAATGAAAAATGAAAAAATTGAAAAAAAATACTTTGTCTGATCCTGCCATTGTAGAAATTATCCAAAATTTGCTCTCCAATATGCCCTTGATGAAAGATCTTGAGTACATGCCAACCGTGAAGAAAGGATTGAAAGATGCATGTACATCTAGGCGTAGGCCTCATCCTCACAATGTCGACAGCAAAGGTGGCACATTTGAAAAGCATTTCCTTACAACAGTCACGATCAATGCCATTAGCAATCTCCTGGACAAGAAGCTAGACAAGGGAGCGCTGTTCATTCGCTGTCAGATGTTCAACCAAGAGTTTGAATGCACCTTGCTTGATGGCAGGTCTTTTATCAATCTAATGCTTGCTTCACTGCTCACAGAATTTAGGTTAGGACCGCTTGAACCGACAAAAATGATTCTAAAATTCACGGACAAATCCGTCAAGTGGCCTAGGGGCATGCTGGAGGATGTGATCATTACGTTTTAGGGGATGCAGTTCCCTGCCGATTTTGTTGTGCTAGATATGGACATCTCCACACCTTTGCTCCTCACCCCAATCATACTTGGACGACCATTCCTGTGAATAGACAATGCAATAGTCAATTATGGAACTGGAGAGATCACCTTCGGCTCCAGCAATAGAAAAATTGAGATAGAGATCGTGCCTGAGGCAAGACCTACAGAGGAAACATCGTCAACGTGTATGAGGGTAATCAATTATTCTGAAGACTGCGACTTTTTGGCAGAATTTCAAGACACCAACCTTTTTATGGATGAAAATGACGTCCATGAATTCCTCTATCCCGAGGAAGAGATGGAGAATGCAGTCAAATTTCCCCTTATCGATCATACTTGAAGAATCTGAGCAGACTGACCCCATTTCGGAGACCTTCCCAGATATGGCGATCCTTGCTATTGCCTCACTCCCGTGGTATGCCGATATTGTGAACTATCTTGTTGCCAAGAAAGTTCCACAAGGTTGGCCCAGGCAGCGACTTGAGACCTTCCTTGCGAAGGTCAAGTTCTACCACTGGGAGGATCCAATCCTTTATCATGAAGGAGGGGATTGCATCTGGCATCGGTGCATTCCTAAGGAGGAGCACCATAGTTTCCTCACATACTGCCACAAGCTTGAGGCAGGAGGACATCTCTCTGGGAGGAGAATGGCACAGAAAGTGCTCCAATCCAACCTATGGTGGCCTACCCTCTTCAAGGATTCTGATGAGTTCATGAAGAGGTGTATTTACTGTTAGACGATGGGCACTTGGACAGCGTGATATGATGCCAATGCTGCCCATTTACTTCTGTGAGGTTTTTGGCGCTTGGGGCATCAATTTCATGGGTCCATTCCCTAAGAGTCAGGGATTCGAGTACATTCTGTTGGCCGAGGATTATGTTAGTCGTTGGGTTGAGGCCATCCCCACCCGAACCGCAGATGCTAGGACTGTTTGCAAATTTTTGAGGAAGAATATCATTTCATGGTTCGGGGTGCCTAGAGTTTTGATATCTGACGGAGGGTCTCATTTCATCAACAACAAGGTAAAGGCCCTTGCTAGCGAGTTCAACATAGACCATCGAATAGCCACTCCTTATCATCCTCAGACCAATGGTATTGCTGAAGTGTCGAACAGGGAGATCAAGACGATATTGCAGAAGGTAGTCTGCCCAGACCAAAAGGATTGGTCATAGATTTTGGACTCGGTCTTGTGGGCATATTGGAATTCCTTTAAGACTCCTTTAAATACATCTTTCTTTAGCCTCGTTGCCATTTACCTGTTGAGATTAGGCACAAGTCACTTTGGGTTGTCACATATATATTATTGGATCCAGTGAGTATAGGAGATCGAAGGAAGGCAGAATTGACAACCCTAGAGGAGATGAGAGACACAACCTTTTCAAGCAGCCTACAATACACAGAGAGAGTGAAGAAATGGCATGATTCTCATATTAGCCATAAGCAGTTTGAGCCAGATCAGAGAGCATGGTTGTTCGATGCTAGGCTTAGATTATTTCCAGGGAAGTTGCAAAGCAAGTGGAAGGGACCATAGCTGGTCCAAAAGGTACATGACAATGGGAGTATTGACATATCTGAGATGTCATATGAGTCTACCTTTCGTATTAACGAGCAGCGTCTCAAACCATATCTAGATCATGAGCTATTGGTCGTTGACGTCGCCCCTATTCATTTTGCATGAGATGTGGTTTTTGACTCACATATATTGCATCTCATGCCTGACTATCACTGTCCTCCACCTTGTATAGATCCAGATGTCCATATCATCTCATTCTTTAGTCCAACACCCCATTTGCATCTTGTGATAATGCTATACTTAGGGTGTACTTTACCCTAAGTATAGGGGGGATGTCAGACTTTTGATTTTTCTTTTGATTCTCTTTTTTGCTGCCTATACTTAGGGATATATTACCCTAAGTATAGGGGAGGTAGACCCTGTACATTCGATCGCTCGGAGTTCCCTTTATGTACAGTCTATTATACTTAGGATTACTTGATCCTAAGTATAGGGGAAACACCGAGACCTCTTCATCCTATTCTTTGATTCATCATTGTAGTTTATCATTTCTTTTCACTTCCCTATACTAAGCACGAGTTATGTCTTCTTCATCGCTTTTAATCCACTATGAGGACATCGTCGAGCTAAGTATAGGGGGGTGTTGTATATATTTCATATATACTTTGGCCATAACTCGTACTTTGTGTGAGAGTGTTAATAAATAAAAAGGCTAAAATCCTTTATCTAAAAATTGTAAAAATTTTCAAAATTTTTCTTGTACATAAAATTCTTTCTTGCACATACATAACTATTTATAAAAATTATTTTTGTACAAATGTTTGTAAAAATGTTTTGTTTGTAAAAAGTTTATAAATAGTTTGGTATCAAAATAATGTATGGAGTACAAAATTTTTGCTAAATGTTTGAAAAACAAAAGTTCGCAAAAATCCTTGTGTAAATGTGTGCAAATAGTTTGCAAAACTTATGCATCCATGCATTCATTCATTCATTCAAACATTTTTCAAAAATTTTGCATGTTTTCAAAAAAATTACAAAAAAAGGTTTTTATATATACTTGTACAGTTTTCTGAATCATAGATTGACATTTAAACTAGCCTAGAATTAAATTGGAAAATAGAGCTTGGTTAAGATCTTAATCCACCTAATTCTAAGAGGAACCCTATGGGGCTTAGGGTTAAGACTCTTCAGGTCCATTGGTGACTTATTTCTTTAAGTCCTCTAGGCTATGATCACATGTCATCTTGATAGGCCTAAGTAGAATATTTAACAACACACACATGACTCTCACAGATAATGGCTTTACTTGCACCAACACCGTACACATATCTCTCTACGGATGAGGTGGTGAGGAGGTAGTTTTCTTTGGCTTGGGGTAGCATACGAGGGTAGTACTTCTAGGCGGAACCTCTCGTCTTCTTTTAGTGAAGGAAGTGCGTCTCAACTTGATCTGGTGGCATTGAGGTCTAAAGACAGGAGTTGTGGTTTGCAATAATGCTTCAAAAGAGGGATAGTCTACTGGCTCAAGAGGAAAAACTCCTTATGTATATATGCTGCACCATGTAGATATGTTGTACATATGCACATCAAAAAAATGTGCAAAAGAAATAAAAACTCCAAAAAAGTAGCGGGTCTGATAGAAAATGAAATACTCATCGGAGTATATATAGTCAAATAAAGCAAATCTTATGTTACCCATTCTCATCTCATGAAGCTTGCAGCAGGGAGACTTAGCCACACTGGTTGGGCTCCCAGGGATACATGACTACACTGGTCATGGTCCATTCTCTTCTTCCTCCTCCTCTTGAGCCGGTTGAACTTGAACTTCGAAGGGAATACCCCGCTCCTCGAGGAAAGAGCTGCAGGACTAGGGCATTAGAGTTACCTTGTTGAGGAGGGCTGTTACTTTACCGTTTCTGAGGTGGGGAGCTACACATCACTTACACAATACAAGAAAAGATTCATGGTCATTAGAGTTTGTGTATGTAGACTTGTTCTGATCTGGATTATTGAGGATTCTTGCCCATAGATTGGTGGAACTTAGAGGTTGTTGAGTTTTAAACCTAGGTCCAAATAAGGTTCCAACAAACTAATAATCCAAAGGTCTGACTGAGCTCCATACTCCAATTTAATGAAGATAAGTTTAATAATCAACCTAGATTCTCCTTCTTTTTCTTTTCTTTCTTTTCACTTCTTTTTGAAATAAGTGTTTGCTAAGGGACTAGTAAAGGTAAAGTATAAGGGGGTGATGAATCCATGTTCATCACTCTTTATTCTTTTATTTTAACTAATTATCTTGGCAAAGCATCATATAGATAGGTGTAAATAGAATAAGTTAGCAATATGCATGCATGTGTTAATAATACATAATTAGCATGTATTTATGCAAAAATAAAAGAATAAAGGAAAAGAAAAAGAAAGGAGGTATTTAGAATAAATACAGAGTGATCCGAATCCTAAGAGAGGTCCAAGCATTGGCCTGATCGCCAAATAAAATATGTAGAGAGAGATAGGTCCTACTCTATATTGTATATACCTTGTGTGTAAATAAATTATTTTTTCCAAAATAAAATAAAATATATGTTTTTAACTCATTGTATATATTTCTAAAAATAAAATAAAAATGAGAAAAATAAAAAAATAAAAATTCTCTCTCACTTGTACATAGTACATGTATATATATTCCCTTCTCTATTTATTTTATACCTGTAAGTAAATAATAAAAATAAAACAAAAATGGTTTTATACTCCAAAAATTATTTTATAAATAAAATATAAAATTGGGATATTATTGTGAAAATAATAAATTAAAAATAATTATACAAAATACATAGGTATAATATACCTGTATATAATACTCTATATTGTATATAGACTAATTTATTTTTCAAAAAATAAATAAAAATCACATAATTCTTGAAAATAATAAATATTTTTCATTTTATTTATTTTTAAATTTAAATTCATTTACTATTTTAATTTATTTAACTTTTATTTTCATTGTTATTTTGTCATATAGTGGCTTTTGTCCTTTTCCTGCGCTACTTCTGATTGGTCCATGTGCGAATGTTGACCCGGGTCAACCCCTGCTTCCAGGGCTTGACCCGACCCGACTGCATGGTCGGACCTCCTTCTCCCTATTTTCCCGAGCGGGTCATGCGTCCTTTCGCCCCGAATTTTCGCCCGTGTCCTCCCCATGGATCTAGGAATCTCGCGGATCCCTAGGGAGGTGCGGATCCTTCTCGGTTTACGCACCCTCATCTGCTCTTTCCAGCCACCTAGGAGCACTATAAATCATCTCATCCTCTTCCCCAGTTCAGCAGCTTGTGCCTCGCTCCCTCTTGATACCATAGCCACCTCCAGCAGAGTGACAGCCGTCTGGAGAGCCGCCTGGCGTTTGATTTGGTGCAGCGACACCACAGCTCAGCCATCATGGCCGGATATCCACCGTGACTAGCCTCCCTTGCTTTCCGCCGCTCGGTCGAGGCCATTACCCCGACGGCCCCTTCGCCTGGAGCCCAAGAGTTGATCCAGAACTTCAAGTGAGCTTTTTATCCTTCATCTTTATCGTCTCGATCAAATCTTTCATCTTAGCACTGACGTCACTCCGCCAGCTCCAACCAGCTGGTCGGAGCTCCGTTCCCCCATCCCTGCCGCTCTGATATCATCTCACATTCGCGCTTCATCTAGCTCCGCACCATGATCACCTGATCTTAGCCTATCTAGCCGAGATTAGGCTCGAGGTCTCCTTTCATTTCCTTCGTCGGAGACCAACGTCCGCCCCACGTCGCTTCTTTCCTTTTTAGCCCAAATAACCCGGACCGGAGTATAGCTCCGAGTCAGAGCTATCCTCTGCAGGTTGTCTCGCACGTAGGGAGCCATCTTTCCATCCTTACCAGGGCTCGTTGGAGCAGCTCCAGGCCTTCACCGTTGACACGCCTATCCAGTCGTTGGAGCATCCATCTGAGCCGTCCAGCTAACGCGGAAGCGTCTCACCATCACGCTTGCGCCCTCCGATCGTCCATCAGGGTCGGGGATCTCTTCCCTGCACCGATGAAGTTCGCCTGGTGCCTGTTCTTCCAGACGCACTCCCCTCCGTTGGATCGACCGGGACCTTCTAGATCATATTTGAACCGTCCATGCAGTCGCCTTGTCAGACCATTGGATGTCAGATCTGACGATCACGTACGCCCCACGTTCCCGACCGTCCTGGCATCGTCAGATCTGATGTCGGACAGCATCAGAGTCGCACGTCCACCCCAGGCTCCAGCAGGCGACACGCGTCTACCCCACGTACGCTTCACGTGCTTCGAAGGTATCTTTTCCTTTTTACCCCGCACTTATTTTACTTTACATTTTAGTCTGTAAAATAAATTTGTAGTTGAACTTATTTGCACTTTAGTCCCTATAGTTTCTGTTATTTGCACTTTAGCCCACTCATCTGGAGGCACGTGTGTTGTCACGTGCTCTTTGGTGTTTTTGCAGTTTCTGTCCTGAACTTATTTGATTTTATCTTTTGAGTAGATGTTTTCTGAAATTGCAAATATACCCCTGCGAACGTGTTTTTGACGCATGTGTTGAATTGATTGGATAAATTGCATGGTTGCCCCCATACTTTTTATGCACGTTATTTGTTAGTACAGAAACTTAAATAATTTGCACTTACATCCCTACGAACTATGTGTTGTTTTTTTAATTAAATAAATATCAAAACTACTCCAAAAACTCCCAAAAAATTCCCAATAGCTCTTGCTAGTGTGTAATATTTTTGGTAATTTCTGTGACATATTTTGATTTTATTTTATATTTTCTAAAAATCAAAAACCCTAAAAACTACCTCTTTCTAATTTAGAAAATCCATAAAAATAGAAAAATACATTTAAAAATTCCAAAAAAATTTGTACCGTTTTCATTTGATTGTTTTTTATAAAATACCTAAAAATCATAAAAGACTAAAAACCTTATAAAAATAATTAAAATTTCTCTAAAAATTATAAAAATGTGTTTCAATTTCTGTAGGTAGATTTTATTTCCACATAAAATTGCTACTAGGATTTTAGAGGCATTTTAGATATTTTAATTTTTCCTCTTCATCCAAGTTGTACATTATTTGCTATTTTTGTTTTCTTTTACTTTTAGAAAATTTTTATTAAAATCAGAAAAAGCCCATAAAATACCCGAAAACACTTGAATATTCTAAAAATACAAAAATAATTTTATTTTAAATTTTTAAGCTTTTTTATACCTTGATAAAAATTGTGTGTTGTGTTTGCTTTAATTTTCTTGTTCATTTTCTTAATAGAAAATATAAAAAATTGAAAATTAAAAACCACCAAAAACATTGTGACTTCATTTTTGATTACTTGACTACTTCGTAGGTTTTTCGTGCTCCTTGTGTTCGACCCTAGTGGCTATACCAGGTAAAATAAATAGCAAGACCGCTTGCCTTGTTTCCATGCTTGTTTGATTTCATTGGTGGTCTCTAGTTTCTCGTTGAGCCCGGTTCGAGTGGTTGAGGTCGCAACGACCTTTGATATCACTTAACTTCTGTCGCTTGGGCCTCTCACCAGAGGACAACCTAGAAAGGGCTCTAGAGTGGCTTTTAATGACCGAGTTTGTTCCATGATGCATATGCATTTGTTCGATCGTGTCTAGTCTGTCAGAGAATGGGAGGGACCGTCGGTCCCAAAGATGAAATGCCCATGCAACCTGTGATTATGGTTGATGTTTTCGATGCATGGGGCATAGATTCCATGGGCCCATTCCCTAAAAGCCAAGTCTATGAGCACATTCGACTAGTGGTAGATTATCTCTTCATGTGGATGGAAGCTATCCCTACCTGAGCCGTAGATAGCAAAATTATCTGCAAGTTAGTAAAAGATCACATCATTTAATGGTTCGGGGTCCCAAAAGTGATCATCTCTAATGGGGGTAGCCACGTTGTTAACACATAAATGAAGAAGTTAATAAAATACTACGACATCGAGCATGTGCCGCTAGTCCATACCACCCTTAGTCAAATGACATGGTAGAAATGTCGAATAGGAAGGTGAAGCATTTTACATAATCTAGTCTGTCCTGACAAGAAGAATTGGTCCCAACCCATGTACCAAGTTCTATGGGCATATCAGACTACTTATAAGATCCCAATTGGAACCTCCCCATTTCGAATGGTATATGGAAAGCCGTGTTATCTATCTGCTGGTCTGATCTATAAATCTGAATGGGTATTAAAGAAAGTGAACTAGAACACACTTAAAGGGCAATAGAGTAGAAAAAATGGCCCTAAATGATATTCTAAAAATAAAAAAGAAGGCATATGATAATAACGTGATTTATAAGGACAGAATCAAGTGTTAGCACAATCAATATATCAGACGCAAGAATTTTGTCCTTGGGTAGAAGGTATTGTTATTCAATGCCAAGTTGAAGATTTTCTAGGGCAAGTTGAAGCCCAAGTGGATGGGACCCTTCATTATCAAAGAAGTGCACACAGACGACAATGTAGAGATTTCAGAGCTTATAGATGGTGCCTGATCATTCCTCATGAACGGGTGACTGTTTAAGAATTTCGTAGGATCATATGAGCAATTAGCTCTTGTTGAAGAGATCCCATTCATGCGTATCTCGGAATCTCATGATCTACTCTTAGGGAAAGAATGAATCCTCACTACTCCCAACATCTCCAAGCATATCTTTCCTTACTCTCATATCTTTGTATGTTCCCCAACCTCATCGGTTCTCATACTTACTCTTTTTCTACACTTAGACTGACTAGAGCCTAAGTATAGGGGGACCGACTTCTTCTCCATATATTAGTTAATTCTTTTTCTTCTCCTCTTGACCTCGACCGTCCTATTTTTTCTTCTTCTACATTTCTAACAAGAGCATAAGTATAGGTGATGACTAGGGTTTTGCGAGGGTCTAATGTGGTCTACACAAGGCGAGACCTACACTGTCACCGAGGTGACCGCTCACGAAACATGGATGCTAATCAACAATTAACCCACAAAAGATGAATCAATGCAAAGCAAAAATTTGGAGTTAAAATTTATTACAACTCTACAAAATATGTGTCTAGTACAAGTATACGTAGAGTGTCGAACAGAGGGAGCACACAAGATGGTTGGGGAAATTAAATAAAAAATTGTCCCCTTAGTCTCTTTTTATTATATTTTTGTGTGGGTTTTTAATTATATTTATATATTTATTTATAGATTTTTTGTTTTTTTATTTTTTGATATGTTTTAAATTTATATTATGTATTCTCTTTTTATATTTTTGGATTTTAATTCTCTTTTTTTTTAATAAAGTAAAATACAAATATAGATAATAATATAGATAGTATAACTAATATATAATAAATAAATAAAATAAGGATAAAATCTGGAAAATACCCTTAAGGATATTAAAATTATTTTTTGTATTTTTAATAATAATAACATTATAAATACTAATAAAGTAAATATTTCTAAAAAATAGATGTCACCTTCTCATAATTATAAAATAGCTATAAATACTTCAAAAATAAGAAAATAAAATGTTTTATCTTTTTTTATTTTTTCTCTATTTTTTATATTTTTCTAAAAACTTTTGCTAATAGTTTTCTATTTTTAATTAAAAAATGTCAAATAGTGACTTATATTAATGGACAAATTATTTTGGGATCTAAAAATAGATAAAAGTCCAAAAATTTCCCAAAACTATTTTTAATATATAGTTGGTATAACAAATAAAAGTTGGAAACATAAACAAATATTCTTAGATTTTTATAAATTTTTTATTATTTTTATAAGGATATTAGAGATTTTTAATTTTTGATATTATCTTTTGTTATTTTCTGGATTTTTTGTCTGTAGTTGTAAAATATAACAATAAATAATACCTTTTAATAATTTTTAATGATGATATTATTTTTTTTTGTTTTTTTAATATTATACATGAGATAAATGCTTTGTTTTTTTATTTTTGATAAAAAGGAAAATATAATAAATGCCTAGATAAAAATATGTGTGGTATAATACATTTTAAGGCATCTATATTAATTTTTATAAGATTTTCAGAGCAATAAAAATATTTTAAGAAAAATAAAAATGAACAAAAGTAAATAAATGTCAAGCATGGACCTATTTATAATTAACAGAAATAGTTTCATGTTTCTAGAACACCTCAAAAAACCCAAGAGCCAAAAGTGCAAAATGCCCAAAATTATTAAATAAATAATGCTGGTATATGTATAATTGCATTTTCTAAAAAGTGGTTGGTCTACTTTGCATGTTAACCAAAACTTTTAGTACTAGAATTTAAAATTACAAGACTAAATTGAAATACTAAACACCCAAGGGTTCCCTTTCAAAATGCCACCCCTCACGCGCATGGGCATGTGCAGTGATGTGGAGAGGGACTGGAACGCAAAGAGTAGGAATGCATGGTTCTTAATACAATTTTTACCAAAAAATTACAGATGGAATATTCTGGATTAAAAATAAAATACAAAAGTACGGGGGCTGGAAATACAAAATACCCCCACGTAGTCGAGCTGACAGTTTGGATTACTTCACTCAACACGTGTCACACCCGGGTCATGCTATGCCGGTTCGTGGATCTACGACTGGGATTAGACCTCTTGGGAGATTTGATGGTTATATGTGTGCAAGATCTAACGATCTCCTTTTGATCTAGAGCGAAGAGGTGATCCAATAACTACTGCTCTCCCTGAAGAACAAAGAAAAACATGTCTTCAGGCAAGCTTAGATCAACCAGTCCTCGCTCCTCTGGTGGTCTCTTTTGCTACTTTGATACCTAACACGCTCCCCAAGATAGTCTGCATCTATTTGGAGCTTCGAAAATGGTCGGGACCCATCGGTGGTGTCTTGGCTACTCGGTGAAGGTCGAAGCTCCAAGTATCTTTGGCCAAATCAAAATCGACCTGTAAAGGGTCCTTTGGCCTTCAGAATCTGTAGGTTAGCATAATCAAAACAAAATGAGGGTTATAGGGGTCCTATTGAATGGAGATTGAGTGAAAATGGGTTGGTGCGGTTGTGTTCTGGCAATGGCGATGGAAGGAACCTCAGTGGCTTGATCTGGGGGGTATCAAGGTGAGCGAAGGTGGTCTAAAGGTGGAGAAGTGAAGGGGGACGAGAATGGTAGCGGAGAAGAGTTAGAACGGGGAGAGCTGACAGTGAGACATGATGGTGGAACACTGGCCGGAGTAGATCTCCGACGAACTACGAGGATCTAAATTTAAGCTATTGCAATAAATGAGAACACAAAATAAAGACAGAATCGAAATGGTGTAAGGAAATGCTACCTAAAAATGCAAGAAAGAGAGCTCGAACTTGCGGAGGCAAGGAGCTCAAGAACCACATCGGGGCGGAGCTCCAACGATGGTGGATCGATCACTCCAGCATCTAGATCTCGATGTAAATCATACGAGAAGGATCCTATCACTCTCCTCAACTCATCGTACTATGGACCAGAGAGGTTTAGTGAGGAAACAAAGATCAAAATCAATTGGGCCCCGATGAGTGGTTATGTATAGGCAGAGGTTGGTTAGAGAATCATGCTCGTTCAAAGGTCCAATGATCGAGAAAATGATCAGACGTGATAGGGCTTTGATCGAGGAACATATGTACTGAAGGAATCAAGCCAAATGGATGCAAGGATCAGTCTCTAAAATTGGGAGAAACAAGGTTTTTTACCTCTGACAGATGCATCTACATGGACTAGAGCGTTGACCGAGGTCAACCCTCAATCACCTCCCATTGGTCCACATAAGCACACTACACGATAAAAAGGATACTTTATTAATTATATTAAAAATAGTAAATGATTTTATTATTTTTGTTAAAACATAAAAAATGTTTATCATTTATTTTAGTATTTAATTAAGATTTTTATTTAATTTTACAATTATTTTTGTTAGGTTTTATTATTTATATGTTTATTTATAGATACATTGACCTATATTTTATGTATTTTATTCTGTATTTTGTATTTTATTATTTTATAAAAATAATTTAGATAAACATATACATATTTTATTATATTTTAATGAGTTTATTTGTGTACTTAAATAATTATGTATAGTTATTATGTAGGTATACTTAAGTATAATTCATCTATATATTATAGTAATTTGTTTTTTTAAGTATTTTTATTATTTTATTTTTTTAACTATATACATGTGTTTTAAATAATTTATACAAAAATATAAAAATATAAAATATAAATAATGAAAATGTAAAGAATAAATATAATGAATATTATATACAAGTATATTACACAATTAGGGCACAAAACCTAACTTTTGCATCTTAACTCCAAATTTAAGGAAACCACTTCATTAAATAGATAATTAAAAGTTATATACATTTAAAGGTGATTTTGATTAATTTTGAGTTAATATGGAGAAGGTGCAGGTATTTGAAGTTTGGATTTTTTTCTTTTTATTTTGAGTGTAGAAGGGGCATTGTGCATTATTTTTATGTAAAATAAGTTTTATATTTTTCTATATATTTTTGTCTTAAACTTTCATGTACAAAGTTTATTTATTTAATGAAAAAATAATAAAGAATAAAATAGGTTTCAAAATTGACTTATTAGGGAATTAAAGATTAGGGGTTTATTGTATTTTTCACCCTTATCTCCCCATACTTTATTCCTTATCGACCCAGTCATCATGATGTCTAGGTCTCGTGGTTTAGGGTCATTAAATACCTATGGTATTTCATTTCATTTCCTTTTCTTTTCTTTATTCTTATATTTTGGCTTTAAAGAGATTATTTTATACAATATTTATACAATAAATTATATAAGTTATTTTATGTAAAATAATATTATTTACATGCATTTAGCTAGGGTTTGAAGGCCAAAATGAAAGAATAAAGGTGATGAAATGGAGACTCATCACCCCCTATACTTGCTAGTCCCTAGCAAACACTTATGCCTATAAGTGCAGAAAAGAAAATAAAGAAAAGAAAAAAACTTCGACCGATCTTAACTTTCAAACTTGATTCATAAATCAAAGTCTGGAGCCTAGTCGGACTTAAGAAATTAGGTTTGGTTGGAACTTTATTAGAAATCAGACTTGCAACACAACAACCTCTAACACCCACAAAACTATGTCGTATTCTTCTCAAAAGCTAGGTTAGAACAAGTCGATGTCATATGCAGTCCTATATGACTATGGGTCTTTCTTGTACAGTGTCAGTGATGTTTGGCTCCTCTTGGCTGAAGCGGTAAAGGTCAGGGTTCTCAACATGGTGACCTTAATTCCAAAACCTAGTAACTCTTTCCTCTAGAAGTGGGGTATTCCCTTCTAAGTTCAAGTGCAACTGGCTTAAGAAGAGGAGGTAGAGAAGAGAATTGACGGTAGCCAATGTAGCTACCTATCCTAGGATGTTTGACCAGTGTAGCCAAGTCATCCGACTACAGACACATAGATCTTTGACTTTGATGCTCAGGCTTGTTCGTTGACTCTATACATACCTACTCCGATGGGAATTGATTTTTCTCTGATTTGTGTCGGTCTATTTTATGAAGTTTTTTATTTTTCAATATTTTCGAATACTATATACAGTAACATTTACATAAGGACTTTTTCCTCTTGAGCAAGTAGACTATCCCTCTTTTGAAGAATTATTACAACCCACGACATTTTTTCCTTGGACATCATGGCTACTGGATCGGGTTGGGGGTACAATGGCCACAGAATCGTGACTTCATAATGTTCCCATTTGCTTCTGTATCATGCCAACAAACCCACCCTCTACCACTTCTACTGAGTTGAGCAAAGTGTAAGGTGCCGGTGTGCAAGTTAGGTCACTATCAATAAGATCCATACGTGTGTTCCGAGATATTCTACTTAGGCAGTCAAGACAACACTGAACCTAGTCTTGTGGTCTCAAAGAATTAATTTTAATAGAACTGAAGCATCTCAATTCCGGTTCCTATAAGGTCCTGTGATTATTTGGATTAAGATCCAACGAAGCTCCAATCTTCGAGTTTTATTTAGACTAGTTCAATTGTCATTATCAATCCGAAAAATGCAAATTCTATGTACAATGCAAGAAAATATTTTTTGTGAAGAAATTTTCTAATTGTTCTCTTTATATGGGTTTTTAAAAAGGTTTTAAAAATTTTTATGCGACATTTTTGAAAACAAAAGTGTTTAAAAAGAATTATGTGCAAATATTCACATGGGAGTGCTTTTATATTTACAAGAATTAGGTTACCTTTTATACATGGAATTAACAAGTTGAGTGTTATTGATTATTTACATAATTTTATGTACACTTTTATACAATCTTTATATGGATTTTATTTGGACTATTATTTACAGGGTTCTCAAAACATTTAAAAAAATTCAAACATTTTGAAAGCTTATTTTTTGCAAATAATTTTGACAAATACTTTTAAAACATTTAGAAAATATAAAAATCATTTTGCAAAGACTTTTTCAAACAGTATGCATAGATTTTTCAAAGTATTTTTGCAACCATTTTCCAAATGATTTGTAACTAGATTTTCAAGACATTTTATTTAATCAAATAAAAGAAAATTATCCAAACCAAAATATTTTTCAAATGATTTCAAAAGGATTTTTCAAAGAATTTTTCGAACCATTTTCCAAACATTTTTCAAAACATTTCTAACCATATTTATTAATCAGTATCTATAAGAATTTTGAATGGAGATACATTTATACAAAACTTCTAGCCCTCGCAGAGCCATATACAGAATATCCAATCCACAAAAGAAATTGATAAAGGCCGCTTCTTCCAACTATTATATAAAAGCACCAAATTGATCCAGGGCCTTCTTCGATATCCTATAGCTTACCTCTCTCTCTATCTCTCTCGTTTCACATGGTCCTAGTAGGCCCAATTTGTTTGTTCATGGTGTATTGGAGTGAGGTCCAAAGTCGGCACAATCGGAAAGAGTAAGGAGTAGGGATTGATGCCAAGACATTCTTCTAAACCCATCTTCCTCTCTTTGAAACAAGGAGCGCTTTTGGTTCTATACATGCTTCAAACCATTTTGTCTTCTTTATATTACCATATCTCTGGAGTCAAGAATTTTCTATGAAGAACTATTGAACTCAATCATTTGCTGCCTCGAGCGCCCTTGTCCCGGAGATGTGATGTCGAGCGCACTTTCCCTCCGGTCAGTAAAGGCCACTTATATATTTGGGGGAGTCTCTCTATTAATATATATTTCTCGACTCCCATTTGAGATTCCTTTCATCTAAATATATAATAGTCGAAGTTGTCCTTCTGTGTCAACTTCACGGGGAAGGAATGGTTTTGATTTTGGGGAATAACATCAGTCTAATTCGAGCGCAGATGTCCTTTCCACTATAATCTAGCCTATATATTCTGCGTATAATGTTATAGTACTTTAACCATATTATTCAAAAATACGAGAGTACAAGTCATTTCTAAAGTATATACAATGTATATACAACCCCCTATACTTAGATTGAGCTATGTCCTCATAGATCATAAAGAAAGGAAGTAGACATAACTTGTACTGAGTATAAAAGAGCATATACTATAACTATAAATGAAAGAATGAGAAGTTGACCGTCACCCCAATACATAGGATCAATTCATACTAAGTATAGAAAATTGTGTACAATATGTATGGAGGGTCAAGGATGGAAATGCACAAATCAATAACTCGAGATGTCTCCCCTTATACTTATGGCAAAAGATCCCTAATTATAGATAGAAAGATCAACAAGAGAGGAGATAGGTGAGGGGATCAGGAAATTGATAAAAAGAAAAAATACGTCGGGGGAATGTACGCATCGCTCCCCCTGTACTTGGGGTAAGATATCCCTAAGTTATGCAACAACATGAGTGATGAAATGGAATGTTAAAAGAACCACTCAGTCTACACCCCCTGTAATTAGGATAAAATACGTCCTAAGTATAGACACACATATCAGATGGTAGATCTAGGATGTGGGATAAATAGAATAAAGAGAGAGTGTAAGATGAAACACATATATACAAGAGGTGTGGATTCGTTGAGGTGCCTCTCAACGAGTGCTAGGTTTTACACCCATAGCTTGGCACAAAAGTTAGGACAACATTGTATCCAGGTTCAAGACGACATCTATCAGATGAATGTTGTACCCTTGCCATCGTCCCAAAGTGAGAATGACGACGAAATCAAAAATAACACCCGTATATGCAATTAAATGGGTGTATACCACTAGGAGAGGAGAATCAAAGACTAAACCAAGGTCCAATGGTTGAGAAGAAATCATCGTCTTGAAAGAATGGCATGAGTGATCAAAGCTGACGAAATCAATAATGGAGAAGGATTGATCAGTGACGGATCCTCCATGTTAATCATGGTCTCATAAAGATACACAAAGTAAATAATAGGAGACTCTCTAAACAGCTCGGTGTCTGATGGACATAAGGTCGAAAGATCTGAAAAATCATCAAACACATGAAAACATGGCTCATACTCGCAAGGGTCGTCGAGGAGAACGGACTCGAAGGAGTCAGAAAATCAGATGACTCGATTTCTGCACTCGACAGACTGGCTGCACAGTTAGTGGATGAGACCGAGTGCCTATAAATTATTGCGTCTGCCCGCAGAAAACTCTTGGAGCATAATGCAATATGATAAATGGAAAGAGAGGTCATGTTGGCACCATCATTCTCATCCTCAAAAAAATTATCACACTCATCGATTAGGAGAAAGTGGGGCTGTTGGTAGGGTTCAAAAAGATGGGGCATGTGAAAATGTTGGTCCCCAACACGCAACATTCACTAGAATGGCTCAGAATATGTATCAAAATCTGTAATGTGCTCTATGAGGATATGGACATCTGCGGGAGGAATGTAGATCGACTGATAGGATGGATCAAGCAAAGTGGATTCTGACTCCGTTTTATGATGTACCGACAGAAGTGGCATGACGGGCTCCTAAAAAAAGACATGCAGAACAGACTCAAGGATTGGTATTGGGAAATGTAAACAAGCAACATTTACATCACCATCTTCAATATGTATTACCTCAGAGATTACATGATCAACTAGGTGTGAAACCAAAAAGACCTCAATAATAGCATCACAAAAATCAGTTCCAAAATCCGTCAATGAATGCACACTCATTCCATCATAAAATCTGCCCAACTTACACATAGTATCATGATCCTCAAAGTGGGCCTTATCATATTTCCTATCGTGACACTAGGGGAGATGAGGATTGTGAAAGAGATATACGAGGCAAAATTCTGGATAAGACTCCCACCGCACGAGGGTTGAGGTCAAGTCGGACGAGGCATAATTGTGTCTCAAGAAGAGAGTCATCTTGAGCCAGATTGGGGATGTTATCCCTAATATGCATGAAATTGAGACACCAGATCCGACTGAAGAAGGTAAGGATGACCCATGATCACGATGCAGATAATGAGAAACAAGAAAAAGGACCCAAGAAATGAAAAGAAGAAAAGAAGTCTGCTAATCTTGAAACTAAAGATGAACACATTTGGATTCAAAGTCGGCCATCAAACGCAAAGCAAGATCCAATTCTCCAACTCGACACAATGAATATCGTTAAAGATTGATCAATTATCCTTCCAATTTTAGAGATAGGTGAATTACAAAAAGTTATACAAGCTCACAGGTGTAGTCTCCTAGAGAAGTTGTGTTCTAGTCAGTATTGCACACCTCCTAAATCACCTTGACCACTTCATCTATGATCAGAGGCAAGTGCTTGTAGCAAGTAATAGGGCCCAAGAGCCGAACCAAGTGCTTAGAGAACAAGTTCAGGGATGGGGCTCAAGTGCTTAATGTGCATGTGCCTCACTCAGTCAGAATACATCATGCAGACAATGTGGGAATTGCTCTTCCCAAAATATTGAATCCAATTACATTTGATTTTATGGTCAAATAGAATTAGTTATCCCAATTTTTTTGGTTATCACTTTTTTCGGATACTTTTCATGCATGTGTCCTTACGATGTTTTAATTCCTGTAGAACCCTAGGTGATCAAAATCAGAGGGAGAGAGTCAGACAAGCAATGCAAGCGGTAATCAATGATGTATGCTAGGATAGATGGTGCTCACCTTGCTTCCATCTCTCTTCGTGTAGGATGCTAGATCATAATTAAAGCCTATGCTAAATGCATATGCAAGCCAATGAAAGCGTCCTAAAATAAGAATAGTTATAAATCGTGAAGAACCAATGCTAATCACTTAGAGAGAAAACCCAAAAGAAGTCCGATCTTGGAGGCTCTTTGGTGCCCACCACAATGGATCCTGCAAGCACTGTGTAGAATCTCTCATGGCACTCGGTTCCAAGTCTAAGTAAGAGGCAATTGATTTTGACTAAATCCAAATAATTATCTATAGGTGCATGCAATAATTAGGGTTTGGACTAAATCTAACGAGCAAGCAATACTATGCTAAGGCTTAATCACACATACAAATAAAAGAAAAATAAACAAAAATCAAAACATGGGAAATAAATAAAAAGAAAGCAGAGATCAACGAAGAAAACTGACAAGGCCCCCAGGTGAACAGACACCCGAGCAGTGGACCACATGAAGTAGCAGTGTCTTAGAGAGTTCAAAATTATTACATATAAGTGTGTCTCTCTCTCTCTCACTTCAAATCATAAATAAAAGTAGAAAAAATAAGCTACAAAGTGGCACCATCTTCAAGAATCTCCAAGTCTTCTTTTGTCGCTCTCCTATCGACTTTTGTTGAAAAGTCGACTCTGCTTCTCTTGGCTATATAGGCCTCCTAGGAGTACCTCTCTCGATCTGTGGTCTCTCGCAACAAGATCAAACAAGGAAGAGGGTTAGAAAGGTCAAAATAAAATCAAATAAAGTGAAAAATAAATAAATGAAAAAATAGAGAAGAGGAACACAAAATCAATCTATGTGTTGCTGTTCCTCAGTAATGGCATCATTTGATGACCAAGGTTTTGCGAGGGTCTAATGTGGTCTACACAAGGTGAGACCTACTCTATCGCTGAGGCGACCTCTCACGAAACTTGGATGTCAATCAACAATTAATCCACAAAAGATTAAGCAATGCAAAGCAAAAATGTGCAGTTAAAATTTATTATAATTCTACAAAATGTGTGTATAGTACAAGTATGTAGAGTGTCGAACACAGGGAGCACACAAGATAGATTGTGAAATTAAATCCAAAATTGTCCCCATAGTCTCTTTTTATTATATTTTTGTGCACATTTTTAATTATATATATTTTTTGGTTTTTTAATATTTTTATATGTTTTTATTTTATGTTCTCTTTTTATATTTTCTGAAATTTAATTATCTTTTTCTTGTTAATAAAATAAAAATATATTTGTAGATAATAATATAGATAATATAAAGATAAAATTTGGAAAATACCTTAGGATACAAACCTTTTTATTTTTTAAAGGTATTAAAATTATTTTGATATTTTTAATAATATTATTATTAATACTAATATAGTAAATATGGATATATAAATAAATGTGGCCTTCTTATAATTATAAAATAGTTATAAGTACTTTAAAATGAGGTAATAAAAAGGTTTTATCTTATTTATATTTTTCATTTTTATTATTTTTCTCAATATTTTTGCTATTTTTTTGTGATTTTAATTTAATAAAAATATAAAAATAATGACTTACGTTAATGGCTGAATGATTTTGGATCTAAAAATAGATAAAAGTCTCAAAATTTCCCAAAACTATTTTTAATATATAGTAGGAATAATAAAAAAATGGAAACACAAATATGCTTTGATTTTTATAGTTTTTTTATAATTTTTATAAGGATTTTGGAGCTTTTTATTTTTTAGTGATTTTCTTTTGTTATTTTTAGGGATTTTTGGTCCACAGTTGTAAAATACAAAAATAAATAGTACCTAATTTTTTTTGCAATTTTCGAAGATGATTTTATATTTTTTATAATTTTTATAAGGATTTTGGAGCTTTTTAACTTTTAGTGATTTTCTTTTGTTATTTTTTGGGATTTTTGGTCCGCATTTTTAAAATACAAAAATAAATAGTATCTATTTTTTTTGGAATTTTAGAAGATAATTTTATTTTAGATGTATTTTTGAAGATAGACAAGATATAAATGATATGTTTTCTTATTTTTGATAAATAGTAAAACATAATAAAATATCTAGATAAAAATATATGTGATACAATATATTTTAAGGTAACATATATTAAATTTTTCTATTTTTTAGGGCATTAAAAATATTTTTAACAAATAAAAAATGAATAAAAATAATAAATGTATGGTAGGGACCTATTTGTAATTAATAGAAACTATTTCATTATTCCAAAACACCTCTAAAAACCTAAGGAGCAAAAGCACAAAATGCCCAAATATATCTAATAAATAACATTGAGAGGGGTATAATTGCAATTTCTAAAAACCAGTAGGTGCACATTGCAATTTAACTATAAATTTAATACTGGAATTTGAAATTATAGCACTAAATTGAAATACAAAAACCCAAGGGTTCCCTTGCAAAATGCTCACCCTCATTTTCTTTTTATTCTAGTCGCCATGTACCCCACCTCCGCGTAGGCTGCTCAACAAAGTCCACGACCCCCACATCGCCACTACTCTCTTCGAGAACCATAATCGACCTCCCTCAGAACCCCTCATTGGTTGCCTTCCTCAATATCCGCAAACTTGAGCGCAAAACCATCTAGCTCCATCCTCTTCTCGGTGATAGCAAGTGAGAGACACCACATCGAGCGATGATGGACCCCTCTTGCCAGGCGAGATCAAAGTGATCGAGGTCCCTTGTCGCAGCTCACCCGCGAGCTGCTCTAGCTCCTTCATCGCCATGAAGTTGAGCGAAGACACATGGAGCTCACCCAAGCTCTAGATCCCACAAGCGAACTCCTCCATGTAACTCCTCTTCCTCTTCTTTCTCCTCCTCCTTCTCCTCCTCATCCTCCTTCTTCCTCTACTCCTCCTCCATTTCTCCCATGTCCTTTTCATCTTTTCCACTCCCTTTGCCACACACTGTCACCTTGCCCTCACCACCGCCTACATTATCTTCTTCTCCAATCTTCTTCATCCGAATTCACCCAAATTCTATCTTCAATCTCTGACCAATCACACAATGTTACTCAATGCCACTCATCATTGACCATATCTACTAGTCACTTCCTCCATCGACGTCCTCCGACAGCCTCGACGTCTTGACCTTAGAACCATCTCTACACGACCGAGCCACCGCACCCATGTGATGTCCTACAACCCCAGTCGCCATCGCTTCCCACCAGCCGCTTTCGAATGCCAACTGCACCACATGTCCGCCATGTCTTGCAACACACTACCTCACCTTGATCCATGCAGCCACACAAGAATCACCTCCAGCCTTTCCCTTGCCAACCTCGAGATCCATCGATTTTGTCACTAGCCGCTTTACTGGAGCCTCGATCTACAGGTACCTCCCAGTCAAGATCGGGTGGCCTTGAACTAACCAAATCACCACTCCACCCGAGTTCCTATCCTCGAGTGGAGTGGCGATGTGGCTAGTTCAAGGCAGGTGGACCTGAAGCAAGAGACATTTCCGAAGTGTCCACGAAGTCGACTCAACAATTACCTGAATTAAAGCAGCTTTCGGCATGTCTTATGTATGCTTTCCTTGCGGGTGAGAAGAATATGTATCCGGTCATCATTAGTATCATATTGATCTCAGATCAGGAATCTCACCTGCTCAAGATTCTAGAGAAAAATCGCAATGCTTTTTATTGGAAGGTCTTGAATTTCTGAGGGATAAAGCCAGGCATGTGTTCACACCATATCTATTTGGAAGATTGTCTTCAGGACGTTGTCATGAAAGAAATCATGACATGGTGTAAAGATAGATTCATTTACCCTATCTCTGACTTGAAGTGGATGGGCCCATTGAATGTAGTTCCAAAGAAATCTAGGACCACCGTGGTTACCAACAAATAAGGAAAGGAGATTTCTACTTGAGTACCAATGTCACGTCTGTGTTGATTATCGACACCTGAATTCAACAACCAAGAAGGACCCCTTTCTTCTGTCGCTCATTGACCAAATTCTTGAAAGATTGGCATGGAAAGATTTCTTATGCTTTCTCGATGGGTACTTTGGGTACAACCAAGTGGAGATTGCCCCTAAAGATCAAGAGAAGACAACAATCACATGTTCGTTCAGTACTTATGCCTTCAAGAGAATTTCCTTTGGACTGTGTAATGCCCTTGCAACATTCCAAAGGTGTATGTTAGCCATTTTTGCTGATATGGTCGGTAGCTTTCTCGAGGCTTTCATGGATTATTTTTCAGTATACATTAATAGTTTTGATGTATGTCTCGCTCTCCTAGACCAAGTGATTCAGAAATGCCGTGAAGTCAATTTGGTGTTATCATGGGAAAATTGTCACTTCATGGTCACAGAAGGAATTGTGTTAGGCCATGCCATTTCCAAGCGAGGCATGGAAGTTGACCTGGAAAAGCTGTATGTTATTGCTAAACTTGAGCTACCTCTAATAGTAAAGAATGTGAGGTCATTCCTTGGGTATGTTGGTTTCCGTCGAAGACTTATCAAGGACTTCAACAAGATTATTCGACCTCTTACAGAGCTATTATGTAGGGAGACTGAATTCAGTGTTGATCAGAAGGTTCTCCAATCTTTCATCAGTTGAAAGATCTTGTCACTCAAGCTCCTGTCCTACAACCACCCGATTAGTGTCTCCCATTCGAGATCAGGAAAGATGCATCAGATTTCGTAGTTGGGGCTATGTCAGGATAAAGAAGATACGAATTGCCATCTGCCATTCACTATGCCAGCAAAACATTAGATGAATCACAAAATAATTATACGATCATAGAGAAAGAATTACTAGCAACGATTTTTGCCCTAGAGAAGTTCGAATCCTATTTACTTGGATCTAAAGTGATAGTTTACACTGACCACTCTCCTATCTTATGCTTACAGTAGAACAAATATAATAAATCATGCTTACTCAGATGGATCCTTCTCCTCCAAGAATTTGGTTTGGAAATCAAAGACAAGCCTGGAGTTCAGAATGTGGTAGCAGGCCATTTATTTAAAATAGAATGCACAGATACTCAGCTGAGCGGTTTATAGATCATAGAGACCTTTCCTGGTGAAGAAATTCTTAGTGTTGCATCTCTCCCCTGATATGCTGATGTTGTGAACTACCTCATATCTAGGATGGTCCCATAGGATTGGATGAGAGTCAATAAGGAAAAATTCTCGTCTGATATTCATTTTTACTTATGGGAATATACATATCTTTTCAGGGAAGGTGAAGATTGCATATTGCATCGGTGTATGCCTTAGGAGGAGTACACTAGTGTCCTCGAGCATTGTCATAAGCTTGAATCTATAGGACATCATTCTGGAAATAGAACAACATCAAAAGTATTGTAGTGTGGTCTCTGGTGGCCAACACTATTCAAGGATGTCGCAGCATATGTCAAAGGTTGCACATATTATCAGAAGAGGGGAGGAACTCTCAATTCGAAAGACTCCATGTCCCTCAAATTTATTCAAATTTTTGATGTGTTCGATGCTTGGGGCATTGATTTTATGGGTTCATTTCCGAACAGTCAAGAATATTAATACATCTTTCTTGTCGTTGACTATGTGAGTCACTGGGTAGAAGTTATTCCCACTCAAACTGTTGATAGACAAATAGTCTATATGTTTCTGAAAGACATCAACTTTTAATGGTTTGGGATCCCAAAGATCCTCATTTCAGACAAGAGTAGCCATTTCATCAACAAAGAAGTGAAGAAATTGGTGAAGGAGTACAACATCGATCATCTGGTGCATCTCCTTATCATCTCAGTCTAATGGCTTAGTTGAATTATTCAACAGAGAAATCAAGACCATATTGTAGAAACTTGTCAGGAAAGATAGGAAGAACCAGTCACAACTTCTGGATTCAGTTCTATGGGTTTATAGGATCGCCTACGAGTCTCTATTAGGCATGTCTCCCTACTATATTGTATATGGAAAGCCATACCATCTACTAGTAGAATTGATTCATAAATCTCATTAGGCAGTAAACACCTGTAATCTCGACTTATAAAAAGGTGGTTAGAAGATAGATCTGAACAAGCTCCTAGAATTCTGAGATTATGCATTCGATAACAACTTGATGTACATGGAGAAGGTCAAATGCTGGCACGACCAACAAATTGGACGAAAGACTTCCGAGCATAGACAGGAAGTGTTGTTATTCGATGCAAAGTTAAAGATATTCCCTGGTAAATTAAAAAGTAAATGGATATGTCCTTTCATTGTAAACACTATGTGTGACAATGGAAGCATTCTCATATCTGAAATTTCATCTGACACACACATATTTGTGCTCAACGGACAGTTTTAGAAGCTGTATTTATAGCTTGATATATTCATGTCCGTTGTTTATTCAATTAATATGATATGAAGATCTCTTAATAGTATCATCAGAATATTTAGACATCGCTAACAAAAATGTCTTTTAGTAATTCTTTTCTTCTTCTTTTTCATTTATTTTTCAATTCTATCACACTTATGTTATTTCATTCATCCCATTCATTGTGCCATACTTAGGATATGTTTCATCCTAAGTATATGTGTATGAATGTATTCAGATTATTCTTTATTTGTTCTCTCCCTTGTCTCTCAACTTGTTGATATTATGTCTATATTAAGGGGTATTTCACCCTAAGTATAGGGGGAACAAGCCGAGCCGATGATTGCATAAATTCTGAACTCTCGATCTTCCCTGCTTTGTGTACAATCTATTATACCTAGGATTAGTTGATCCTAGGTATGGGGGGACGATCGACTTCTCGTTTTTTTATTTAAGCTATTTTAGTATAGACTTTTATATAATTGGCACGAGTTATTTATTCCTTTTATGCTCTTTGATCATTATGAGGACATAGTTCGAGCTACGTATAGGGGGTCATATATATGTTTATATACATTAACCATAACTCGTACTTTCATATTTTTCAAATAATATGGCTAAAATACTACACTTGGTAAGGGTATACAATAAATCAACTATAAAGAAAATACCCTTATAAATATGTAGAAAAGTTTTTAAAAAATTTGTTTAAAAATTGATTTGAAACTATTAAAATGATTTGGAAATGGTTGTGAATGGTTTGAGAAATCTTTTGAAAACCTTTGAAAAATATTTGTGAAATATTTTGAAACCATTTGAGAAATAATCTCTTTGAAAAATAGTTGAGAAAAGTCGTAAAAATTGTTTGTAAAAATATTTTCAAAAAATTCTTTGTAAATTATTTGCACAAATAAGTTTTCAAAATGTTTGTAAAAATGTTTTCAAATTATTTTGAAAACCCAGGAAATAATATCCTCATAAAATTCTTGAAAAAAACATATACAAAATTCTGTATAAAACCTGTATATCCCCTTGAATAAGATCAGTATAAAATTCCTTGTAAATACACTGATTATTTTCTTTTTCAAAAACACCATAGAAATTTACAAAATTTTAACAATACATAAACTTTTGAAAAATGTTTGCAAAACTCCTAGATTTTTACAAAATAATTTTTTTGAATATCCACAAAAGTTCAAAATCGAAAAATGGTTTTACAAAAATGTTTTCACGCATATTCTTGTTGTTAATTGTGTAAGTTATTAGTTGGAGGCTATCCCAACACGAGCCACCGACAGTAGCACTGTCTATCGATTCCTAAAATATAACATCATTGTAAGGTTTGGGATTCCAAAAATTCTGATATCCGATGGTGGCAGCCATTTTATCAACAGAGAAGTGAAAATTTTGACCCAACAATATAGCATTGAACATCGTATCATTTCTCCATACCACACGCAATCCAATGGCCTGATATAATGTTCAAATAGGGAGATTAAGACAATTCTTCAGAAGCTTATGCGACATGACAGGAAGAACTGGTCGCAACTGCTCGACTCAGTTCTTTGGGCCTATTGGACCACGTACAAGTCACCCTGGGAATGTCTCCCTACATTCTTGTCTACGGTAAGCCATGCCATTTGCTCATGGAATTAATTCAAAAATCTTTATGGAAAATTAATGTCTACAATTTGGATTCCAAGAAAGCTGGAAAGAACCAAAAAGCTTGATCTGAACAAAATACTCGAATTATGTGACTATGCATATGACAAAAACTTCATGTACAAGGAGAAAGTCAAGAAATGACAAGACCATCATATCCACCAAAAGACTTTCAAACCTGATCAGAATATTTGGTTGTTCGATGCAAAGTTGAATTATTCCCAAGGAAGTTGAAGAGCTAGTGGACCTGACCATTCGTGGTGAAGAATGTACATGACAATGGAAGTATTGTGATATCTAGTTTGTCGGCTGATGCACAACCCTTCGTGATCAACGAACAACTACTGAAGCCATACCTCGAGCAAGATACATTCCTATACTTGGTTGATTCAATACAGGTGGTCCACCATGAATGGCTTAAAGCCGCAACACAAGGCTATCAAAAACATTTTTTATTAGTTGATGTTTTACTTCTTTTCTTTTTTTCTTCTTTTCGAATTCAATTCTTTCATTCTTCCGAAAGCTTCACTCATCCCATTCATCATCGCTATACTTAAGATATACTTCATCCTATGTATATATTAGTGTATTTGGGTGTTCATTCTTTGATCCCTTGCTTGTCTCCTCAAATCTTGATATTATGTATATACTTGAGGATATTTTACCCTAAGTATAGGGGAGACAAGTTGAGCCGATGATTTATTTATTTGTTCCCACCCTCGACCCTCCTTGTTTTGTACATAGTCTGTTATACTTAGGATAATTGAACCTAAGTACAGGTGGGATGGTTTACTTCCTATTCTTTATTCAGTTGTTGTAGTATAGACTTTCTTATACATAGCATGAGTTATGTCTTCCTTTTTCCTTCTGACCAATGATGACATAATTCAAGCTAAGTATAGGGGGTCATATATAAATCGTATATACTTTAGCCATAACTCATAGTTTCATATATTTAATAATATAGCTAATTAATAAAATTTAAATACACATTAAATTCTCTATAATACGATTAATAAACTAGTTACAAATATTTGCAAAACATTTTAAAAATGGTTGGAATTTTTTTTTAAATAATGTTTTGGAAACCATTTGAAAAATACTTTGCGAAATATTTTCAAACCTCTATAAAAATTTTTTGTTTGTAAATATTTTTCTATTAATTTGAATAAAATATTTTGAAAATCTATTTGCAAATATTTGGAAACTTGTTTGTAAAAATACTTTGAAAAATCTATACAAACTGTTTCAAAAATCTTTGCAAAATGATTTTTAAATTTTGTAAATATTTGCAAAAAATACTTATCAAATTATTTTCAAAATAAAGGTTTCAAAATATTTTCAAATTATTTTGAGAATCATCTACATAATTAAGGCAAATAAAAATTCATTACAAACTCTGTATATATAAAACCTGTAAATGACCACTAACTTAATCTCTACGAACACTTAGTGTGAATTCTTCACCTTAATTCTTGTAAATATCAAAGCAGTCTCATGTAAATATCTGCACATAATTATTTCACTAACTCTTTTGTTTTTAAAAATCTTTGAAATATTTACAAAATAAAAAACCCATAAAAATTGTAAAATGTTTTCAAAAACTTGTATAAAAATTTGCAAAACTTTTTCAAATAATATATAGAAAGTTCAAAATCAGAACATGTCATAAAAATATTTTTTTTACATTGTACATAACATCTGTATTTTTCAGAATAATTAAGACAATTGAACATGTTGAAATAAAGTCTGAAGATCAGAGCTTGATATAGACCTTAATACACTTAATTTCAGAGGAACCCATTAAGGACTGGAATTAGGGATACTTCATGGCACCTTTACTTAATTGTTTAGGTTTCCATGAGATTATGTTCAGGAGTCGATTCAATATAGAACCCATCATATCATTTGTAAGACTCTTGAGATAGTGGCTAAACCAGAAACCTCGTACTTAACACATAGCCGGACCTAGGTGGATTGTTGAAAAATCTTGGAGTCTAAGTCAGGACGATGCTAGGCCACTTTGTCAAGGGTGGTTAAGAAATATTTATTGGGGATTGTCAAAATCAGTACTCTAATCCACTTCTTTTGGTAACAATGATATCTACAGACTGGAAATGGATTGAGACAATGCTTCAGATGAGGAATAGTATGCTAATGCAACTTTTTCAAGACCCAAAAAATAGGCAAAACAAAAGTTGCTATATTCTAGGGGCACAAACAAGAGTGCATAGAAATGCAAAGTTAAAGAAAATATTTAAAAAGAATCCTACACCAAAAGTTGAGCTTCAAAAAAAGCCTACTTCTTGGTGAAAACTCAGTTACACTGACCGGGCTTCACAGGGGAATGAAGACTGCACTGGTCCATTCCCAACTCTTTTCCCATTCTTCTTGTTTCTCCCCCTATTCAGTTGTAAAGACCAGTAGTACCTAACCTTAGAAGGAAATATCTTTCTGCACGAGGACGAGTTACCAGAGGAGTAGACTCTTTTATGGTTCAATGATTTGTCTAGGAAGAGCTGAAAAACTCACATGCATGATTCTATCACTTCAAGGTAGCAAGAATGCGACTGAGAGGATGGTTCTATTCAGAATGTGAAGAGAACTGAATAATATGATTATGGAACCTAAGGGTCATTATGTCACACTTCCTAACCTCAATGCGGTTTTGAACAAACAAATAATCCATAGGTCACCTCTGATCTCCAAACTTTGATTTTATTTAGACAAGTCTAAAAGTCTAAAATTATTCCAAGTTCTTTTTTTTTCTTTTCTTGATTTTCTTTTCTGCACTTATAGGCATAAGTGTTTGCTAGGGAAAGGCAAGTATAAGGGGGTGATGAATCCTCACTTAATCACCTTTACTCTTTCATTTTGGCCTTAACCCTAGCTAAATACACACACACACACACAGATATATATATATATAACATTAATTTGTCAAAATAAACACTCTGTAACTTGTAAAAAATATTGTATAAAATGCTGAATAATTATTGTATTTAATTCCAAAATAAAATAATAAAGAAATGAAAAGAAAAAGAATGAAGTGTCAAAGAAACTGATTAATCTTAGACCTCGAGACCCAATCATCATGATGACTTGGTCGATAAGGAATAAAGTAGGGGGAGATAGGGCAGAGAAACTGTAAAGAAAGTGCAAATAAAAGCCTAATTTCTTTTGCCCAATAATTGCATTTTGGGACCTAATCTATTTTATTATTTTTGCACCTCAAATAATAAAACCCTAAACATAAATATTATAGATAAAATTACAAAGAAAAACATAAAAATGATTTCACTGAAAAATAATACATAATGTGCTCGGGAAACACAAAATAAAAAGACCGAAAGAGAATTTTGCAGGCCTGTATTTTCTCCATTCTATATCAAAATTGACCAAACTTACCTTTATTGTTCATAAAATTAAATAAGTTTATTAATGAAGGTGGTTTCATTCAATTTGCAGTTAAGATGTAAAAGTTAAGTTTTGGACCCCCATTGTGCAGTATACATGTATATTATATTCAATATATTTATTCTTTATATTTTCAGCTTTATTTTATTTTATAAATTTGTAAATATTATTTAAAACACGTGTCCATAATTAAAATAAAATAAAACCATCAAATATTTAAAGTACTTAAATATATAGATGAATCATACCTATATACACTTAAAAAGAATATGTAATTAATTAAAGAGATATGCAAATAAATTCGTAAAAATACAACAAAAATACCTAAATATGTAATAAAATAAATAAAAAAATATATAAAATACCTCATATAATAAAAATAAAAATATAATTTAAAAAAAAAATAAAATATGTAAAATACATGTAAAATTTACCTATATATACACGTGAATATTAACATATAATAAATAGCCTTGAAAAAAAATAAAAATAGGCAATAAATACTAAATTAAATTAGATCATTTTTATGTTGTAATAATAAATTAGATAATTCATTTAGTATTTATTATTAATTTCCAAGGCATTTTGGCCTTGGAATTTTCTGCTTGGTCCACGTAGACCAACCAGAGAGCAATATTTGTTGACTTTCGGTCAACTGTACACTCAAGCCCAATCGTCGTGTTAGACTCAAAACTACCAATTTTATCCGATTTTCATCCAAAAACCACGTCATCTTTTGCCTCGTGCCCGCCACCTTCGCCCAACCCACACATCTATCACCTTCACTGACTTAGCCCTGCTCACGAACTCCCTCGCCCTATAATACGATCGAGCCTCGAACTCCACATGTCACTAGCCTTTAAAACCTCCACCTTCTTCATCTTTTTTGCCCATGATCCTTCATTGGTCAATATTAGCCCCTCATCTTTGGTATACATCTTCCCCTTGGTGATATAAAGTAGATAGGTGGAGCTACATCCAGGAGGAGCGATGGCAGAGGAGATCCAGCTTCATTGATGGAGCAGCTCTGACAGGTTCTGCCTCCTTGGTCTTCCGACCAAGACGAGGTTGTTTCCTTCTGTTTCTGGGTAATATCTTAGTTCTATTTTCGATTCCAGTCTTTAATTTCCCCTTTTAGCTCTTATATTAGGAGTAATTCATTCTCCCCTTTTACCAAGAGCTTGAGCTCCAAGCCAAATCTACTTGTTTTCCACCTGATAATCACCTCGTTTTCCACATCATATGACTCCCTTTCATGTTCTCCAACAATTCTCCCATTTGATCAACCGAGATCCATCGTGGATTTGGGAATCGAGTTCCAACCGTCACCTCTCGTTTGAGCTTTTCACCATTCGCCCCATCTTGCCACTTTTATATTCATCCAACAATCGAGGATATTGACCTCGAGCTTTGGAATCTTTTGGTCCAGGTCAAGTACCATCTGGACCAATCTGAGCCACAAATCACACTTAGAGTATCTCCAACTCATCTGATCAAAAGCGGACCCCAGATCGTGATCTACACCATATGGGCCTCATCAAAGTTGACCAACACGAATAGAGGATGCCCAACAAGTTGATGGACCCGCTAGAGCGAGGATCCACCGCCAGATCACAGAGAAACTCCATATCAAATTCTACCCAACAAGTGTTCTTTCGTTGTTCTAACAAACCCCTCACCATCCATTACAAAGAACATGATCCAGATCTATTCTAGGCCACCCATTTTATTCAAAGGGTAAGCGATAATGACTGTCTGATCCTCCATGTGGCCCAAAAGGAGCGTCCCGATCAAAGGGGTTTAAGTGGTTAAATTACATAGCCCCCCTAACTTTTTTGTATTTCATAAATAGTATTGTAAATATTTTAGTATGTATAAAATTTTGTGGAAAAATATCAGTAAAGACCTTGAAACTTTCGAATGTTACACGATAGTCCACTGCCAGCTCAGCTCACGTGGCCCCCCACGTGAGTTGGGTAAATATCCTTGTACCCCTCTAGGTTTTGTATTTATAATTTAATTCATTAAAATTAAGTTTCAGTAATTTCATGGTTTTTTTGCATGTGCCCCCTCACCTTTAATTTATATTGCATAAATACCCCTACTAACTTGTATAGATTCTATTTTTGCATTTCTGTTTTATATAAACAGCTCCCGTGCTCCAAAAATTATGCAAAAATAGATGTATATGACTGATTAAATGCTCATGCATGCCATATATATTTTTAGCATTTTTAAGCAATTTTATTTATTAAAATAGAAAAAGAGCACATTTATTCCTTTTTTCTTAAAAATACAAAAATTATAAAACCTTCATTAAAATTTCCAAAAATAATACCTACTATTTATTATTATATTTTATCACTAAATACCAAAAAACACAAAAAAATTCAAAATAAAATCAAAAAATTACAAACCCTAGCTAACCCTAAAAAATTATAAGATATTTTCAAAACCACGTAAACAATAGTTTTCCATACTATATATTTTATATATACTATTTACTACATTTAAAAATTAGTTTGGATCTGGTAAAAAATTAGTTTGGAGAAATTTTGGAATAATTGTATATTTTTAAATCTTAGAAAAATTCGATCGATTTAATTGATATCCGATTTGGGATATATTTTGCATTTTAGAAATACATAAAAATAGTAAAAATATCAATAAAAATTTACCAAAAATAGAAGATTATTTAATATTAATAAAAATATTTTATTTTATAAGTTTTAATATATATATTATTTATAATTAGAATACCCTATTGTTGACGATGATTTTTCACGGGTCAAGAGTAATCCACACAAAGTGGGATCACAATGTCGTTGAGGCGACCCACAAGAAATCAGATCTTCGAACAACAGTTAACCCACAACAGAGATCAAACAAGGAAAAGCGGTGCGGAGTTAAAATTTACTATAACTTTACAAAAGATGTGTATAGTGCAAGTAGTGTAGAGGTCGAACACAGGGAGCAAACAGGTAAATCCGGGTAAATGAATGCTCAAGATGCGATTGTGATGAATTTGTCTATTTGTGCTATGTTTTGCGGGTTTTTAATTTTTAATTTTTATTTTTTAATTTTATTTTAAATTTTATATTTTTATATTTTGATTTTTAATTTCTGATTTTGTATTTCCTCTATATTTTATATTTTTTATTTCCTTTTTCTTTTAAATTATAAAATAAAGTATATATGTAATAAAGAACAGAGAGAAGTAATGTATTTATAAAAATATGTATAAATAAGAAAAATACAATAAATAAAATCATTTTTGTGTTTTTAATATTTTTGTAATAATTTTGTGAATTTTCATATTTTTTTTCTATTTTTTTGGTATTTTTAAAGTCACAAAAACTCAAAACAGGGAATAAAATATTGATCCAAAATTAAAATGGAGATAAAAATAGTAAACAATAATAAAAATAACCAAATTAATTTAAAAATAAAGATAATAAAATAAATAAAATTCAGAAACAGAAATTATATTTTTAGGATTCTTTAAGAATTTTTAATTTTTTTTATAAATGTTTTAGGGGTTTGTAATTTTTAGGAGTTTTCTTTTATAAATTTTAGTGATTTTTGGTCTGAATATAAAAGAAACTAAAATACACAAAATGTAATTTTGTTGGAATTTTTCAAGAACGTTTTATAATTTTTATGGATTTTCTAATGCAAACAGAAATTAAAATACATGTTTTTGATCTTTTATAAATATTAAAATAATGCAAAAATGCAAAATAAAGATATGACGTGAAAGTTCAATGAAACAGGAAGCTATGATAGATTTTTGGGATTTTTTAGGGTTTTATTGATGCATGAAATAAATGTAAGAAATAAAAAGAAATTACAATCTAGCAGGGGTATTTTTGTAATTATCCGAAAATCCGTGGGTCAAAGTGCAATTTTTCTAGAAAATTATAATGTGATATAAATATTTCAGGGCCAAAAATGAAATCCAAAACCTGCAGGGGTATCCTTGCAAAATTACCAAAACTGCACGTGGCGGACACGTGCCTAGCAGGGGCCTAATCGCAAATAACCAAAACCAGAGGATTGGAATGCAAAATTGCCAAAAATATAACACTTGAATTAAGAGTTCTGGTACCGAATAGAAATAACAAAACAAGTGAGGGAGTCCCTACCAAATGGCCACGCCTCATGTGCACAAGTCACGTGAGGCGACGTGGCCGGGGACTCCTTTGCAAATAATGGAACTACAGGGGCTTGGTATGCAATTTATACAAAATAAATAAAATGCAGATGAAAGTTTTAGTCTTAATAAATAAATAAAAAATGGACGGGGGGAGGATGCAAAATACACAGCCTAAAGCGCGAGCCAACGGATGGATTCGCTTCACTTAAGACACGTGGCACGCAACGGACGAAGGATGATGATTTGCAACCGACGGCCAAGATTAGGAGGTCGATGAAGATCTGACGGTTCTGGGTTGCGAGATCCGACGACTGATGGAAGTCCTGGAAGAACTGGAGCAGATCAACGGTTGCGAAGGGCAATGGAAGAACAGGGATGCACGCTGGCCAAGGCAAGCTTCCTCCGGCCTATCCGCTCCCCTCTAACATTCTATGAAGTCCCAAAAGAGCCGAGTATCTTCCTGGAGTAGTCCTGAATCCTCCAAGGGCGCCAAGACGCCCGGAGGAGCACTGGAGCTCACCCACGAGGGTGGAGGAGCAGGCACGCCCTAGGTGCCTCCGGTACGTCACAAAATCACCCTAGGCGAGCAGTATGCCCAACTACATGCAAAAAAGAGTGAAGAGGGTAACCGGCAAAGTGTCGCGACCCTCTAGTGGGCGAAAAGGAGCGATGGTTGGAAAAATGAGAACTCGCCGGAGCCAGCTCCGGCGAGGTGGTGGCGAGGGTGATTTAAATGGGTAAGAAGTGAAATAGAAAGTGGGAAATGCATCCTAATGCTACGGCGAAGGAGAAATGCAAGAAAAAACAAAGGAAAATGAACCTCAAGGGCTGATATGCCCGAGATAGACCTCGTGATGGCACGCCGAAGATGGGGGGTGGAACACGCCCTTGGCCTTTGCCCGGCCTCGCTTGGGCTACCGGAGATCTCCCTGTCATCGAGATCGATCCGGAGCACGCCACAGAGAGCCAAAGCAAGGGTCAAAAGGGGTTCAAACATGGAAGGAAGGATCGGGTAGGCTTTGTACAGGCAGTTGACGGGCGTGCAAAGAACGAGGCGTATCTGGAAGAATCGATGATGCTCGGCCCAAGATAACCTAGGGCGTGCAAGTTCATTCCACGAGGATCAAAAGTCCTGAAGAGGTCGACACGAGACGGTGAAAGGAAGCGCCTCGAAAAAATCGAGAAAAGGGGACAAAACCACGTCTGCCACAGGAGCAGGGGCGAGTCAGAGAGTTGACCTGCAGTCAACTCTCGGACCCTCCTGGTTGGTCCATTTTATAAATTATTTTATTACGATTTTTATTTATTTTTTCGAGATTTAAAATTACAAGTTACCTTTTATGAGCTATATAGGTATATGCATCTATATATTTTAATATTTTATTTTTATTTTGTATATTTAATTTTATTAATTTTTTTATTATTATATATATATATATATTTATAACTTATTTTTATGGACTTAAATATATTTTTATTTTTTTCTAATGTATTTTATAGAAGTAATAATTATATAGGTATATTTACAAGTATTATACCTATGTATTGTATACAAGTATTTTAATTTTATGTTTTATTTAGTGTTTTATTCCTGTTTTAATATACACATATATTATAAATAATATTTACAAAATTATAAAAATATAAAACTATAATAATAATGAATAATAAATAAAATAAATATTTTAATCGGGTAAAGTATACAATAGGGGTCGAAAACCTAACTTTCACACCGTAATTCAGAAAAATATGAAACCACCTTCATTAAATAACTTATTGAAAATTATATACAATTAGAGGTGATTTTGATACATTTCAAGTTTTTATTCGAGAGATACATGTCTGAGAAGTTGGGATTTTTCAATCTTATTTAGATCATAACTTTTTATCTATATATTATTTTTGTGTGAAATCAATTTTTATTTTTCTACATTTAATTATCTACAACTTTCATGTACAAAGTTTCTTTATTTGAAGTATAAAAAGTGGAACTAAAAATAGGTTCCA
Source organism: Ottelia alismoides (assembly GCA_037367405.1). NCBI lineage: Eukaryota > Viridiplantae > Streptophyta > Magnoliopsida > Alismatales > Hydrocharitaceae > Ottelia > Ottelia alismoides. The sequence goes on from JAZKJV010011571.1 coordinate 83,633, forward strand.
AAAATGAATAAAGAATGGATTAAATAAAATGAATTTTTATTGTATTTTGGCCCTTATCTCCCCCTACTTTATTCCTTGTCGACCTAATCATCGTGATGCCTAGGTCTCGGGGTTTCGGGTCATAAAATATTTGCAATATTTTATTCTTTTTTTATTTTCTTTATTATATTATTTTGGCTTTAAAAACAGTATTTTATACAATATTTACACAAATAGGCATGGATGATAAAATGCATAACAGTATTTACACGCATTTACTAGGTTTTTAAGGCCAAAATGATAGAATAAAGATGATGAAACGTAGATTCATCACCTATACAACATATATATACATATATTATATACTTATTATTATTAATTATTATAAATATCTAAATTTATTTTCAAACCCTTTAAAAATATAAAAGGACTATTTTTGTTTGTATTTATTAATTCACTATATATGTTATACATATATGCCCTATATTATATACATTATTACATAAGTTATATATATATATATCCCTTATTATATATTAAAAAGAAAAAGAATTTAAAAATCAGAAAAATATAAAAAAGAAAATAAAAATTAAAACTGAAAATCTATCAAAATTTAAATAATTAACAAATCCATAAAAACATCAAGTAAATATTATGCACATAAATATACAATACATTCATTATTATTTAGAAATAAAGAATAAACCTACTACACATGTGTGTCCCTTGAGTTCGACCCCCTACACATAATTGCTCTATACACATTTATTGGTAGGGTTTATAATAAATTTTGATCCACTCTAATTTGCATTATTTTATTATTGACTGTGGGATGATTGTTGTATTTATTCAAGGATCGTGATCAATCACCTCAGCGAGAGTATAGGTCTCGCCTTTTGTAGACCACATTAGATCGGCTCTGATTCCTTGGGTATTACAGTGACTCATTCTCATACTATCATGATAATATGTCAAGAAATCAATAGTGAAAACCACTACGAAATTGTCCAAGTATGGATGAAAGATCATGTTCATCAGATCCATCAATGTGATAGGTGCATTCGTAAGATCAAATGGCATCATAACGAACTCACAGTGTATGTATCTCTTATGAAATACAGAAATAGGCAGGATCCAAACCCCTGATCCTCAACTGGTGTTAACTAGATTGTATATCAATCTTGGAAAACATCGTTGCTCCTTGCAACTAATCGAAGAGATTATCAATACACGGGAGTGGATAAGGGTTCTTGATTGCTCGCTTGTTCAGATATTTATAAGCTAGGCATAATCTCATGGATTAGTCCTTTTTCTTCACAAAGAGGACTAGTGCTCCCCATGGTTACGTATTGGGGTGGACCGATCCCTTCTTGGACAACTCCTACAACTGTACCGTAAGCTCCCTGAACTCAACTTGTGTAGTCCGGTATATAGAAATGGAGATCGACTGAGTGTCAGGTAGTAACACAATCTCGAATTCAATCTCCCTCTCAAGTGTTAATTCATGCAAATCAGCTAGAAACACCTCAAAACTCATGTACAAATCTAACATCCTAAATCATCCTATCATGGGTGTTTGAGTCAACAATTTGAGTGAGATAGTCTACACACCCCTGATTGAGGTACCAATGTTTTTCAAGCATGGTGGCAGATCAGCTTAGTTAGTGGTCTGTGCGCGGTGAAGGAAGGACTCTGAAGGATATTGCAATTGAGCATAACATGCTACAATCAGTGCTTCTTGAGATCCTACAAATGGTGGAAATTGGCTCAAGGTTTGGACTATGACCAGATGTTATAGGTAATCATCTCAGATTGGGATGTGTAGAAGAAGTGGGTGGTTGTTCTCCTCATTGTGGTGGAGGAAGATGAGTTCTTTACGGTGGAGCAACGAGAGGAGTAGGTGGTAGGGCCAATCATTAGTGTGAGATAATGGGATCTAGGGGTTGTAACAAGAGATTCAAAGGAGTTCGGGAGGAGGGGCTGAGACAGAGGGAGATTGTGGCGGTGGGGCAAGGGTAGAGGAGGAGGGTTTGGGTGGAGAAGGAGGTCGGGATGCATGGAGGATCACGGGCAAACGAGGAGTTCGATGTGGAGGATCTTGGGCGGAGGAGAAGGTCGGTGTGGAGGAGCTTGGTTGGAGGAAGTTGGGGCGGAGGATCCTACACGGAGGAGATTGGGGTGGACGAGCTTGGGGCAGAGGAGGACGAGGCGGAGGAGCTTGGGGCAGAGGAGGACGAGGAGCTTGGGGCAGAGGAGGACGAGGCGGAGGAGATTGGGGCGGAGGGGTTGAGGCGGAGGAGCTCGACGCTAGATGAGGAAGAGGAGGAAAATGGAGAAAGAGAGTAAAATCTCAGGTTTTTACACTTGATCCATCTCTTATCTTTCCAATTACATTTTTACTTACAAGTTAACGTTTGGAAGGTGGATGGACGAAAATTATCATGAAGGGCACAATTGATAACAATCAAGAAGACACGGATATAATTAATATTGAAAAAAAAGAGACAAGCACAATTGATGTTGCAGAATCTAGAAGGTACACACACAAATGCTAAAAAAAGCAGGGGTAGGAAAAAACATGGAATTAGATAAGTTGAAACATAATACAATACAAGGCAAGTCCGTAGCGAGGCCTCCTGTTCGGTCGTCCAAACAGCCGTATTTTGTTTTTAATAAGCCACCGCACATTAACAACCAAATAATACGTATCTGGCTCTCTCGAGTTACTGACAACGACATCAGGCATAAAATATCTTTTGCTCATTTTTCCATTTAGAATTATAATATTTATTCTCAGCGCTCACAGGAAATGCAAAAGGAAAAAGTGTTTCTCAAAATAAGATAGCTAAACAACTTTATCGGGGACGAATTTCAGAGTTTTGTTTAATCCGGCAGTTTCTTATCAATCCTCAACAAGGGACTCGTCGCGCACTCGGTGATGCATTAGGGAAAGAGAGATTGCAGTGTGTTAATATCAAGGTTTTAAAAACCGGACCGGACATTGAACTGGTCAGTCTTCGATTTGGTCCAACCGGGTTGAACCGTCGGTCCAAACCGATCGGACTGGTGATGACGTCAGTATGACGTCATTATTCTTATCGACTCGAAAAAAATCAGACCGGGCTTAATTTACTGGTCAAACCGGTCGAATCGGTTTTTTGAACCAATAAAACCGGATACATATATGTAAGTATGTATTTATATATCAATGAAATAATCTTTAAAAATTCCAAATCTTTAAATAGAATAACATGATTGCCTATTTCGAGTAAAACTCTACAAAGTTAGTCGCATTTTCTAGAATTATATATGAATATAATATTGTAGTCATTTATTTATAGTTGTTTCAAGAAAATTACTCTAAGAAAATATTGACATACGTATATTCCAAAAAAGAGAGGGACATACCTTATATCGCAGAAGTTAAGAAGGGCATACATGATAAAAATCACATTATTTCATTATTTAAACCTTTATTTTTTGAAAATTACCAAATCATCAAAATGTGGTCAATTCGGGTCAACCCGGTCCGACCATCCGAGTCAACCCTGTTCGACCACTGATCGGACCCGATTTTTTATTTTTTAATTTTTTTGAAATTAATTACAAAGAATCGATCGAACCGACCCGGTCGGGGTCGGTTCCCGATCCAACTGGTCCGATCAGCCGGTCCGGTTTTTTAAACCCTGGTTAATATAGCAGAAACAAATCAAAATAGGAGATGGCAGTGTAAATGGAAAGAGGACTTGGAGTGTGGGGAGGGTAGTGCAAATTTCACAATACGCGTTTATGCTCCGTCATGCCCAATGGTTGAAGGAGGCACGTTTTGATCGTAAGGCCTGCCTCCCCTATAATTTAATATATATGATCCATTCAAGGGACCTGTCTGTATAACATTTACGGCATGGCAGGAACGTTGCAGGAAGTGGGCCTCCAGTAAGGGAAAAGAAGAGAGAGCAAGAAGAAGCGACCCTCTTCCCGGGAACGGATCAGCTGAAGAAGGCGCAGCTTTTCACCTGAGGAAAATGACGCGGTTCTCCCTCGGAGCAGCGGCGTTGCTCTTGATCATTCCGTGCTTTGCTCCGGCAGCGTCGCAGAGTCCCGGAAGTGCAGCTCGTTGGCAGACCTTGACAGGTAGGCCCCCCTCGATGGGATCGTTTCTATGCACATGCTTCCTGTTCTCCGAAATTGATTCTTCTCCTTGTTGACAACAGGAAGCGAACCGCTTGTTGTAGCCAGAGGTGGTTTCTCTGGACTGTTTCCAGATTCCAGCTCCTCCGCCTATGTCTTGGCAAATCTGACGAGTTTGAAGGGTGTGGTGTCGTGGTGTGACGTGCAGCTGACAAAGGATGGCGTGGGAATATGCCTGCCAGAAGTGAACCTTGCCAACTGCACCGACGCACAGATGTTGCCGGCATTCGCCAACCAAACCAAGACCTACTCTGTCAATGGCCGCCAAGTCCGTGGACTGTTTACCACGGATTACACATATGAAGAGCTGTCCAACGTTACAAGTAAGGATGAAAGCATGTTATTGCAGGTTATATTTGTAAATTTCAATTTTTATGAAATTTTTATACTGCAGACTTTATAAACTTTGCCAATTACCTCCACGACCTTTGAAAAAACCTAATTCCTCCCTTGATCCCGTGAACTCGTCAAATCTTATCCCATGAACCCTTCAGTTAGTCTTTTTGAAACCCGTGGAGGTTCTTGGGGTAATTTACAGGGCCGATGGGGTAGTTACATTATGCAAAAAGTTGTAGAGGTAATTTAAAATTTTATAGGGTTGTCGGGTGTAAAAATCCCCTTTTAAAATTTGTCTGATAACATTATGTAGATCATCTGCAATGCACCGATACCATCCCGAATCAAATTTCTGACCTGAAACTTTTGTCGGAATCATCACGCACCACAACAAAATAGGTTTATAGTAGTATTTTTTTAAGGGGAAAATGGGGTGGGGAAGGGGGACTTAACTTGTTGCTTGTCTCATTTTTCTTATTTTTTTTATTTTTTTAAAATGAATTTGTGGATTGTCATTATTATATCTCTATAATATTATTCATGTTTCGTGCGAAACATAAATACCTACAACTTCTCTTCATATAATAAATTTTTAATAGTTACAAAATTGTTTAAAACGATCTTGTTTGGATGGAGGCCGTAAAAGTTTCTATTTCGCACGAAACTTGAATGGCATAATTAATGATATATTGATGAAAATTTACTCAAGCATTTTTTTAAAAAAATGAGAAAAATGAAGCGGGGGGAGCCAAGTTATCTCCCCTAAGGGGCAACTCCATTTAACTCTTTTTATAAGCCATTGTTGTATTGTCTAATGTTAAATATATAATTTTGATGACATTATTCATTGCAAAATTATTTTATAAGAATTTTTACACTAGTGTCCAAGTTTCTACAATGATACTTATTCCCTATGTTTGTTTAATAACGCTTGTGCTCGTGTATTTATACAAAATTCACAGTACCACCCTTCCGTAAGTACACATGCATATTTATTTCATTTACGACAGGGTGATATTGTGAATTTTGTGAGAATACAACGACACAAGTGTTATTGCAAAAAGGTAGGCACATAAGTGTAGAGGGGCATAGTGCAAAAATTCATATTTTTATACTTGAAATTAGCAATTGAGTGTAATATTCGTTATCAAACCATTAGTGATGGTCCGTATACCAACATTTATCTAATGTTATTTTCATAGTTTTAATTAATCGTCACTAAATTTTACAACAATTAGTTAAAATTTCAAAAAATGCTATAGATAAGCATTATTATATGGATAGCCGCTAATTATATAGTAACAAATATTACATGTGGCACTAATTTAAAGTATACAAACTATTTTGCAACGAATATATTTAGTTACATAAGATATAGTGATGGATTTTTAAAAGTATTATTATAAACATATTTTGTGTAGTGATGGATGAATCATGATGATGATAAGCAATCGAAAATTTGTTAGGTTTATGTCTTATTTACATGGATGGGTAGTTCTTAAGTCACTAAACTCCTAAACCTAATAATGCAAAACTATATTGTATGTAATGACTAATATGTTCGACTTGTTAGGGTAGCAATTGTTTTATGATTAGGATAGGACCTGTTTGGTTACTGGGTTGGGCTGGGTTGGGGTATCCTCCTGTGAATAGTAGCGGTTTGGAGGGTTGAGAGGATTGGAATGATAATTGTAATATAATGTGACAATGATTATGTATTACATTAACTTTTTTAATGATTATAATATATTTTTTATGTTAATAAGTTTATTTGAACATGGTTAAAAAATATTATACCAAAGAAATTATATGGACAATACAAGCAATCCCAACCCAGAACTGCCAGGTTGGAGCTAGGGTATGCCAGGGTACCCCAGTGTACCCTGGCAACCAAACGGGCCTTAAAGGATTTGAACTCCTAATCTTAACAACAATTGAGTTGTATACTACGTAGAGTGCTTATGAAAATAGGGCTATTGATTTATACTGGGTGTATATATATATATATATATATATATATATATATATATATATATATATATAGGGGGCCTTTCAAATAGGACTTGGTCCTTCCATCCTTATAGAAGGCCAACGATCCTAGCCGTTAGATTCAAATCTAACGGCATCATCAATTTATTTGCTCAAAAGGGCATTTCGGTCATCAACTTTTGCATTAATTATGCACACCAATTAATATTCCGAAATACTAAATTTAGCTATTTTTATTTTTGGTATTTTTCGCAATACCATAATTAAAAAATGTCTTGTTTTGTACCGGACGACGTTACGTGGGACAATGTTTGTATCCTAATGTGTTTTTTTGTAGAATCTGCAGTTCCTTTTGCAACGATTGCATGTTTTTTGTATTTACTGTGGTTCCGTCAAAATTAATCAGGTATTTGTAATTTTGGTTTGGTTCTTTGTAGAATACAATTCATATTAGCAACTAATACGTGCTTCTTTGTAGCGATTTTATGATTTTTTGTATAATAAATTTTATATTGTTCTTTGTAAAAATGCAGTAGACATTCACGCTAAATCCATAAGTAAAATACAACCATATATGTACAATACTCATCCACAATGTATAATGCACATTCAAAATGTGTAATACACATCAAATATACAAGATATATAAATAAACGACAATTTTCATTCGCACGAAATTGTTATGTAAAATACATATCAGATATGTACAATACACATCAAATTTGTATAACAAACATCGATATTGTATAATACAAACGACAAATGTATTTCTACGTAAAAATTCTGTGTCGCCCTCTTCCGCCTTGTTGATGACGATGCGAATGACATCGTTAACTGCTCCATGTCGATGTTGAAGACGGAGATGAAGGGACGAAGAACTTCATGTCGACCATGCGTAGTTGTCCACGTGAGGACGGAGATAACACCGAGCTCCATGCCGACGTTGAAGACATCGATGAAGGGTGCGAAGAACCACCCGCCGGCCATGTTGACAGTGAATTTGGAGACGAAAATGACGAAGAGGATGACAAGGCCTGTGAAGACGACAGAGACGAGACATGTGACGTGCGCACGATGGAGATAAGCGATGACAGAGACGAGCGACGGTGGAGATGGAGATGGAGACGAGTGGCGGTCGACATCCTCTTCTTCCTCCCGCGGTCGACGTCCTCCTCCTCCCATTTTTTTGAATGCGAGATTATGAAATGAATGGAAAGATGAGAGAGTTAATGAGATATTTGAGATGCACGTGTGTGATTTTTGGAAAGATTGAGAGAGAGATTAATGAGGAGATCAATTGGGTTGTTACATACTATATTTAGATAATGAACAATGACCAAAATGGGTTTTTGGTTAATTAAATTATAATTATAATATGCCTTTAATAACCACTGACGGATTGAATATGGATGCATGGGATTGTTGGCCTTCCATAGGGATGGAAGGACCATGTCTCATTTGAAAGATATCCTATATATATATATATATATATATATATATATATAGATGAGGTGTGGTCATTGCTTTTGCAATAATCATAACGATAATTTAACCGAGAGAGAGAGGGAGAGAGAGAGAGAGTTAGAACAAATTGAGTTGTAGTCATTCTTATTTTAGTGAACTTTGTTGTGAGAGGTGGCCGACAATTGTCATGTCAGTTGTCTTATTCTTAACGTGCTTTGATTTTCTATAATGATGGCGCATCTGATTTTATCCCAATAACCGATATTACAACAAGATTTGATGTCGTCGAGATGGCATAACGTAACAAGTCAGATCTAGATTTGACATTTGTCATAGGACACAACACAATATGTGGCATTCTTCAGAATTAAAGCCATGACGAATATACATCAATGGTGAACCGTTAAGATAATGAGTATCTGGAACCTAATTAAAAAAATGCATGAGTTGGTATATGAGTTTTTGCATATTCCAAACGGGTTGGATAGTTAAGATCGTGAGGTTTCCTACTCTGATTTTTTTAGATCTTGCAAAATTGATAGAACTCATTGTTATCGAGGTGATTGATATAGATATAATATAATCGAGGTACTGAGTGATTCGTGGTAAAGGAATAACACACTGCATTATGTAGATCTGATAGTGAGTTGACATCAAAGTGTGCATCATTCTCTGAAGAAGCCTTCTATGGGAAAGGAAAACTTTACCTTATGGAAGTGGTCAGGTGTAGAACATACTCACGCGAAAAAGGCTTGTGAAAACTCTCCATGCAATACAGAAAAAATTGGAGAAGGTGGAGGCAGAGTGGATGGAGATGTGGGATCTCATAAACAATATAATACATATATACTTGGTAGATAATGCTCTTCATAAAGCCACCAGTCTTGATGATCCATTTAAGGTATGGAAGAAGCTCGAGGGACTATAAAAGTCCAAATTTCCGACAAATAAGGTATTGTTGATGAAGAAATTCTTTGGTCTAAAGATGACATATAGGACAAAGCTAGTAGCTAGATCTAGATGTACACTTGGATGAATTCAACAAGATTCTGATGGGTGTGCTCGCACTTGAGGATAAAAATAAGAAAAGAAAATCTCTCTTCAAGTACGATGATAAGATACTAATTTTGTTGAGTTCTCTTCCATCTTCCTATGATTATATTGTACCATTGTTATTCTATGGCAATGAGACCATCACAATGGATAAAAAGTTGTTTAATTATTATAAGTGAGTCACGAGGGAGGTCAAGAAATGAGGTAATAAATGACGATCATGTCATAGGTTAGTGAACAAGAGCAAATGTTCCAAATCAAGGGAGTTGAGCTTCAGAGGTTGATATGAGTTTCACAATCCAGCCAGATGCTTCTATTCTGACAATGAGGGTCACAAGATTTAATGGTTATGGAGGGTCGCAAATTTAATGGTTATAATATATCGTTGTGACTAAGAGCATCCAAAGTCCGATAAAGGAGATACATATTTTTGCATGCTTTGAATGAGTAGGATAGTACAGATTGGGAGGATTAGGCTTCAACCAGATCTTGGAAATCGATACAAGTTATATCTTTTTCCGAGGTAATTAGTCGAGATCTAGCCCAACATGGCGATTAGGTGACATAAGGTAAAGAAATACCTCATTAAAAGATGCAGATTGATGGTGATGATCACGTAGAAGGGTGCACTGTTTATTATTCTCTCCACCACATCTAAGAAATAGATAGAGAAAATGGAAGAGGAAGAGTGGAAGGAGATAAGAGATAACACCAATAGGATGTATAATTAGTCTCAACATATACAACTTTTCACAAAGCCGTCAACTTGAGTGCATTGACAACGACAAAGATCGGGAAGAAGCTCGACAAATGTCAGACAACACCTTAGATCATAAACAATGCCCAAGTACAATTCCAAATCAAAATTCAACCGTAAACTTGGCTAAAATCATTTAAAGGAATCAGATAAAAAATAATCAATCACAACATCGTAAGTTTAAGGTCATAAGCAATCCATTTCGTCTTACGATGTTGTGGAGTGGAGAAAGAACCACGGGCAAATAGAGTTTCCACTATAATGAAAACATGAGTTCATTTATAAAAAAAACCTAGGAGGTGATGCTCTCTTGGAATGAGACTCCAGAACAGAAGATGTTCTGTATGGAGGACATATGAGTCTCTGTTTCTGACGAAATTGGAATGACATATTAGATGGATCGTGATGAAAATACATTGTGATATTGGTTGATTAATTGTCTTTATTATTCAAAGCTGATATAAAAAATGGTAAAACCTTCTCTCATTGTTAAGTAGGGCCACCTACGTGGATTCGTATCAAATCCATGTTGCAAAATCCGATGATTTTCTACAGTAGTTGTCGATTACCTGTCGCAACTCTCATTAAGGGGGTATTTGAACACTGATCTTTTGGGTAATAGACACATTGTTCTACCACAGAGTAAATTAAAAATAAAGGGATCAAACTATACGTCGATTTCTGAATAGAAGCTGTATTTTTCAGATGTAACAAAGAGTGTCTTAAATGTCGACATGATACAAAGGCTTGTATTTGTGACAACAAATAAGATCATGCATCTCTTTGTTATAAAAATGGGGCCTGTAATTGGAAATCAATGCATACTTAGTAATCCTTTTGCACTTTACCCAAAAAAAAACTTATTGTGATCTCTCACCATGCCATGCTATTTTCAATTTGATCAAATCTGCATTTTTTATTGGTTCAGTTCAAAGAATGTCGATCTTCACAACATATATGCATGGAGGGAGATTTTTATCTTATTCAATTTCCACAATATTGATTGGTACATCTCAACATACTGAAATACTATATTCTGACCAGTTTCTCAGGCAATCTACTCAAGAACGGATAAATTTGATTCATTGTTTTTCATTAACGTAGTCGAACAAGTTTACTCAATGGCACAAAGTCTTTGGTTGAATGTTGAGGTACGGAGCTATCATTCTTATGTATTGCTAGGTTTTTGTTTACTTATATAGCGGACTCTACAGATAGGTTCCATGAATTTGTCAAACATGTTTTCTTCGAGGTGTCTAATACACGTTCTTCCTCTTCCAATGGCAGCATGATTTGTTCTACAAGGAGCACAGACTGAGTATGGTCGATTACATAAACTCGATATCGGGCAATGTTTCCATCGACTACATCTCATCACCAGAGATCGGGTTCCTTAAAGCCATCGGCGCGGCCACGAAAGGAACGCGGACCGAGCTTGTGTTTCGATTTCTTGAATTGGAATCTCAGGAGCCTACTACGAACCGAACTTATGGTTCTCTGTTGAAGGATCTAAAATTCATCAGCACTTTTGCTTCTGGCATCATAGTCCCGAAACGATACATTTGGCCTGTAACACCCGAGCGCTTTCTCCTGCCTTACACTTCCCTCGTCTCCAGTGCTCACAATGCCAGCCTGAAAGTGTTCGCATCAGACCTCGCAAACGATTTCCTGACGGCATACAATTACAGTTACAATCCTGTCAATGAGTACCTATCCTTCATCGATAACGGTGATTTCGCCGTTGATGGCCTTATTTCAGATTTTCCTGTAACAGCATCGGAAGCTATAGGTAACTTGAGCCATTTTCCTACGATTTCTCACTCTTTAGACATAAGTTGATTATGCCTATCCAGGAAACATCAAAGGTTTAAACATGGATTATTCACGAATCATGTTAATCATTGTTAGACAAATGGAATTAGTTAGCATACACTAAAAACTGTAAAACTGAAGCCACCCAACAGGCTCGGATATCGAATTAAATGAATGGAATATGCACTTGGTATCACAGCATACATGAAAAAATGTTGAATCATATTGACAAAGCTCTGTGTTCTTGCAGCCTGTTTTTCTCACTTGGGGACCAACAGCACTGAAACTGGTATCTACCTTATCATCCATCATCATCATCCATTTCTATCTTGTCCTAATTCCTTGAACCTTTTGATTTAATTGATGTAGCTAATCTAATCGTGCTCCTAATATCGTGGATATAGGGAAGCCTCTAGTCATCTCCAACAATGGAGACAGTGGTGATTTCCCTGGCTGCACCGATCTGGCTTATAAGTATGCTGTGGATGGAGGTGCAGATGTGATCGACTGTAACGTACAAGTTACGAAAGACGGTCTCCTTGTATGCTTAAGCTCTATAGACCTCATGCGCTCGACCTCGGTGACCAAATCAAAATTTGCTACTTCATTGTCAATGATCCCTGAGATCCAGGGAGAAGGTGGTATATTCACATTCAACCTCACTTGGGATGAGATCAACACTTTAAAGCGTAAGTAGGCCGGGATCACGGTTCATAATTTTTCGAATAATGATAACGACGGGCGTCTTCTTGCCATTTTGCAGCTGTGATATCAAGCCCTTTTCTGAGTAACTACTCGATAGAGAGAAACCCAGCAAATGAAAATGCTGGAAGGTTCATGAGCTTGAAAGATTTCTTGGTCTTTGCGAAAGATAAACCTTTGAAAGGTGTGCTGATCAGAATCGAGGTAAGTTCTGAATTTTGCAGATTATGGAGAGGAATTTAAACATGGTAATTAGCATTTGTGTAATCTTTAAAAGGCACATTTGTAAGTAACCATTTCACATCCAGAATGCACGATTCCTGGTGGAAACGCTCGATTTCGATATCGTCCGAACTGTCATCGCGACGGTGAGTGATGCCGCCTATGACACTCAAAGTGACCCACAGGTAATGGTCATGTCATCCAGTAGTTCCACTCTGATCCCATTCCGCCAGAAGACAATGTACAAGATCGTATACATGGTGGACGAGTTGGTCGGGGATGTCGATCCTTCGGCGCTTGATGTTCTCAAGACATTCGCCCATTCCGTAGCTCTGCGAAAGGAAGCCATATTTCCTGTCAATCTAGGATTCATAAGCAGTCAAACACAGGTTGTACAGAAGCTGCAGTCGGCCAATCTTTCCGTTTACGCGTACGGGCTTATGAATGAGTTCTTGAGCATTCCTTGGGACTTCTTCTCCGACCCTTACGTCGAAATCCAGAATTTAGTTCAAGGAGCTTCCGTCGATGGGGTCATAACTGATTTTCCAGCTACTGCTCGATCATACAGAAGTAAGTTGAACTTGAATTCCGATTTCCAGTCTATTCCTTGCATAGATCAGGTTCTGATATGTGGCATTGATTATCAGGGAACGCCTGTTCGAAGGCAAAAGACTATCAGATTCCAGACGTTCAACCACACGCGCTACTTGATCTACTGAATGGAACTCAAAGAATGCCGCCGGAGTTGACTCCTTACCAAACGTTGACCGGAGCAGCTGTATCAGAACAGCCTTTAACACCGAAGACAAGTGCTCCCCCATCTCCAAAAACTGCAGGTGGACAACCCCATGCGATGCCGTCGTTACTCTGTGCAGCAGCTCTCTTCCTAAGTTCCCTTTCCCTCATCATCATATAGACGTCATATCTAAGCATATACACTGTAAAACCAGGATTTTGTTGGGGTTTTTTGTATTTATGTATTGTATCTATAAACTTATATATCGTTCCTAATCACACTCCCGTCCCTTTTTTTTCGTCCTTGTTTTTTTGTTAGGATTAGAGTCAAATTAGGATTAGGAATCTTAAGGGGATTGGACTCCTAATCATAAGACGGTGTTCGGTTCGAGAATAAACAGGAATAATGATTGAGAATAAGGAAAATAAGGGTCTATTCTCTGTTCGACTAGAGGATAGGAATAAGGAGAATAAGCCGGTATTGTTATTCTATGTTCGGTTGGCTATCGGGAGTTAAGGAATAAGATTTGAAAGTTAGTTAAAGTTATTGGTGGTTATTTGTTTTGATGAGATGAATTATATAGTAAACTAACATATAATTATAACTAACAAACCGATATGAACTTCAACTCGAAAATTAAATATCAAAAATCCAGTAAGCCAAAGTTCAATGTACAATAGGTATTACATTATGACATGCTTATCATACACCGGTTCCTCTGTAATATCATGCGCAGAAGTTGATCCAGTCGTCATCTGGGCGATCACTCTCTGTCTCTCCCGTAGCTGACATTGGGTTTCCTCCAATTTCTCAACGAAGAACTCTTCCAAAAATTCCTGCATATTTATTAAATTCACCAAGAATAGCATGTCTACTTGCATGAACTGGTGCGTCCGGGTCAACGTTGATGCCTTTACCTTGTATCTGCATGATATCTGCACGGAATTACGTGATTTGGTAGTCATCCTTATTGGGATGGATAAATCGAATTTAAATGTATTTAATGGGACTCCTCTGCCTTTAGGTGACTCGATTCCTTTAGGCCCGTCCTTTCCTTAGGATGGCATACATACGTAAGATGGTATTAGGATACATCTGAAAAACCTCATACGATTGGCCAGTGTGATCATGCAACATCTCCTGGATCCATATATGGCATGTAAGCATAGAGGTGTGCTTTGGCACCCGGGGGATGTAACTACCACGCGTGCTCTCTCCATCCTCATCGTCCTCTAGGATTGCACATAGATATGTCATGTTCAACATGACCAAGTTGTGCCTCATCGCGAAGATAGCCGCCATTTCCTCCATTACTGAGCTAGAGCTCCCACAATTATTGACAAAAAACATGGTATGGGAACATCAGATGCAAAATAAATGTGTGAAGAGATGGTTATATTAAAAAATGTCACAAACTAGAGGCTGGACTCCTACATATTGTTCAATAGTACATAAAATTAATATGAGCCAAATCAATTACCACAACAAGGAAAGTTCCTACGGTTAAACATACAACACTAGAAGACATCAAATCATCATGGCATCGCTGCAACCCTCAAAAAAGTAAAGGTGAATCATCCCTATGACTCATTGAGCTGAATGCTTACCTAGGCAGCTAACTTAGTAGGCATGGACTTGGCGTGGCTGAAGATGATCCGTTCATATGGGCCATAGAGGTTGTGTGAGAGCCAAATTTGTGTCTCCTGAGGCCGACTTGGAAGCAATGACTCCAACTCATCCATAATCTCCTCCACCCCTTCATGGGGATCCTTGGGGGTCCATGTTTGGATCTTCTCCCTTTGCAGCTTCATCATTTGTGTCGTTAGACGAACTACATCATCACCTACAACCTATGAGGCTAGGGGGGCACCATCACTCGGGGAAAGCTTGGTACCCGAGGTATGTACCCCTGAATCCCTGCTTAGTCTCCTTTTGGAGGGTTGAGTAGGTGGCTGATAACAAGGGTAATCCATGAGGGTCACCATGAAAAATATAAAAGTGTTGTCGCTGAGGCGACCAATCATAGAAGACCGGTGTTAATCAGCAATTAACCCACAACCAAAGATTACAACAATCAAGCTCAAAACAAATGTGAATTAATCTTTATTTACTCTACCATAAAATGTATAATGACAAGTATGTAGAGGTCGAACCACAGAGAGCAACACAAAATGCAATAGCCTTCATGTCAATCACAGTCATCCTTGTGTGGGTTTTTTTATTATTTTTATTATTATTATTTTTATTATTCTTAAAATATAATAATTAAGTATATTATATATATAGATTTAATATAAATACATTAATTATATGTACCCATAGAGGGTAAGTATATAGCTGATACTACATGTAATATATATATATAGGTATATATAATAAAATAAATAAATAAATAAATATATATATATTCTTTTTTTTTATGTTAAGATTAATGAGAATACATATAACTAATCACTTATATATAATATATATATTTTTGTTTTCTTTTTTTAGGACATATAGATATATATACATAAAGGGGTATTAGAATATTCACAAAAATACTAAAAAATAGTCAAAAATTCAGGAAAGGGTCTTTTTGGAATTTTCATGGCTTTTTACTGTTTTTATGATTTTTGGGTATTTTTGCAAACATTTTTAGTATTTTTAAATAGCTAAATAATAGCAAACAGTGGAGTAGGTACTGGCTGTCACAAAAATAGAGATTAAAAATAGCTAACAGCCTCAAAAGTTTTCCACACTAATTTTCTAATAACGATAATAAAATATAGCATAAATAGGGCCTGAGTTTATATTTTTCTGACTCTTTTTTGATTTTTTTATATTTTTTTTGAAGTTTTTGGGTATTTTTGGATTTTTAAGGTTTTCTTTTTGACATTTTTAGGGATTTTTGGATTGACACTAATATAAGTCAAAATACACCACAGGTAATTTTTTTTGGAATTTTTCGAGGCATTTTCATATTTTTTTGGGATTTTATAAGTTAGACAGGGAATAAAAGACATGTTTTTGATTTTTAATAAATGCAAAAATGCAACAAAATGCAAAACTAAAAATATGGCGTTCAAGCATGACCAAACAGGAGCTTAAGTCTATTTTTGCAAGATTTTTCGATTTAATGTGAAGCATAAAATAAATAGACAAAGCCTTCAAAAATTAAATGGCCTGGCAGGGGTATTTTTGCAAATAAAATAGTTGGCAGGGGCATACATGCAAAAATTACAACAAAAATACACTTTAACTTTTATTTTCAGGACCATTTAATAAATACAAGAACCCGGCAGGGTTTAGATGCAAATTTTCACGCGCCTCACGTGGTTGCTGCACGTGAGGTGCGGAGGGACTAAAGTGTAAATATGAAAACATCAGGGGGTCCAACTGCAATTTTTACAACTTATTTACAACTAAAACTTTTATTTTTGGGATTAAATACTAAATACAAAAATTAAGGGGCTTGGTATGAAATTTACCCCTAAACAAAGCTTTTCATCCTGCGGCGCTGGAGGCGCCACTTATCCACGTGGCGGCCATCGGACGGCGGACATCGGACGGCGGACATCGGTTCGGCGATGAAGGGCCAGGATTAGAACCTCCTGGCTGATCTGACGGTGGATGTGCATCTTCATCGAACGGTCGGCGTTCAATCTGGGCCGCCCCTCTCGATCCAACGGTGCAGAAGGCACCTGGAAGAACTGGGAAGAAGCTCGCCCCCGGCGAACTTCGATCGGGTAGCTCGGGCTCCTCCGGGCACCTCCCGCGCATCTGAAGCTCTCTGATCGTAGCTGGGAGGCTTCCGCATCGTCTGACGGTGGTCTCATGGCTCCTGGGGGTCCGAGTCGATGGAGCGAGGTCGGCGAAGAAAGGGGCCCCCAGGAACCTCTTCCTGGTTCAATGCGAGCCCATTTGGGCTCGATTCTTCGAAGTTCCTGCACAGGAAGAACCGCGGGCGAGAGAGCTTGCTCCTCGACCCGGGGTTTTGAAGCTGCAACGCAAAAATGAGGTGGGCGGAGGGGCTCCGGCGAACGACGGAGGGGGAGCCCCGATTCGCCAAGACCTAGGGTCTTGGGTTGGACAAATGCGGGCGTTGGATGGAGAAGGCGACGAGGAACGAGTTGGGGTGCATATAGCGGGCGGAAACAGTGAGATTCACGGTGAAGAAGTCGCCGGAGCGGAGCTCCGGCGAACTTCGAATTTTGGATTTCTAACTACGGTGATTAACTAACCACTAATCTAACTACTGGAATGAAATGCTAACATTAAAAGCTAACTAAAAACGCATTAAAAGGGCAGCTCTTATACCTGGGGGCCTCCAGGGAGCAGGGCGGACGCCGGAGCTCCGCCGTGACAAAATCCTCCTCTCTCCGGCCGATTCGAGGCACCAACTCACTCCCCCTGTCACGAGGAATGTCCTAGGACTAGAATCAAGGCTTGAGATTGGATAAAAAGTGGCCAAATTCGAGGAAGGAGGCGGAGCTTTTTATTTATAAACATTGGCAAGGGGCCTTATTATCCGGCGATTATTGGCTGATCCAATGAACATCTCGTTGATCTTTGATTTCGGCGGGCATCATGGAAGATTAGGGCACAATTCTTGTGAAGGAAGCGTTGTCTATTGATGGATGGTGTGCCCGGGAAAAAGGCATGAAATCGGGGGAGTAGACAGTTCAGAGACGCCAGGCGAGGGATGGGACAGTTGACCTGGGAGTCAACGTTGGCCGGCGCCTCATTGGGCCACGTAGGCCGCTACGAGACAAAATAGCAAATCTGAAGGAAGATTGATTTATTTGACGCCTTAAATGATTTTATTAATTTTTTCTTATAAAATAAAAAATGTGTATTATTTCATCTAGTATTTATTTATGATTTTTATTGAATTTTTCGAGGTGTTTTGTTATAGTTTTATTTGGATAATATGTATATGTATGTATTTACATGTATTTTCATGTATTTTATTTTTAATTTGTTTATTTTCTTTTATTATTTTCTTGGCTTATTTTATAAATTTATAATTTATTTTTGTGAGTATAAAGATATTTTTGTTTGATTTTTATAAGTTTATTTGTATTTTTAAATAAATGTGTTTGTGTATATGTAAGTATACTTATAAGTATTTTACCTGTATATTACATACATTGTATTTATTTAATGGATTTTATTTATTTTTATTTTAGCTTTGTATTTTATATAATATATACATTATTGTAAAAATATAAAAGAATGAAATAATTAAAGAATGCTTTTCTCTTCTTATTTATGTTCATCCTTCTCATAGGTATTTTGCCTATATAGACTTATTTTATTTTACATATTCTTTTTGGTTTTATTCTAAGGCTAATATGTATGTGAATTATATGCATTATTTTCAAGATTCTAAAAATAGTAATTTATAAAAATAGTGATTAGTGATTATAATGAATATTTTAATCAGGTATTATATACAAGAAAGGCCAAAAACCTAACTTCTGCATAAGGACTCCTAAAATTATGAAACCAATTTTATAAAATAGTTTATGAAATGCTATATACAATTAAAGGTGAGTTTGGGTGATTTGGAGTTTTTATTTGCAAGATATGGGTCTGTGAAGTTGAGATTTTGGCTTTTTATTCTGTGTATAAAATGTACATTGAGTATTATTTTTGTACAACTCAATTTTGTATTTTTATTCACATTATTATCTACAACTTTCATGTACAAAGTTTCTTTGTTTGATGAATAAATAATTATGTACAAAATAGGTGCCAAAAATGCATGAATAAATGAATTAATAAATGAAGTATTTATTGTATACTGGCCCTTATCTCCCCCTACTTTATTCATTGTCGACCAATTCCATGCTGGCCTTGGTCTCGGGGTTAGGGTCATAAAATATTTGCAATATTTTATTCCTTTTTCTTTCCTTCTCTTTATTCTATAATTTTGGCATTAAAAACCTTATTTTATATACAATTAATACAAATGAATAATGAATGCTATTATGTACAAATTGATGCTATTTACATGCATTTGCTGGGGTTTTTGAGGCCAAAATGATAGAATAAAGGTGATGAAATGGAGATTCATCAGTGGCCCCTTGTTCAATCGGATTGGGCACCTCATGCGCATCAATTTCCATTTCTAGCGCATCCTTGAATGCATGTTGTGTCCCTGTATCCCTTAAAAAAGGTTGCAAATGATCCTGGTGGTGCGGTTTGGGAAGAGGAGGTGTGTGTATAGTGTAGGTACCCTTCGCGGTGTAGTTTCGTACCATTGCATCGACCTGGTCTTAATGAGGGAAGGACTTCCTTCGATAGGGTTTGTAGGTCTTGTCGATCTGAAGGCAACATTACGCTATGAAAAGCTATAAAATAATCTACAAATCTATACTAGGGTCTAACGTACTTACATACCATAAGGCAAGCTTCCTCATCAGATGCCACTAGATCGGGTCCTACCCCCAACCACTCTTCATCATCAGGTATACGATCGACGTGTAGTCCTTTATTGTCTTCCATCAATTGTTTAGCTTCGCCTTATCCCAGTTCTTCCCATTCTGTATGTTGAAGTGTGTTATGATGTTATGCCATGCTGGCAGTGTGAACGACCCTCCAACCTAGTCCCCTATGACAAAATGGTGCTTACACAGATGAAGAAAATACTCATCCATCGCAGGTGTCCATTTCACTCGGTGGTAAAGGACTCTTCGTCCCCATTGTGCACCCTCGACACACTTGCACCTCCTGTGGCCATCTTGTATGGTTGGGGTTAAACAACTTAAGTACATTGCAACCAAGGGGTAGCACCTTACCAGCCCAAATGCAAGATAGGTCAATGATTCTTCATGAACTAAAAATAAAAAAGAGTTGGATAAGACACTAAAATTACTGAATCTAATGAGGAGCAAATTAGAGTTGAACATCTCCCAACGAATGAACATCACACAACAAATTAATAGTGTACCATCAAACAAGCAAATAAGATGTACACCCAACAACAATCCATCATAGATCAGCAACAGATGAACAAAAACACATAATAGAACAACAACATATGCATCAAAGAAAATCAACATAGTACCATCGATCAATCAAACAATATGAACATCCAAGAACAACAAGAAGACATCATAGAGCAGCAAGATCTCAGCTCTAAGCTCATATTTTTAGCCAATAGGGCATCAAATGAATAACAAACACAACAAATGAAGATTTCTCAACTTATTAACATCTCTAAGCATATGAACATATCACAACAAATTTGGATATACCATAAAAAATACATCATAGAGCAGCAGCAAAGCATCTCTCAGATCAAGCTCAAACATCATAAAGCAACAACCAACATGGACATCCAAGACAAACAACAATGCATCACAGAGCAGCAACAAAGCATCTCTCAGCTCAAGCTCCACCCAATAGAGCATCATATGAAGAGAAAACACAACAAATATAGTCCATACAAATCCTCCCATCAGGGGAGATATCATTGGGGTTTTTAATGAAACAAACATCGTATCAACATTGCAGGATTGCATCTCTCAAATCAAACTCAAACATCATAGGGTAGAAACCAAGATGGATATCCAAGACCAACAAAAATACATCATAGAGTAGCAGTATAGCTGCTCTTAGCTCAATCTCCAACCAATAGGGCATCAAATGAAGAGCAAACACAACAAATATGATCCATACAAATCCTCCCATCAAGAGAGACATCACAAGATGTTTTTAACGAAACAAACATCGTAGCAACATTGTAGGATTGCATCTCTCATATCAAGCTCAAAAATCATAGAGCAGCAACCAAGATGGACATCCAAGACAAAGAAAAATGCATCACAGAGAAGCAATAGAGCTGCTCTCAGCTTAATCCCCGACCAATAGGGCATTAAATGAAGAGCAAACACATCAAATAGGGTCCATACAAATCCTTTCACAGCAAATTTGTATATACCATCAAACAAACCACAATAAAGGCACAACCGAGAAAAATAACCAAGCATCATTGAGCAGCAACAATCAAACAACCAAGAAGAACATGTAAAAAACACTAACAAGGAAATAGTGCATCATCAGAGCAGCTCTCAGCTCAAGGTTTAGCCAATGGGGCATCAAATGAATAATGATCACAACAAATGAACACTATAATAAGCTCATTAACATCTCATAGCAAATGCCAATCTCAGACCAAATTAATAGTGTACCATCAATCAAGCAACCAACATGGACATCCAAGACTAACAACAATGCATCACAGAGCAGTAACAATGTAGCTCTCAACTTAAGCTCCACCCAATAAAGCATCATATGAAGGTAAAAACACATCAAATAAGGTCCATACAAACCTCCCAACTAGGGAGACATCATGGGGTGTTTCGAATGAAAGAAACATCATGGTAGGACTGCAACCCAAATCACAAAAAGGGCTATATGATCACTAATAATTCAAACAAGACATGACAATAAAAGCAGTAGGAGATCAGAGTATAATGGAAGCCAATTTCATCACTATTAACAATGTACCATTAGACAACCAAGCAATATTAACATCCAAGAAGAACAATAAGGCATCATACACATACAACTGGATTGCAGAACCAAAATGGAGAATTGGTTGAGTGGTTACCTCATAATCTAGCAAAGGGAAGAACAAATGTGCATGCACAAGCAAAGGACAAAATGCACAACAAGGTCTCATGGTCAGCCATCAGAGGTCAATCTCCAGCCTAATTTATAAGGTTGCGACGTTTTATTAGAAATCTCGGACTACATGGAGGAGGATATGCTCGAGATGACAGTTGAAGGGGTAGTGGAGGACACCATACTTTTATGGAAAAGGGTCAAAATGAACCCCTGCAAGGTCCAACCATCCCATTGATGCCATAGAAAAAGCAACCTACCTCAGATTCACCACTTACATGACAAGATAAGGGCATGCATAGGCCAAGAATCGTGCTTCATAGGTAACGATGTAGTCTGGGGTAGGGTGATCGAGGAGCAGAGTAAGCAGACGAGGAGAAGAGAGGGTCCCATTGGGGGAGAGAGCATACGGGAGGGCGGTGGCCGTTGGTGCAAGGTTGGGAATAAGGGAGGGCGAGGATAGGGCAACGGGCTCCCCTATTCAGGAATTATCGTACGATAGCTGGGAGGAGAGAGAACGGGAATACGACCCTTATTCGAGTGCCTATTCCTGAACTGAATATGCCCTAATAGTTGTTGAGTTTTATTCTATTTATAGTCCTATTGGTAATATGATCATGGAGTTGTAATTGGGCTATGTATAGAGGGGATGGAGCATTGCCTCTAGACAACCATTAGAACAATGTAACCCCTAGAGAAAGGGGGGAGAGAAAGAATATAGAACGAGAGCAAGGGAACAGAGAGATTTGTACTCGTTCTTCATTTAGTGATATTCGGTGGTCACGAGAGGTGACCAACCATCGTTATATCTGGTTTTTCTTTTCTTCACATTTTTTTGTGATGATGGTCAATTGTGCATCTACATTTGTATGGTGGTCATGGACTGAAATCTCGCGAAATTTCGACGAAATTTCGGTTTCGATGGGTATCAGGTATCGAAATCATACTGTATATCGAGATCCCCGGTTTCGGTCGAAATATCGCGAGATATCGCCGATATCTCGGTCCATCTCGATATCTCGCCCGACATTAGGAATCTTTGAATAGAAAATCTGGCCACTTTCGAAATATAGCGAAATATCGGTCGAAATGCCCCCATTTCGACCGACTTCGGGCAATGGCTGTTCTCTTCTTCCTCCAAGACCTTCATCCCTTGAGGTAAGCCAATTTATGATAAATCTTCTTCAAATTCAATAATTTTTTTAGGGTTTTCACTAAATGGTTGTTGATATAGCTAGGCATGGTGTTTAATTTGAGAGATTTCCCCCAAAATAGGTATAAATTTGGAGTAGAAATTTGGGGCTTTTGTGTTTTTTTTGCACAATAGTGCTAACTATGATCATTGTATCACAGATCTGAAGTTAACATGAACTAAAACATTGTTGGAGATTATTTTCTTGGATCTATGTTAGAAGAAATTGGGGGTTTTGAAGTTTAATGTGGAACGATAATGAGTTGTGGTGTTATATATTCGGATCTTGTGTTTTGGAAGTATAAATCATAGTCTGGAAATTGTTTTGGATTAATAAAAATTAAAAATATAGAAAATCCGAAAATGATTTGTTAAATATTTACGTTTTTGTTCATATTTTGTGTCAATAATGTAGTCTTTCATGAAATTGGTCCCCTAATTTGTAGATCTAAGTTCCTAATGTATAGATCCAAGGTTTTTTTCTGTAAATAAGAAAAGTAGGTGTTGGAAAAATTAAATATATAATAATTCCGAAATTAAAAAATAAAATAATTTGCATATTCATAAGTAGTTGCATTGTAATGCCAACTTAATGTTTGTTCTTGATTTTCCTCGCAGATTTCGACGTTCATACATGACACATTCTGCGACATTCTGGTTTCGGTTCCGGTTCTTCATTTGGATATTCACCATGGCACATTCTGCTTCCGGTTCTGGATCTGACAGTTCTGATGATCAGATGGAAGAATTCAGTGGGGACATTGGGTGGAGGTATGCGTCCGCTCCTGATGGAAATAAGGCGAAGCCGCAATGCAATTTCTGTGGGAAGTAGTTGGGAGGAGGCGTCGACTCGGGATGCTCATAGGCATCGATGACCACCAGTACAGGAAGTATGTCATGGATTACAAGGCCATGTACTCGTACATGACATGGGAGAACTACTGCGAGTTTATAGAATCTGCGATGCGCTATGAGAGACAGCAAGGAAGGGGGGGCATTCAGATCCACCACGAAACTCCTGGTTCTGAACAAAACATGTCACCAGGGCAGGTACTATATTTTAATCTTTACTCTCTTTTATTGCATTTATCAGAAATATGCATGTTCTTAATAATTTTAACTTGTTGTAAGTTGTATTGTATTTGTAAGACTAGACTATTACTCTTGTTTATTATGTATTAACAATGTTACAACTTACAACCATGGTTTCAACTTTTATATATTAACTATCTTATGAGATTTCGGTCGAGATAGGTTGTAATAGAGGGGTGGAGATCCTCAATTGCAATGATATGGATAAAATATGGGTCATTTCGACCCCATATCGATCGAGACATGTTGCTTGGGTTCCAACAATATGTCCACCGATATGACCGATATGTCTATATATAGGGTATAGATGACCAATTTGTGTGAAATAAATGTGTATTTGTATGTTATTTACTGTTCTAATAACTTGGAATATCGAAATTTTCAATAAAATTGGGAAAAAAATCGGGTTTTTTTAGCCTTTTTCGACGTTTCCATCGAAATCGTCGAAATTTCCCGAAATTTCGGTGAAATTTCGGTATTGGACCTTACCGAAACGATATCGAAATCGAAATTTCGAACCTTGATGGTGGTTCATATCCCAACAACCAGTATTAGATCAGAGATGATGTGGGTGGGTCGTATCCAAACAAATGGTATCTGAGAGGAGACGATACCGGCTCGTATCCCAACAACTTAGAGAAGATGATACCGATGAGTTGTGTCCCAACAACTGGTATCAGAACCTGATTTGATGACATAAAGGGACACGACATGGAATATCAACGTGAGATTCGATGTCGATGAGATGACACGACACAACAGGTGTGCCTTCTTCAAAAGCTGTGAAGAACCAATGGTTACGGTGAATCATTGAGAGCGGGAGCATCTGGATACGATTGAGGTGATGCATGAGTCTAGAAAAGGATTTTTGCGTACTCCTGATGAGTTGGATGGTTTAGATCAGAAGAATTCTTCTTTGATTTTTTAGATCGTGTAAGAAGGTACGATAGAAAAGCAGATGGTGAAATTTTCATCAAGGGATGCATCATTCTCCATAGAACCCTTCAACAGGAAGAACGAATTCACCTTCTAGCAACAAAGGGTGAAGAACATACACAAAAAGGACTTGTGAAAGCTCTCCAGGATAAAGAAAAGAAGCTAGAGTAGATGAAAGAGGAAGAGTGGAAGGAGATGAGGAATCTCATGAACAATCAATACAACTGTTCTTGGCAAACAACACTCTTCATGAAGTCATCAACCTGGAGGATTCATCGAAGATTTGGATAAAGCTCGAGGGATGATACAAGTCCAAATCTTTAACAAACTGACTATTGACGAAGAAAAATCTATGTGGTGTAAAGATAACAGATGGAACACACTTGGATGAATTCAACAAGATTCTGACATATATGCTCACACTTGAAGAGAAGAATGTGGAAGGAAAATCTCTCTTCAAGGATGAGGATAAGGCACTCATCTTGTTGAGTTCCCTTCCATCTTCCTACAATCATATTGTGACAATGTTACTCTATAGTAAGTATACCATCACATTGGACGAGATAGTTGCTTCGCTACTTATGAACGAGTCCCGACAGAGGTCAATGGACGAGGCAACAAATGATCAAGTTCATGTGCTAGCAAATGAGGGTAGACAATCAAAATCAATGGAGATGTGATTCAGAGGTCGATCCAAGTCACGAGTTTTGATCAGATGCTTCTATTACGACAAGGAGGGTGACAAAATAGTTGATTATTTGAGACGTGAGATAAGAAAGGAAAGAAGAAGGTTGATGAATCTGAATCCAACCAAGAGGATTCCATGCGGTCTACAAGGGAGACTTACTTATATGCTCTGGGGAGATTATGTAGATTCATGATGTCTTCTTGACTCAGCATGTTCAGATCATGTGTGCTCATCCAAGGTGGGACAGAATCTATGTAAATAAAACTAATATTTTTTTTTTTGTGATTTTTAAATATGTTATTATATTTTTTTTGGATTTTTATAAATGAGATAGTAGAAACTAGCTCAATTTTTTATTTTTAAAAATAGAAAATATATAGTAAATACCTAAATAAAAATAAAAGTGACAGATATAAATATTAGGTATTTGTTGTGATTTTCTACAAAATTTTAGAGCACTCTAGCTATTTCTAATAAAAAATTCAACAAAAATAAAATACCCTCTAACAGGGGTGTATGTGTAAATATATGAAAGTTATAGACTATTTCAGAACACCTTAGAGAAATAAAAGGGCCAAACGTGCAATTTTAATAAAAAATATTCAATAACATATACATGTGGGAGCATATTTTCAAATATGATAGAGTCCAGGGGGCATAGTGCAAATAAACCACAAAATATGACACTGAATGCTAAAAAATGAGGAGTGAAATAAAATATCAAGTCCTGCAAGGGTATATAGACCTCGCCTCATGTGGAGAGCCATGTGAGGTGTGTCAATAGAGGACTAAAATGCAAAACAGACAAATTTCAAAGGTCCACATGCAAATATTTCATATAAATTACAAGTACCACTGAAAGTTTAAATATTAAACTGAAATGAACAAAAGGTGGAGGGTGTGCACGCAACATACACATCCATGCATTGATAAATGGTTGGGGTGCTTCTACGTGGATTACTTAACAAGCAAATGCCTCAGATGACACCATACCGCTTCGTAGATGAAGCGTCCCGATTAGATCCTTTGCCCGATCGAATGGTGAAGACCCTCCTCAGATGGAGGGTTGGGATTAGAACTGGGTGCAAGGTGCATTGGATGGTTGTTGCTATGCTGCAAGAACAAGGAAGAACATCGTTCTTCCCCTACTTCAATTGGTTGATTCTTCATCGTCCTTTTTCCCCAGAAGCTCAGATAAAGGGCAAAATGCTCCTGGGAGTCTTCTGTATTGATTGGTGGTGGCAGGAAGGTCCAGAAGTCATCGTTGAAGTCATGGAAGGTCGGAAGAGCTTGAGCACCTGGAACTATAAGTTAAGGGAAATTTACCCCTCAGATGGGGGCCTGATGTCCACAGACCTACACCAGCAACTTCAGGGCTCGACGGAGAAGCTCCTCGACCAAAAAGTTAGCAAAAAAGGGTGGCATGCATGAGATGGAGTGGCCTCCGATGAGCGAAGGACGTGGAGACCAGATTCCTCGATCTAGGCAAGATTGAGGTTAGATGGGTGATCAGCCAGATATAGAAGCAGACATGGAGGTGGTCAGCGAGGTGATTCAGAGTCTGTAGGTGTCAGAAAGAGGGCTAGTTACGAAATATGAGACCAAATCACACGAAATAAAAGGCGAAATTATGCTAATGATTACACTACGAAAACAAAGAGCAGAGAAACAAGGCTCACCTACCTGAAGTAGGCTGGGAGCAGAGCCTGAATTAGTGAAAAGATCAAAGTGGAGAGTCATATGCACCAGACAAGGCGGAAGCGAAGTCGTCGAAGTGAAATCTCACTAAGATCCCAAGCTAGATAAACAATCAACCCAAAAATGGAATAAATCAAGCAATCAAAGCAAGTAATGTGGATGGAAATTTATTATAACCCTACAATATATGTGTATAGTGACAAGTATTGTAGGGGTCGAACGCGAGAAGCACGAGACGTAGTAGGTATTATTTAAATAAATAAATAAATAAAGCAAGTGTGTATACAAGTGTGCACAAAATGACTCAATGTCTATGTGGAGTTTAATTGAATGAATGTTATAATCATACGTATATGACTTTTGGCTGGTACAACCACTCGATTGTCCACTTCTAATAAATGCTACTATCTTTTCACAGAAATCCTTTTAAAGATAAAAAAGAAACTATGAGGTTCTTTATTGATTTGACCTAACATTTTTGGGAAATGAGGGAGACGAGTGTGCCCGTGGGTCCAAAACATTGTCGTCCGGTTTGCGACCCCACCCTCATGCAAGCTCTTGCAGGATATGATGACCTGACGAAAAGAGACAATAAGAATATAGAAGCACTAGATGTTGACGATCTGACAGCATCTAGGATTCCTCAATGAATGTGAGATCTCACACCGAGAGCACGACGAGTATAATGTCATCAGATAATAGTAGTCTCGCCCATCTTCTCGCTTCCCAATAATTCTCTTATAAGGATGTTCTTCGGCGCATCACTTTCGCTTAGTTTCTCTCTCTTTTTTAAAATTCTTTATTTTATTATTTTTAGTTTCTTTTTTAATTTAATAATATATATAATGATATATTATATATAAAGGCAAAATAAGGGCTGTGTATATAATATAATACTATAGAATATATTATATCTAATAACATGCAAAAATCAGAAAATAATAAAAAAGAGTAGCCTTTTTTTATTTTTTAAAGTTTCAAAGGAATTATAAGATATTTATAATAATTAATAATATTGGAAATTATATATAATGGTATATATAGGCTATATAGGGTATACTATATATATAGCTATAGATAAAAATATTAAAAAATAACCAAATAAAATCAATTTATATTTTCAAATATTTTCCTTTTTTATGGATTTTAGGGAATTTTTTTTACAGTTTTTTTTATTTTTAAAAACTGAAATATAGCAAATCAAGGACTGTTTAATATGGCCGAATTGATTTGAATTTAAAAATAGGAAATAGTCTCAAAATATATCAAATCAATTTTAATATGTATATAATATATAATGAATAAAATTTAATATTTTTAGTTTCAGAAATATTTTGCATTTTTTAGGGTTATAAAGGTTTTGCTAATTTTTAGAGCTCTTTTTGACATTTTATTTGTGATTTTTGGTTTCTAGCTATAAAATACTATAACAAAAAGCTGATGATTTGTTTGGATTTTTTTCAAAAAGATTATATATATTTTTTGTATTTTTTAAGGCAAATAGGGAATAAAATGGCTCCAAATGATTTTTAAAAAATTCTAAATGCATGCAAAATGGCAAATAAAAATTATGGCGTGGTTCAAAAGCCAATCATGCACATACACCTATTTTTTGAGAAATTTTGTAACATGAAAAATCAGTAAATCACCCTCTTAATTTATCCTAATTATGATTATCTTTGTCTTCTCTCGTTGTAGTCAGGCAAAATTGGATCAATAAAAAACTAATAATTAATATATCAATTAATAGCAAGCGACAATTTTTTTACTTAGGCAAGCCCAAGGCCTAACTCAGAGAGGCAACTTTCTCCATAGATTTATTTTTAGTCAATCTAGATGCC
Source organism: Ottelia alismoides (assembly GCA_037367405.1). Lineage (NCBI taxonomy): Eukaryota > Viridiplantae > Streptophyta > Magnoliopsida > Alismatales > Hydrocharitaceae > Ottelia > Ottelia alismoides. Next base: position 112,937 of record JAZKJV010011571.1, read on the forward strand.
AGGTTTTCATAGAAACATTTTTTTGATATTTTTAAAATGCAATTAAAAATGCAATGCAATTTCAGGATAGTTTAAGGACAAATGCAATTTACTATCAAATCAAGTCCAAAAATTATGAAACTTAGCCAGAATATGTATGAATGCAAAATGAAGCTGCTGTATTTTTTTTTGAAATTTTTGACTCAATTTGAAATAATTACAAATTAAATATGAATGTAGGGTGATTTTCGCAAATTAATTTTAACAAATAGAAAACCAAATTTTTTTCCAAAACTAAAATTATCATGGATACTTCTATGTGAAAGGAATCCAGGAAAATTATCAAATCCTAAAAATAATTGATTTATGACCTATTAAAAATGAATTAAATGAACCACCAATTAATTTATTCAGACCTCAATGTACGTGCAAATTGATGATTTTTGGGCACACAATAAGACTACTCAAACTCGACCTACTGTGAAATTTTCATAATTTTTAGAGCAAGGATTAATTAATGGCAAGCAGTGGGCAAAATGTTAAATTTTCCACGAAAATAATTATATTAAATAATCCAAAGCTCACAAAAATCAAATAAACACTTACAATGATAAAGCATAAGTTTTTCTACAATGTGTAATTTCTAAAATTGTAATTGATGTGAAAATAGCACACAAATGAGAATCTAATGTAGGGGTATGAATGCAATTATAGCAATAAAATTGATTAGGTAAACATGCACAGGGATGGTTATGCAAATACGTATACCCTCAAGGGTATTAATGCAATTTTCCCAGATATGGCAGGGACCTTTGCGGAATTAGCTGGACTTCGGGGGCCTTGATGCAAAATTCCCCCACCCTCACGTGCTCTACACATGATGAGGGGATGAGGATTAGAGATGAGCGTATCGAGGTGGAGGGTAATGACGTCAAAGGCGAGCAGGCGGGCGAGGTCGATGCTGCTGGAGGTGATCGTTGCTGCCTGCGCAAGGCGGAGAGGGGGGAGTGTTGGGTGCTCCTTGCGTGGTGGTGAAAGCCTGCTGCTCTAGAAGGTCACGAGATCTCGACCAGTCGATGAGGGCAGTGGGGTGCAGTGAAGTCGGCTGGAAGACGCGGCGGTGCTAGTGTGGAGTGGTGCGGGTGAGGGGGTGGGCACCCGCTGCCGGAGTACGAAGCAACAAGTCCTAGCGACACACAAAGGAACTCATGCGGGTCGAGGTGGAGGGACTCCTCTACAGCGAGGGGCGACGAGAAGCACGACAGTGAAGTGGCAAGCTGCAAGCGAGAGGCGCTTGCGGCCTTGGCAGAGGCAGTGGTGATCGCAGGCGCACGCGGCTGGCAGCTTGCTGGGATGCAGCTTGTCGAAGGATCGGTCGATGGTCGGTGTGACGTGAAGCAGTGCCTTGCTGGAAGACGATGCGTATCTCGGAGCAAGGTCGGCTGTGAGGGGTGCGGAAGCCTTTTGCTGGCGGGGGCCTTCGATGGAACGTGAAGGCGATCGAGGTGCAACTCCGTGTGTGAGGGCATACGATGCGAAGGTGTAGTGGAGTCGTGGATGCTAAGGTGGATGGTGGAAGTGAAGGATGGTGGTCGTGGCTTAAGAGTGGCATGGAACTGATGGTGGTAGGAGATGAAGCAGGTGGATCCGAAGACAGGAGGAAGCAATGGAAGGAGTAGGAGGGAAGAAAGAGAAAAAATCAAAGAAGGAGATGGGAGAAAGAGAGAGAGAGAGAGAGAGAGAGAGAGAGAGAGAGAGAGAGAGAGAGATTAACTAGGAGTTCATCTGGAAGGAGTGGAGGAAGATTCTTCCTCTGATTGTCACCTCGCAATGGCCGAGGCGAACGACCGCAAAGCTTGGATAGCAAGCTCAGAGCTCGTTATGGCAAGAGGGTACGCATCCTGGATCTCACTCAGGGAGAAGGAGGTTGTCACTCAACTAAAGCCCTCTTAGCTGTCACCTGGGGGCTGATGGGAGCTCGCTCTCCTCTCACGCAAGAATGGAGGATGCATTGCTTGGGTCGCAAGAAGCAGAGGTTGGCGGCATGCGGTTTGACCGGACGAAAGAGGGCAGAGGATGGGTCGCACGCTGACGCAAGAGATGGGGCAGCGGTTGGGCATAGAGAGAGACAGAGGAGCGGGGGTTGGGCACCGCCACGCGATGCGGGCGATGGCATTGGGCGCGGTCCTGCGAGGTGGAAGGGGAGTGGTTACGTGTTAGGCACGTGACCAACCAGAGAGAAGAGGGGTGGAGACGCCACGTGGTACACAGGGTGCAGCCATGAGGCGGTGTAATAAATAATATAATTAAAATGAATTAATTAAAATAAATAAATAAATAAATAAAAATGGTTGACACATGGCAGCTCCATGAGCCGCCACATGTCGCTCCCAGGAAAATAAAAAAAATCAAATGTAAAGAAAAATCAAAATGAAATAACAGAGGGGTCAAATCAAAAAGTGGTCAACATGAAAGTTGCTCGTCTCAATGAGATCTACAACTTTTATGAAGGATCAAAAATCAAAATAAGTCATCTGTACAAAAAGTATTTTTGGAGGTACTTTATAGAGAAAAAATACCATATTTTTATGTTTTGAATTTTTTTATTATTTTTAAATAAAATAAAAGTCAAAATAAAAATAGAGGAAATATGAAAGAAATATTTAAAACTTATTCTATGTTTTTTGGATTTTTAATAATTAAGAAAATAAAATGATTAAATGAAGGGTATTTTGGTCAATATGTACAATATACAATAGAGGTCCAAAGCCCAAGTTTCACATACGAACTCCGATTTTTATGAAATTAGTCTTATTTTGAAAGTCTTTAAATGTATATTACTTTAAAAGTGAGTAGACCTAAATCAGATACTGTATAAGAGAGATATGTGCATTTTAAGGTTCATAGTCTCAAACTTGGATTTGGGTTTTATTGGTCAATTTTACAAGTTAGTATTTTTTTTTGACATTTTTTCTTTATCAGTGTTAGTAATATATACACTATACAGTTTATTTTATTGGATTTGGAGTTAGTATAAAATAGATACAAATAGGCAAATTTAGCTAATTTACAGGTGAATATGTGAAAGTCATTTTTGGCTCCTTATTTAATGCAAATATGAATGCTAAAATGCACACATTACTTATATATGCATGACTGCTAATTATGCAATATAAGTAGAGATATGCAGTTAATTACTCAGGAACGAAGCTCTATTTTCAACTTTGAGAGTGATGAATAACATATTCATCAACCCCCTATACTTAAACCTTGCTCTTGCCCGAGTAACTAAACAGAAATGCAAAAGTGAAATGATTTTGGGTTCCATACCAATGTCATGAAAAAAAAGGTGAAAATGGAGCTTGATCGATCTTTGGATTAATAATGTGATAAGACCTTATTGGGAATTGCATTTAAGACCTAAAAACCTTTAAGTTCTACAAGTCTTCTATTCAAATCGCCTCAACAGTCAGGTTAGAACAAATCCTCATACGTAAATTCTGATAACTATGGTTCTTAATTGTACTGTGTAAGTGAAATATGGCTCTCCACATCCGAAATAGCAAAGAAACAGCCTCCTCTGACAAGGTAACTCTGATTCCCCGATTTAGCAACCATTTCCTCGAGTAGTAGGGTATTCCCTTCTAAGTTCAAGTGCAACCAGCTCAAGAAGAGGGGATGGGAGAGAAGAATGGATGGTAGCCAGTGTAACTAACTATCCTAGGATGCTTGACCAGTGTAGTCAAGTCATCTCGCTGCAAGCTTTGAAGCTCTTCTTATGTTTCTGTACTTGTATATACACTCCGACAAACATTTTACATTTCAATCAGGCATGTCCACTTTTGGAGATTCTTTATTTTCCATTTTCTCTATTTTTTCCTTTTTTTGACATATATACAAGGTGCAGCATGTACATAAGGAGTTTTTCTTCTTGAGCTAGTAGACTATCCCTCTTTGAAGCATTATTGCAATCCACAACATCCCGTCGTTAGACGTCAACGCCACTAGACTAGGTTGAGAAGCACTACCGTCCGTAGAGGAGGACGGATGTTTCTGTTGGACATGCGAGCCCACTGATGAATACTCATTCATCAATCTTTATTCTTATATTTTAGCTACAAAAACCTTTGCAAATGCATGTATATGTTTGTAAATACAAATAATTACCAAAAGCATGCATGGTGTAAAAACTAATAATTAGCATGTTTTTGTGCAAAAATAAAAGAATAAAGATTAAAAAGAAAAAAGAGGGAAATATTTAGAATAAATATTGAGCAACCTAATCCCAAGGGAGGGCTCAGCATGGGCCTGACCGCATAAAAGCCAAAGTAGAGAGAGATAGGGAGCTCATGTGTGTAAATATACCTGTAAATAAAATTAAAATATTTTCCTCTAAAAATAGAATAAAAGTGGCTTGTACATATTTGTAAATATTTGTAAATACAAAATCAAGGTAAAAATAGAAAAATCAAAAAGAAAACAAAAAAAACCTTCACTTGTATATATTCACCATGTACATACACCCACACCTATATTTATTTCATCCTATAAATAAATAAATTAAAATCTCTAAAAATTTGTATATATTCTATCTTTTGTGTTGTAAATAAATAAAATAAAAACCATAAAAACAAAAATCAAATAAAAAGAACAAAATTAAAAACCAAAAATAACATTGTACATATACCATGTATATATATGTATATATCTATTTATTTCACCTTTGTATATAAATAAATAAACATAAACTAAAAATACCTTTTTATTCCTAATTTTATGCTATAAATGAATAAAATATAAAATGGGAATAAAAATGTACAAAATAACAAATTAAAAATCAAAATTAAAATTCTATATTTTACATATACCTATATATAGCACCCTAGTGTAAATACCTTATTTTTATTTTGAAAAATTAATTAAAAATCACCAAAAAATAGAAAAAAATTAAAACAAATATTTTTCATGTTTTAAATTTTCTTTAATTCGGCCATTTGTTATTTTTAAATGAATATTCAAATCATTTCCACGTGGCCTTTCCCCATTGGTCCACGGGGACGTTGACCCCCCGGTCAACTCCCCCTCCAGGACCACTTCCCACGGGTCCATGACGCCCGACCCGACTTCTCGACATTTTTGCGTCATGACCCGATCACCTCACACCCAAACCCAGGGTCCAACTCGTTCTTGCCAGATCCGACACCCTCGTCGGCATGCCTGCCTCGGGGTCCGCGCTCTGAGCTGCCCTACTCGATCGATTTTAGCCGGACCCCTGGCTGTATAAATTCCGAGATCCACCTCCATTTCCAGGATCTTTTGGCTCCCCATCCTCCATCCCAGGACCTCCATTGCCATCCTCGAGGTGACAGCTCGCCGTTGGCCGTGTCGTAGAGAGGAGAGGGTGCCCGGACCTCAGATCCGGCGTCTTCGCGCCGCCGTGCTCTGCCTGAAGGTAGAGCTCGAGCCTCGGGCCTCGACGACCCACGAGGCGACGACCCAGAGCTCCCTGAGCTCAAGCCCAGTCGACCCATCCTCCCAGGTAGCCGTAGTTTTCTTTCTATTTCGTTAATTTCGCATTACGCCCAAATCTCCCCGTCACCTTCGAGCTTCGATTCCGCCCACACGAGCCACCTATTCGATCATCGGAGCACCCCATCATGATCGCCTTCTCCCCGCGCACCTTCTCCACCCCTCCATCCAACCCAGCTCGCATAGGAGCTGGGATTGGGGCTTCTTCGCCGTTGCATCGCTGGAGCCCCTACGCCCCGCCGCACCGATCACCGTCACCCCCGCTTACAGGGTCGAGGCACTTTGCCCTCGACCCGCGAGTCTGCTACTGTGCTTTTCAGGTCCATTCGAGCCCATCTGAGGGCTCCAACTCGCCGCAGCAGCAGCTCGACCTCCGCTGGACTCGCCTGAGCTCCCTAGAGCTCCGTCGAGTCATCGGAGAGTGCCATTAGACGCGGGAGCCCACAGCGATTCTTCCCCGATCTTCAGCTGCCCGCGAGGAGGCCTCCAGCGCCAGCACGAGTCCATCGAACTTCGCCGGAGCCCAGTTCTTCGAGGAACCTCCGTGACCGTTCGATCCTCTTCCAGCTCCAGTTTGCATCTTAGCCGTCCACGCCAGGAGCAGCCCCGACCGTTCGATCCTTGGAGGAGCGATCCTGACCGTCGGCTCAGCGAGGCTTAGCCACAGCGCCTCAAAGCCGTCCGATCCACCACGTGGCGAGGTCCCAGCCGTCGATCAGCACCAAGGGATCCTTGTTGAGGCGCACCCCTTTCCCAGCCGTCCGATCTCCACGTGGCGCGCATCCGGCCCTCGAATTAATAAAGGGTAAACTACTTCTTAAGCCCCTTAGTTTTCTAGTGGTTCTGCTGTAGTCCTGTAAATATTTTAGATATTTTATTTAGTTTGGTAAGTTGCATTGTGGACCCTGTAGTATTTGGTAATTGGTTTTATACCCCTGCCGGTAGTGGATCACGTGCATCGATACGTGTTTGTTTGGGTTAATTGCATGTATAGACCTGTTGTTCTAGGGTGTTACTGAATGAATTAAAGTTTTTATTAATTGCAGATATACCCCTATGCGTGGTTTTATTGTGCATGCGCGTTTATTAGTGGGTATTTTATACTGATGCCCCTGGACTTTTAATACTGGTTATTAAACAGTCCAGGAACCTTAGTTTCTTTGCAATTAGGTCCCTGAGTGCCCAAGTCACGCGCCTCGCGTGTGTTTTCTGGGAAAAATTGCACCGGACCCCCTAGAACTCCTACTATTTGCGTACAGGTCCTTGTGTAAAATTTTCTAGAATTTTTGGAGACATTTTTGGTTTTATTTACTATTTTTAAAAAATTCAAAAACACGCATTTTCTTTACTGTCTAACTTGAAAAAATCACAAAATAAAATTAAAATACCTCTAAAAATTATAAAAAAATTAGTCAGTGGTTGTTTTACCTTGTTTGATTTTCTGACCAATTTTGGTAATTTTTAGATATATAAAACTTATAAAAATTGAAAAACACTAAAAACCCTATAAATATTCTAATAATTAATTGAAAAACCCAAAAGTAATAATTCTGGTGCCTAAATTTTCCTTGTGTTTTTTTCTATACAGGACAATTACTTCAGGTGTTAATAGAGCCATTTTGTATTTTAATTTGGCCCAATATACCTGACTGGACAGTACCTTTTATTTTCTCTCTTGTTTGATTTTTAGAAAATTAATTATAAAAAATCAGAAAATTACCAAAAATTAACCAAAAATAGTAAAAAAAATATAAAAAACATAAAAATATTCTTATTTGAATTTTTGGTTGAATTTTGAGTGATTAAATAATTTTTTGTATTGGTTCTTTTATTGACTTCCTTTATTTTCTTTATTAACTAAAAATCCAATAAAATTTTAAAATCTAAAAAATCCACCAAAAATAGTTGCCTTTTCTTTTATTTCTTTTTTAGACTACTTCGTAGGCCGCAAGGCCATTACGTGCTCCCTGAGTCCGACCCTGGTCGCTATACCAGGCTAATCCAATAGCTAGGACCGCTATCGTATTTCTTTGATTTTTATCTAATTTTGGTGGTCTGAACCTTATTTTCTTGATTGACCGATTGATCTCTTGAGCGACTGAGGTCGCAACGACCTTTGTTATTTCTTCATCCTTAGTTGCTCGGGGTTTTTCGTGTCATCACCCACGGTGAGCCATTATGCAATAAATGTTATTGCAATTCACTCCTTAATCTGAAATAACGAGTACATAGTTTACATAATAGGTCCCTTAGTACAATTAGGGTTATGTACCATGGCCATCATAATGATCATACAGCCGTTGATTCAATTATTGAATCAAAGAGGCTGGTGCTTAGATGAATATCTAATGAGTTAGATTGAGGACTCATCAAGCACCGTCAAATGATTATTAAGAGATGATCTCCAGCTTGAGTAGGAGATGGTAATCCTATCTCAGTTAGGTTGATATCTGACCGATCTCTTGATGCAGGTCCTTTGCATAGGAATAGAGATTCGGAGGTGTCAGATTAGTTAGGTTAAAGAGTTGACTTAACGAGATCAAGATAACCAAAGTCCTATATCGTATGCTGTCATAATATAGGCACACATCCTTTGACCGGAGACAGATGTGTTACTATATGTTTGAGTATGTACATTTGACAGACCAATAGGTTGATGACCTAATTAAGGTCTATACACCGGCACGCTGGTGTGCATATAAGGGCATATGAGTAATACGATCTCTCAAAGGGATCATACAGGTTCAGTTTCTGAACCGGAAGACATGAGCTCACTCATGAGATATTGGGAAGAATCAAATTCCATGCGCATGGTCGTCTCGCTTTGGAAGCTTGACTGAATTTGTAGGTTTGATATATACTTTTGGAAAGTATATGATCAAGACCTATGTATGATATATGCTTTTGAAAAGTATATGATCGATACCGACTCCCAATGATCGAATGAGAAACTTACTTATAAAAACATGAAGTAGACAATGTAAAGTAGATCTAATACTTCGGTTTTAATCTGAGTCTTCCAGTATGCAGGATGTACAGGTATTGGGAATACCCGAGGGTGATGTGATCATAAACGATTGTATATCCATGACGCTTCCATTCCTAGGGAGTGATGAAACAGGTCTGGATTTTAGTGACTCCTCCCAGTAGAAGTAATCTGATCTTCATCCAAATGTTGGACATTGATCAGAATGTGATTTAGATTCAATGAGAAGATTAAATTTGCGGTCTTGATTTAATCAAGCATCTATGGGAGGTCCGAGATCTGGATTTGAGATGTAATCTCAATATCCAAGTCACTATACGTGGAACAAAACAATCGCCCTGTCCTTATCTCCAAGTATTCGCGGAGAAAGTGCATTATCCTTGAAAGAGTTCATGGATAATTCTATTGTTGATATATGTATTCGAGCATTGAGAAAATAGATAATTAAATGTGATTTAATTATCATGATTAATATGAATTTGATTCATATTATCAAGAGAGTCATCTAAGATAATTGAATGTGATTTTATTATCAAAGATGTGAATAATGTGAATGCGATTCATATTATTTGAACACATGAGATAAAGAGATCCAAGATGATTAAATATGATTTAATTATCATGGATAATAATAATGTGGATAGTAATATCCAATTATTCATAATATATTATAAATGTGATTTATAATGTATTAGAGAGAGCTAATTATATTTTATATTTGTTGATTAATTATTATGTGTATTGGATACACATTGTGTAATTAATTGACAATGTAAATTATATGTTGTTTTGGGTTGTGAATATGATTCACAATTTTTTCCATGGCAAGATTGCAATATTCTCAAATATAATTGTGAATTATTTTTGATGAATAAATAACCAACAAAAGTTATTGGAAATAAATAATGGAGAAAATCAAGGAAGCATGCAATCTCATGGATTTCCATGAGATTGCCCCCACATGGTATGTGGTGGGCGACACCCATGTCCTATTTGGAATGGGTGGTCGTCCACCTTGATGACGCATGGGAGATTTGATCTCCATGCATATTCTCTCCTTATTTATTAGATTGATTTATTTTTGATTTTGTCAATTATATTTTAATCTAAAGTTGTTGGTTTTTACCAACAACAATCTTGACCATTGGATTGACATAAATCAATCTCATCCATTGATTTCATATGTCCCATGGATTGAGATCCATGGATCCTAAAACCCTATAAATAGAGAGGCATACCGTGCTCTCTAATTTACACACAATGCTTGAGAAGCATCTCTCTCTCTTTCTCTCTAGACGTCAGCCCTCTCTCTCTCTCATGGCCGTCCACCATGGATGCCATGGAGAGGTTCTCCATCGCCGCAACGTCGTCGTTATGCTGCCCGATCATCTGCTCATGGATCTCCGTCTACTTCGGTGCACCTCGCTCGTGAAGAAGACGTCGGATCTCGTGTGTCGAGATCAGGAGATTCGCCGCTTGGATCATCAACATGGATTGCGAGAAGCACGCGGTTCATCCCCGCGCTCGCAAGCGTCTCCTCTGTCGGATCGGACTTGAGACAGGAGGTCTCTTCGTTTAGAGACTCGATCACAACCAAGCTTCAAGAGGTAACCCTAATACTTGTTTGTGGTTTAGACAAAACGATCCGAGAAGTGTTCTTGGATCATGTGGTTTCGTCGTATGAAAATTTTTTAAATTCCGCTGCATCGAGCAACTAGTGCGACTAGTCGATCCTTGTCGTATTCGATACGACGCTCACGCTTCCATGATGCGCTTAAGGATCTAACCATATCCTTCAAGTTGTATCAGAGCCTTAGGTCGACGGTTTCGAATATGATTCGCTAACCAAGGACGACTTGGGTTCGTTATGGTCATGAAAGTTTTCATCGCATTTGATTTCGCAGATCTGTTTAGTAAATAAATTCGGCACTGTTTAAATTTTTTAAACACAAATTTAATATTTGGATTTTGTTCCCATTAAATAAGGAAACCATAGGATCTGAGTTTGCGTAAATCGGATTTCGTATGCTCAAGATATGGTTGTTTTAATGAACATGTATGCACTGTTGCGGGAACTGTAGATCTGAACATGATTAAGATGTTAATTACTATTTAGACTTGCCTCGAAATGTGTGAAACATCACTTGGGTTCTGTCCTAAATCAAATTAGCAATCCATGAAAATTGATTTTGTCTAATTTAGATTTAATATGATTGAGATATGCCAATTTTAGTAAGTAGGGGTCACTACTGAAATTACATTCATAATCTAGAACCATGTGATTGTCAATTAATGAAATTAATTGTTAATTTCAAGAAATAATTATGGAAAATATTTGAGAAATATTGGAAGATGATTATTTCCTTAATTGACATGGCCTCAACCAATTAATTGATTAGATTTGATCTAGATCATAATTGGAAATACAATCATCAAACTCCTTGCTTGAATAGGATTGGGAATTTGTCTAGCAAATTTCCTTATAATCAAAATTGTTTTGATTACTATATGGTATAATTTCGGTTGAAGAACCGATGATCATCTCAAGTACAAATTAATCAATTTGTCCTTTCCCGAGGCGGATATGGTGTCTAGTCGGGGATCGCTGGGGTAGCGGGTTGCAACGTATGCGGTCCGTCCCATTCTCGCCGGTACTGGCCATGACAGCGGGTAGGGCCGGTATAATGTCCAAGGGATTAAGTTGTATTTTTTCTAATTATTAAAATACAAATTAATACGTACTTTGAGAATAATACCATATATATTCAAGTATAACAATCAAGTTTGATTGATTGAATTAGATTGATAATTATTTTGATATGTTTGAATTAACTATGTCCAATTAAAATACTCTAATGTGATTAGAGTTAATAATTCCCTTGGAAGAATTAATTATATGAATGTGATTCATAGTAATTAATTAAATTTGAATAAGAGATGGAGGATCACATAAGTGACATCCATGGTCTCCCATCAAGGCGAAGGGTTCCATCACCAGATATTGTATGTGGGAGACGCATGTCCGAAGTGACAGCTCCTGCATATGATCCATTTGAATCGGGCTCGTCGCTTCTCGAAAGAGTAAGGACGTATGTGTAGTGACCCCAATATCGAGTCCTCATATTATTGGGGCGATATTGGATTGCGCATAGCGAGTTGTATTCCTGTTGACGGTTGGTTCAATTAATGACGGCTCAACGTCACCTTAGGGGTGGTGAGCCCGGGTGTTAAAGACCGAATTGGGAGATGCAAGTTGGACTTGCAAGGCGGAATGTGTTCCCTCTTCTTTTTATCCGAGTTGTAAGTTCTCATATTATTGGGATGCAACAAAGATAAGGAAGGAGATCCCAGATCTTGCTTGAGATATAATGGTAAGTATATCTCTTACATTGAAAGTGACTAAGGGAATGAACTTTCAGTGTTGACAAGGCAAGACAACTTTGATATAAAAATTCCTAAATCAAAGTAAAATATGTATATATATAAATATATACACTTATGCAAATTTCTTATTTCAGATAATCCTTCATTAAACCCACTCAATGTTATACTCAATAATAACCAGTAAAATATCATGGATTGGACTCATGATCCATATATTGTACTTGCAGTTGGACACATAATGTATGTGGTTGCGATGTGCAAGTTTCCTCATACTAATGAGGAATGACAATTAAATAGATAATAGGACTACAACCCTAGGGTTTGTATATCTCTATAGTCTTTATATCTCATCGAATGTACTTTGGAAGTAACATGTCGATGATGATTGCAATAGTCAAATAATCCTTATAAAAATCAATGAAGATATTCTGGCATACATATGTGCTCTTTTCACATTTAGTCATGAGTGACATGGTTCTCTGCATCATGTAGAATGGTAGCTCCATAAGAGATGATGTATTCAAAATGTTTAAATACCTACCTGAACCAATGTTTCAAGAGTCTAGATGGATGTGGACATGACGAGTATCATCATTCCATTGTCTATACTCTAGTCATTCATGATCTTCATAATATTCATATTGTATTAATTTAATGAAGCATGTATAAATGTTGAAACACTCTTACATTGAATTCTTTTGAATTTAACGTAAGAGATCCTTAGTCTTAAGCAATGGTTGTTTATAGATAAAGGGAGCGCAGTGGAAGCATGGGTTGGACCCAAGTTAGAAGTATAGTCAAAGAGTTGATTGTACTTCTCTGACTTCCATATGACATCCAAAGAGTTGGATGTATGCCAATACTGCAATAAGTTGATGTGTTGATATTATGACTATCAAATCTATCTAGAATCCTTAGAGAAGGAATCCGATAGTACATCAGAATAATCTACATATAATCATTGAAATTGACTTACTTATTTGATAAGATAAAGTCTAATTTTCTAATGACACTTGCAATTGGTTGCATCTGTATTAGAATATTAGAAATTTGATCTTAAGATTTAATGGTCATCCATGTTGGAAATGATGCAATTGTTGCAATAATTTCCATTGATAGACTTCATATTTTCAGTGGGAGTCCTTAATCTTAGAGAATGTCTCTATGACCTAGATATTAGAATACACTCATTATTTATTTCCAAATGTTGGAAATAAACATGAATTCTGTAATAAATCTATCATAAAGAGTTATGATGGAGATATTTCAGATAGTAATCTAAAATCTTGTGGACCCTACTAAATTAGAAAATTAATGAATAGGTCATTAAGATTTCTAATGCTGAAAAATAAACCATTAAAGATCAATAGGAGGATGAAGATCATTTGATAATGATCTAGCATCGTGTTTTGGACATTTGTCTGTTGATGTGATCGATAGACTGATAAGAGATGAAACTTTAGATTGTCTAAAGGTTCAAATCTTACATACTTGTGTATACTGTATTCAAAGTAAAATGTCCAATACACCCTTCCTTGGGAATGGTGTGAGATGTCAAGGTATTCAGGATCTCATACATATTGATGTATGTGAATCATCTATATCATAGTAAACATTATGGATATGTGATATCTATTGATGATTATGTATGATATGAAATTTCTTCTCTTCACCTAAGAAATCTTTGATATTGATGTATGTGAATCATCTATATCATAGTAAACATTATGGATATGTGATATCTATTGATGATTATGTATGATATGAAATTTCTTCTCTTCACTTAAGAAATCTTTGAAATATTCAAAGATTTCACAATTTTGGTTTAGAACCAAAGTTTGAAGGAAGATGAAATGAATTTGATCTAACCAAGGTAGCTTTTACCTATTAGATGAATTCAAGGAATACCTTATGGAGGTGTGAATATCATTCCTATCTCATTCCTCCTAATGAACCTTAACTCAATAGAGTTATAGGGAGATACAATTGATCATGTGTGACATGATTTGATCAATGATTAATCTTAGCATAATTATCTCTTAGTTTCCAGGTGTATATATGTAGTAGAGACTACATTGTATATCCTAATAAGGTTCCAAGCTAGTAAGCTGGAATCTAGCACCAGAGAGTGCTACTTCATTAGGAAAATAAAGGATGGTATTGGATACCTACTTTATGACCTTGAGATTCTTAAAAAGATCTCATCTTTGAGAATATGATTCTTATAGGATGACTTTCTTGAGAATCAAGATGAAATGAAGTAAAGGAACTCATTTAATCTTGAGAAGATAATGAGGCTCCTGAAATCGGAAACTAAAAGAATAATTGAAGATGAAACACTAATACTTCTTCAAATAAGTTTGAGGATGTATTCCATGTGTCAGTTAAGCCTGAAAATGATCGGACTTCATGTGATGAAACTCCTGAGGATCATGACATGGAAAGATGGATGTTAGCAATAAAAGTCTAATGTAGACTTCATATACAAGTGTTTTATATGGACCCTCGAGGATCTACCTATATGGATAAGACCTATTAAGGTGTAAATGGATCTTCAAGAGAAAGAGGGAACCTGATGAGAAGGTAGAGACCTTCAAAGCACAGTTCGTAGCCATGAGCTACACACCGAAGAGAAGACATCACTTGCGATGAGACTTCCTCTCCAGTGACCTTGCTTTAACCCATCAGAATATTGCTAACTATAGCTACACAACTTGACTATGACTTCTTCATGATGCGAGTCAAGATTGCATTCCTCTATGAATACCTCTCTGAGGATATTCATATGAAGTAGCCCCATGGCTTCATGGTTGAGGAAAGCAAGGTATGCTAGCTAAAGAACTCCATCTTTGGACTCAAATAAGCTTCCTGTAGTTGGAACATAAGATTTGATGAAATTATAAATGTTATGATTTCAGATAAAATCTTGATGGACCATATGAAGCTTAGTGGGAGTGCCATTGTGTTCATCGTGCTAAATGTAGATATTATCCTAATCATTTGGAATGATCTAAGGATGATAATAATAAGTGTTTTATAATCTGGTTACCCCATACCTCGAGATATGATCTCAAAGGTACCTCTTAGATCTTAGTTCTGAAGTCGTTCAGAAGCAAAGAGAAGAGGGTATTGGGACCGTGGCATTAGTAGTACACCTTGGACTTATTCCATTCTCTGGAAAATTCCAAGAAAAGCTTCCTTCCCTTAAGATGTGGTAGTGACCTGTCTAGAGGTATAGCACCTCAAAGAGTTGAGGAAGTGAATGCTAGAACTGCTTGCACTTGTGCATCAGTTTTGAGAAGCTGAATGTATGCTAGATGTGTGCAAGAACCAGATGTCTACCATGCAGTGGGAGTAGTAAACTATTACTAATCCTACTATGGAGATAAAATACTTGATTGCAGTAATAATAATATCTTCAAAGATGATGAAACTTAGAGATAGTGATCTCAAAGTCTTATCTTCAAAAGTTTAAGATCTTGTAGATAGTGATCTACAAGGGTCTTAACTGTAGATACCTTACGAGATAGAGCTCTCCAGGAATGAAGGTATTCTAATAAGGATTATGGGAATACTGGTTATGATAATTAATAAGATGTAGTGTCAAGTACACTATAACCGACAAAAATTGAGTATCGGTTGCATAAGATGCAACATTCGCATTTGGATGCGAGCACTGTTACTAGGAGATATGCAAGTGCCGTAAAAGGACTTGGCGTAGTCTCTTAGGAACAGAGTGACTGATCAGCTTACCTAGCTATTCTCTAAATAGCCTATGATTATCACATGAGTGTGGGTTTAAATGATTAGCCCATTAATGGCTCTTTGGGCTAGTGGGAGATTGTTGGACATGCGAGCCCACGACGAGCCATTATGCAATAAATGTTATTGCAATTCACTCCTTAATCTGAAATAAAGAGTACATAGTTTACATAATAGGTCCCTTAGTACAATTAGGGTTATGTACCATGGACATCATAAAGATCATACAGCTATTGATTCAATTATTGAATCATAGACGCTGGTATTTAGATGAATATCTAATGAGTTAGATTGAGGACTCATCAAGCACCGTCAAATGATTATTAAGAGATGATCTCCAGCTTGAGTAGGAGATGGCAATCCTATCTCAGTTAGGCTGATATCTGACCAACCTCTTGATGCAGGTCCTCTGCATAGGAATAGAGATTCGGAGGTGTCAGATTAGTTAGGTTAAAGAGTTGACTTAACGAGATCGAGATAACCAAAGTCCTATATCATATGCTGTCATAATATAGGCACACATCCTCTGACCAGAGACAGATGTGTTACTATATGTCTGAGTATGTACATTTGGCAGACCAATAGGTTAATGACCTAATCAAGGTCTATACACCGGCGCGCTGGTGTGCAATAAGGGTATATGAGTAATACGATCTCTCAAAGGGATCACACAGGTTCAGTTTCTGAACCGGAAGACATGAGATCACTCATGAGATATTGGGAAGAATCAAATTCCATGCACATGGTCGTCTCGCTTTGGAAGCTTGACTGAATTTGTAGGTTTGATATATACTTTTGGAAAGTATATGATCAAGACCTAGGTATGATATATGCTTTTGAAAAGTATATGATCGTTACCGACTCCCAATGATCGAATGAGAAACTTACTGATAAAAACATGAAGTAGACAGTGTAAAGTTGATCTAATACTTCGGTTTTAATCTGAGTCTTCCAGTATGCAGGATGTACATGTATTGGGAATACCCGAGGGTGATGTGATCATAAATGATTGTATAACCATGACGCTTCCATTCCTAGGGAGTGATGAAACGGGTCTGGATTTTAGTGACTCCTCTCAGTAGAAGTAATCTGATCTTGATCCAAATGTTGGACATTGATCAGAATGTGATCCAGATTCAATGAGAAGATTAGATTTGCGGTCTTGATTTAATCAAGCATCTATGGGAGGCCCGAGATCTGGATTTGAGATGTAATCTAAATATCCAAGTCACTATACATGGAACAATACAATCACCCTGTCCTTATCTCCAAGTATTCGCGGAGAAAGTGCATTATCCTTGAAAGAGTTCATGGATAATTCTATTTTTGATATATGTATCCGAGCATTGAGAAAATAGATAATTAAATGTGATTTAATTATCATGATTAATATGAATTTGATTCATATTATAAAGAGAGTCATCTAAGATAATTGAATGTGATTTAATTATCAAAGATGTGAATAATGTGAATGTGATTCATATTATTTGAACACATGAAATAAAGAGATCCAAGATGATTAAATATGATTTAATTATCATGGATAAGAATAATGTGGATAGTAATATCCAATTATTCATAATATATTATAAATGTGATTTATAATGTATTAAAGAGTGCTAATTATAATTTATATTTGTTGATTAATTATTATGTGTATTGGATACACATTGTGTAATTAATTGACAATGTAAATTATATGTTGTTTTGGGTTGTGAATATGATTCACAATTTTTCCATGGCTAGATTGCAATATTCTCAAATATAATTGTGAATTATTTTTGATGAATAAATAACCAACAAAACTCAGCCATGGCCGGTCCCAAGCCCGAGTAAATGAGGAGGGTTGCGCGTTAGGTAGCCGACATCCAGCGCATGAGAGATAAATTCGTAAATAGTGTTCTTAAAGTTCTTCTAAGAACACTATTTATGAATTTATCTCGAAACCGTTCGGATCTTTTAAACATGGATTTAAGCAAACATACAGATTTCGTTGGGGCGTTCCCTCTTGCGACGCGTTGCATCGCCCGAATGCAATGAGAAAATGGCAAGGGCCGCTACATCGCAGCCTGGATGTAGTTCAAAATTTGCAAGGGTTCTCGCATGAGGAACGCATGCGGGTAAATAATCTAGTTCCGTTGCATCACCGCCCGGATGCAGTCTAAAATTTGCAAGGGTTCTCGCATAGTGGACGCATGCGAGTAAAGAAGTTAGTCCAAAAGAGATTGCAAAGGAAGTTACGGATTGGTAGTTGGAATATCGGTACTTTAACTGGAAAATTGATGGAGATAGTGGATACAATGGAAAGAAGGAAGATTCATATATTATGTCTTCAAGAGACTAAATGGGTTGGAGAGAAAGCAAGGGAGATCGAGAAGACATGCTTTAAACTTTGGTATTCAGGTAAAGATAAGGGCAGAAACGGTGTTGGAGTGGTTGTTCATAAAGATTTGAAGGATTGTGTGGTTGAGGTGCAAAGATTTGGGGATCGGATTATTTTGCTAAAGTTGGTGCTTGAAGAAGAAATTTTAAATATCATCTCAGTTTATGCACCGCAAAGTGGTTTAGATGAAAGGATTAAACAAGCTTTCTGGGAGGATCTGGATAAGATTTTACAAGTAATCCCACAAAGAGAGATGGTTTGCATAGGTGGAGATCTTAATGGACATGTGGGAAAAGATGTTTCAGGGTATGCAAGTGTGCATGGAGGACATGGTTTTGGGGATAGAAACGAAGAGGGAAAAGTCATTCTGGATTTTGTAACTGCATATGATCTTTTCATAGCAAACACTCTTTTCAAGAAGAGGGAGGAGCATTTAATTACTTATAAGAGTGGCTCAACTAGAACACAGATCGATTACTTTGCGTTGAGGAGAAGAGATCGGTTGTGTTGCAAAGATTGCAAAGTAATCCCTGGAGAGAGTTTGACAACCCAACATCGCTTGTTAGTCTTGGATTTACAAATAAAAGGGCTGGTGAAGAAAAGGAAGGTTCCTAAGATCACTAGAACTAGGTGGTGGAATCTTCCGCTGAAGCAATCAAGCTTCAGGGAGAAGGTTTTAGAAGACTTATCTTGGGATTGTAGCGGTAGTACAAACGAGATGTGGGAGGCAGTAGCATCTTGTATCCGAAAGGTAGCCAAAGAGATGCTAGGCGAGTCAAAAGGAGGAGCTCCGGGTCAAAAGGAGGCTTGGTGGTGGAGTGAAGGGGTGCAAGAGAAGCTAAAAATTAAAAGAGCTTGCTTTAAAGCTATGTCTAAGGATAGAACAGAGGAAACTATCACAGACTATAAAATAGAGAAGAAGGAAGCGAAGAAGGCTGTAAGTGAAGCTAAGTCAAAAGCTTATGAGGTTTTGTATAAAAATCTCAACTCTAAGGAGGGCCAGAAAGATATATTCAGGTTGGCCAAAGCAAGAGAAAGAAAGACCAAAGACCTTTCTCAAGTGAGATGCATTAAGGACGAGGAAGGTCACGTGCTTGTTAATCAGAAAGATATAGAGACTAGATGGGAGCAATACTTCCATAAACTTTTCATTGGAGAAGGAAATAGAGAGATCACTTTGGGTGATCTAGCTAGTAGTGAAAGTTACTTGAATCGTGCATGCTATAGACGAATACAAAGAAAAGAAGTAGAGGAGGCTTTGAAGGTTATGAGACCTGGGAAAGGTGTTGGACCGGATGACATCCCTGTAGAAGTTTGGAAAGTTTTAGGTGAGCGTGGTTTGACTTGGCTTACGAATCTATTCAATGTTATTTGGCGAAGCAAGGAAATGCCTGAAGATTGGAGGAGGAGTATCGTGGTGCCTCTTTATAAGAACAAAGGAGACATTCAAAATTGTTCAAATTACAGAGGTATCAAGCTGATGAGTCACACTATGAAAATTTGGGAACGTGTGATCGAAAGAAGGTTGAGGCAAGTTTCCCAAATAAAAGAAAATCAATTTGGATTCATGCCAAGTCGTTCAACTATTGAAGCCATCCATTTGATGAGGAGAACAATGGAGATTTATAGAGCTAAAAGGAAGAATCTCCATATGATCTTTATTGATTTGGAGAAGGCTTATGATTCCGTCCCACGAGAGATATTGTGGAGAGTTTTGGAGAAGAGACAAGTACCTGTCCTATACATTAATCTCATAAAGGATATGTATGATAGGGCTTTATCTTGTGTAAGGACCCCGACGGGGAAGACTGACTATTTTGATGTCAACATTGGTTTACATCAAGGTTCAGCTTTGAGTCCATTTCTTTTTAATTTGATTATGGACGAGTTGACATGTCACATTCAGGATGAGTTACCTTGGTGTATGTTATTTGCTGATGATATTGTGTTGATTGACGAGACTATAGATGGAGTAAATGAGAAGCTTGAGGTTTGGAGACATGCATTGGAGACTAAATGTTTTCGTATAAGTAGGGCTAAGACGGAATATATGGAATGCACCTTTGATGGAAGCAATGGTGAAGGAATCGAGGTGAAGATTGGTGACGATAACATCCAGAAGAGAGATTCTTTTAGATATCTGGGATCTATTTTGCAACATGATGGAGAAATTGATGGAGATGTTACTAATAGAATAAATGCAGGCTGGCTAAAGTGGAGAGGAGCCTCCGCTGTTCTCTGTGATAAGAAAATGCCTTTAAAAATTAAAGGAAAGTTTTACAAAGCAGCCGTGAGACCTTCTATGCTTTATGGTTCTGAATGTTGGCCTGTGAACCATAGACATGTGCATAGAATGACTGTAGTAGAAATGAAAATGCTAAGATGGATGTGTGGACATACACGTAAAGATCGGATTCGGAATGATGCAATCAGAAAGAAAGTTGGTGTAGCTCCGATGGAGGATAAGATGCGAGAAAACCGCTTAAGATGGTTTGGTCATTTGCAAAGAAGGTCAACTGATGCACCGGTTAGGAGATGCGAGTGTTGGGATGTTGAGCCGGCTAAGAGAGGGCAAGGACGGCCCAAGAAGTGTTGGAAATAGACTATACGAAGGGATCTTAGTTTGTTGGATATAAGTCCGAGATTGACCCAAGATAGATCTGAATGGAGGCGAAGAATCCATGTAGCCGACCCTACTTAATTGTGGGAAAAGGCTTTGTTGTTGTTGTTCTTGTTGTAAATAACCAACAAAAGTTGTTGGAAATTAATAATGGAGAAAATCAAGGAAGCATGCAATCTCATGGATTTCCATGAGATTGCCCCCACATGGTATGTGGTGGGCGGCACCCATGTCCTATTTAGAATGGGTGGCCGTCCACCTTGATGATGCATGGGAGATTTGATCTCCATGCATATTCTCTCCTTATTTATTAGATTGATTTATATTTGATTTTGTCAATTATATTTTAATCTAAAGTTGTTGGTTTTTACCAACAACAATCTTTACCATTGGATTGACATAAATCAATCTCATCAATTGATTTCATATGTCCCATGGATTGAGATCCATGGATCCCAAAACCCTATAAATAGAGAGGCATACCATGCTCTCTAATTTACACACAATGCTTGAGAAGCATCTCTCTCTCTCTCTCTCTCTCTCTCTCTCTCTCTCTTTCTCTCTAGACGTCAGCCCTCTCTCTCTCTCTCATGGTCGTCCACCATGGATGCCATGGAGAGGTTCTCCATCGCCACAGCGTCGTCGTTATACTGCTCGATCATCTGCTCGTGGATCTCTGTCTACTTCGGTGCACCTCGCTCATGAAGAAGACGTCGGATCTCGTGTGTCGAGATCAGGAGATTCGCCGCTTGGATCATCAACATGGATTGCGAGAAGCACGCGGTTCATCCCCGCGCTCGCAAGCGTCTCCTCCGTCGGATCGGACTTGAGACAGGAGGTCTCTTCGTTTAGAGACTCGATCGCAACCACGCTTCAAGAGGTAACCCTAATACTTGTTTGTGGTTTAGACGAAACGATCCGAGAAGTGTTCTTGGATCATGTGGTTTCGTCGTATGAAAATTTTTTAAATTCCGCTGCATCGAGCAACTAGTGCGACTAGTCGCTCCTCGTCGTATTCGATACGACGCTCACACTTCCGTGATGCGCTTAAGGATCTAACCATATCCTTCAGTTTCCACCCGTGTGCTACTCCAAGCCAAAGGATTCTACCTCCTCACCACCTCATCAATGAAGAGTTATGTGCATGGTGCCTGTCCAAGTTAGGTCATTGTCTAAAAGAATCGTGCGTGTGTTTGAAATATTCTATTTAGACCAATCAAGATGATTTGGAACATAGACTTGTGGACTCAACATATTAAGTCACTTGACCTAAAAAATCTTAACTCCAGCTCCTATAAGGTTCCTATAAAATTAGGTAGATTAAGGTCAAAAAATCCATCCTCATCATCTATTCATAACATGGTTCATAACCCACTAACTTTTCACTTTACATATGCTAGATATGCAGATGAGATGCAGATGACATGCAATGTATATGAATGGAATGCAAGATAATTTTTTTTGAATGTAAGGATGATATGCAAGAGTAAATAAGAAGCCTTTTTTGTTTTATTTTTTTTATTTTTTGGAATACCTCCTATTTTACAACAAATTTTACAAGAGTATATTTTTTACAAGAATTTTATAAGTATTATACAAAAGTATTATACAGATTATACAATATACATACTAGTATACATGAAATTTATATATTTTTTAATTTTTACCCACCCCGTAATTATTGCATAATATATACAAAAATACGCAAAAGTACGGGCTATGGGTAAAGTATATATGTAATATATACATGCCCCCTATACTTAACATGTGCTATGTCCTTAGAGCACGAGAAGCGAGGAAGAAGATATAGCTCAGGCTAAGCATAGGAGAGCTAAAATAACAAAACATATAGAAGTCATCCCCCCTATACTTATGATTTGGCAACCTAAGTGTATAAGAAGATTAAAATGCGGCAGACGAGGTCAAGAGGAGAAATGGATGATTAGCTTTGATCTGAATCTTTTTGATGATGTTGATGGCTAGAGATCGGTGTTGCGAGGCATCATGCACGGCTCTATGTGTGTCTTCTGAATCTGCCTCATGCATTAAAACAATCTCCTCAACACGGACTAACTGTTCATTAGGTTCGACAATGTCTTTCGGCAGTTGTCCATTAACTAGGGATGCATGTGCTCCATCTATAAGATCTGAGATCTCTACAGATCCACTATCATGCACAACACGAACTATAAACGGACTTGTCCACTTGGAGTTCATCTTCCCTTGGAAAACCTTCAGCCTCGCATTGAACAACCATACCTTATGTCCAGGAACAAAGGTCTGTCATCTGATAAATCTATCGTGCCAATGCTTTACCTTGTCCTTGTAAATCAAACGGTTGTCGTATGCTCGGTTTCTGATCACCACATATTCATTCAGATCCATCTCTCTGTATTTCTGCCCTAGTGTGTGTTCCTATTGACCTTCTTGATTGCCCATTCTGATTTATGCACTAACTCTGCAGGCAAATGGCACTGCTTTCCAAATACCAACCTAAATGGGGAGGTTCCTAATGGTGTCTTGTAAGCCGTCTTGTAGGCCCAAAGTACTTGGTCCAAGATCTGGGACCAGTCCTTCCTGTCTGGGTGGATGAGCTTCTGAATATGGTCTTAAGCTCCCTATTCGATACCTCTGCCATGACATTGGTTTGTGGGTGGTAAGAACTAGCAACATGTGCTTGATGCCGTAATCCTTTACAAGTTTCTTAACATCTATGTTCACAAAATGGCTACCCCCATCATATATCAATACTTTGGGGATCTTGAACCTATAAATTATATGTTCTCTGATAAACTTACAGACAATCATGTTGTCTGCGGCTCGGGATGTGGCCAACGGCGGCTGGCCTGCTATGTGTGTTTTTTTATATTTTGTATTTTTTTGAATTTTTTCTTGTAAACATGAAATTAAAATGTAATGAAAAGGTGGTGTGTGTGATGTATGATAATAATGGCTATGATGTGTGAAATATTAACAAAAAAATTATTAGATAAAAAATTGAGAAAGTGGAGATAGAGAAGTTACATATGGTTCGCCAGATATCGGAGGAGGTGGGACTCAACTCCAGCCGTCTCTTCAATGAGATGGTGGGTGCTCCGAAGCTCTGGCACCAACGTGGAACTCTGCTGCAATGTAAACCAAAAGTTCACGGATCTCGCCGAAGGGAATGGCCGTCGTCGCTCTACCTAAACAGGTCGCAGATGTCACCTGCAACACGAAGGGGGCTGGTGGCTCCCATCTCTCATCTGGAGGATGTATTGCTTGCGTCGCAAGAAGTCGAGGTTGGCTACGTGCGGTTTGACCGGAAGATAGAGGGCGGAGGATGGGTCGCACGCCGTCGCAAGAGACTTGGCAGCGGTTGGGCGTAGAGAGAGAGATGGAGGAGCGGGGGCCGTGCACCGCCACGTGACACAGGAAGTTGCACTAGGAGTGGTCTTGCGAGGTGGAAGGGGAGTGGTCACGTGCTAGGCACGTGATCAGCCGGAGAGAAGGAGAGGGGGTGGAGATGCCACGTGGCGCGGAGGGGTGCGACCATGTGGCGGTGTAATAAATAATATAATTAAAATGAATTAATTAAAATAATAAAAATAAAAATAAAAATAAAAATAAAAATAAATATATAAGTAAATAAATAAATAAATAAAAATGATTGATACGTGGCAGCTCCAGGAGCCACCACGTGTCGCTCCCAGAAAAATAATAAATCAAACGTAAAGAAAAAATCAAAATGAAATAACAAATAGGTCAAATCAAAGTGGTCAACATGAAAGTTACTCGTCTCGACAAGGTCTAAAACTTTCATGAAGGATCAAAAATAAAATAAGTCATCTGTATAAAAGTATTTTTGAGGGTACTTTATTGATATAAAATACCATATTTTTATGTTTTGCATTTTTTTATTATTTTTAAATAAGATAAAAGTCAAAATAAAATAGAGAAAATATAAAATAAATATTTACACCTTAGTCTATTTTTTGGATTTTAATAATTAATGAAATAAAAAGATTAAATGAAGGGTATTCTGGTCAATGTGTACAATATACAATAGCGGCCCAAAACCCAAGTTTCACATACAAACTCCGATTTTTTATGAATTTATTCTTGTTTTGAAGGTCTTTGAATGCATATTACTTTAAAAGTGAGTATACCTAAATCAGATACTGTATGAGAGAGATATGCTCATTATATGGTTAATAGTCTCAAATTTGGATTTGGGTTTTATTGGTCAATTTTACAAGTTAGTATTTTTTTGACATTTTTTCTTTTATTTGTGTTAGTAGTATATACACTATAGAGTTTATTTTATTGTATTTGGAGTTGGTATAAAATAGATACAAATAGGTGAAATTAGCTAATATACAAGTGAATATGTACAAGTGATTTTGGCTCCTTATTTAATGCAAATATGAATGCTAAAATGCAACCATTATTTACATATGCATGAATGCTAATTATGCAATATAAGTGGAGATATGTAGCTAATTACTCAGGAACGATGCTCTATTTTCAACTTTTATAGTGATGAATCACAGATTCATCAGATTACAACAATTATTTTAAATAAAAAGAAATATAAAAAAATAAATCAAGCTAGCATGGACGTTTTTGCAAATAAAATAATCCATATGGGTTCACATGCAATTTAACAACAATAATGAACTGTAACTTAATTTTTCAATATTAAATAGAATTACAAAATTCGAGGGTGGCTTTTTGCAAAATGCCCACTCACGGGGGTTCCACGTGCGGTGACCTAGTGGGGGACTAATTTGCAATATTACAAATGTTTGAGGGCATACATGCAATTGTCCCACTTTATTTATACGTAATTAAATTTTTACAAGGTAATATAATAATTACAAAAAATGTGAAGGAGGCCGTATGAAATTAACTCTTCATCGAGCGTCGTGGAATGGTTGGGAGTGTTCCGCATCACCTCCACTTGAAATGATCTGACGGCTTAAGCGGGCTTCGTTTTGCCGAGGATCGGATGGTTGCGTTTAGACCTGGAAGTTGCACCTGATCCGACGGCTCACGAGCTATTTCCAAGAACACTAAGAACTTCAACGCAGTTGATCTTTGATCCTCGATTCATGCCGACTCTAGGTACCAATCTCCTCGCTATTTGGTCAAGCAGGTTTCTGGCAATGCTCCATGCATGTAGGTGCCTTCCGTAAGCTTCTAGATCCCCGCAATCGGGACATGGGGGCTCTTCCACCTGGAGAAGCATGTCGGCTTCAAAATAGCTCCAGGGGATACGGTTGGGGTTTTGTCTTGCTCCAACTCAAGGCGGAAACCCCGATCCAAAATGGAATCTTGAAGCTTCATGGATGGGTCGGGTGATGAAGCTCCGACATCGCAGGAGAAAGAAGCTTCGACGACCCTCGATTATTGCATAATCGGGGGGTGTATGATGGGAAAAATGAAGAGCAGGCATAGAGGAACGAAAGTGGGGACGAGATGGGACGAAATAGAGGTCAGATTACGATGAATAAGACATGGAGCGGAGCTCCAGGTCTATGAAAAATTTTAGGATTATTCCTAAATCACTAACTGAAATTGAAAACTAACAACTGCAATGAAAACTACGAGGAAGATTACCTAAGAAGTGGGAAGAACATACCTCAACTGTGATGGAACCAAGGAGATGTACCCCACGACAGAGCTCCACTAGAGATGGCTGGATACACCTCCTCCCTCGTTCCTCCTCGTTGCAGATCGAGGTGAAGCGCTCTTGTCACCAGCACGACACTTGGGAATAAATCTGAGGGGCTAAGACCGAGTTAAGAGGGATCAAACTCAGATTTGAGAAGCGGGATTATTTATAAACATGGTGAAGGATGCCCATTGACCGGAGATTACCAATCAATCGGGGCTACACGCAAGGGATTGAAAGGTTAGGCGGGTATTAGGTTTGATCAACGGTTTATTTGCTTGAAAGATCAGATAAAAATGAGTAATTAATCACCCAGGAAAAAGGGGAGAAGATGAGAGTTCCATCATTATGACACGCTTGGAAGAGAGAGGGGGGTAGTTGACCGGGGGTCAACTAGAGGCGGCTTCTGATTCGTCCACATGGACCAACCAGAAAAACACGACTAAGAAAATACTTGTAAAATTGATAATTAACAACAAATAAATTCAGTAATTTTAAGTTATAAATAAAAAATATTATTTTATGTAATATTTTATTATGATATTTATTTATTTATTTCGAGGTAATTTATATAAGTTTGTATTTACATGTATAATAATAGGTATATTTACCTATATATTATGTATTTTATTTTTATTTTGTATTTCATATTTTATTATTTTATACACTTATTTTTATATATTTATAACTTATGTAAATATACATAAATATATTTTATTGTATTTTTCTGAAGTTATTTATACACTTAATTAAATGGTTGTATTTGTTATATGGGTATTTGTATAGGCAATTCATCTATGTGTTTTTAGTATATTATATTATTTTATTATATTCAGTATGGTTCTATTTTATTTAAGTATGTATATATGGTGTAAATAATATTTATAAAATAATAAAAAATATAAAATTTTGAAAAATATAAAGAATAAATAAAAAGATATTTTATTCAGGTATATTGTACAATAGGGGTCCAAAACCTAACTTTTGCATCTTAACTCCGAATTAAATGAAACCATATTCAATAGATATCTAATTAAAAGTTATATATAATTAAAGATGATGTTGATTAATTTTAAGTACTTATGGCAGAGATACATTTCTGGTAAGTTTGGATTTTGGAATTTTATTTTGAGTATAGAAGGTATATAATGTATTATTTATATGTGAAATAAAATTTTTATTTTTCTGTGCATTTTATTTATAACTTTCATGTAAGAAGTTTCTTAATTTGATTTACAAATAATAAAGAATAAAATAGATGCCAAAATATAGTTATAGATGAATTAAAAATTATGTATTTAATGAGATTTTTGTTTTGATCCTCTACCCTATCTCCCCTACTTTATTCCTTATTGATCTAGTCATCATAATGACTAGGTCTCGGGGTCTAGGGTCACTCAATACCTATGGTGTCTCCTTTCTTTTTCTTTTCTTCCTTTATTCTTTAACTTTAGAATTAATACATAAACTATACCTTATTTTACATAGTATTTTGTACACTTAGTATTTTGTACACTTTATCAAGTGTTTATTTTGACAAATTAATGCTATATACATTTAGCTAGGGATTTAAGGCCAAAATGAAAGAATAAAGATGATGAAATGGAGATTCATCACCTCCCCATACTTTCCTTTGCTAGTCCCTAGCAAGCACTTATGCCTATAAGTGTAGAAAAGAAAAAAAAGAAAAGAAAAAGAAAGAACTTGGATTGATTTTTCTTTCAAACTTGTCTTCACAAAATCAATGTTTGGAGCTCAGTCGGACCCTTGGAAGTAAGGTTTGGTGAGACCCTTGTAAAGAACCAAACTTGAAGCACGACAGTCTTCGAGAATCACAAAACCCTACCCAAGTCTCCTCAAAATCTAGGTCAGAACAACTCTATGTCATACACAGTTCCTTATGACTATGAGTCTTCCTTGTACAATCTTAGCGATAGGTAACTCCTCTTGGCTGAAGTGGTAGAAGTCAGTCTTCTCCAAAATGGTGACCCTAATTCCTTAATCAAGTAACTCTTTCCTCGAGAAACGAGGTATTCCCTTCTAAGTTCATGTACAACGGACTCAAGAAGATGAGGTGGAGAAGAGAATGGACGGTAGCCAGTATAGCTACCTATCCCAGGATGCTTGACTAGTGTAGCCAAGTCATCCAACTGTAGGCTAACATAGATTTGACTTTTGAAGCTCAATCTTGCTTATTGGCTATATACACACTCCGATGAGAATTATTTTTTTCTTGATTTTTGCCTGTCTTTCTTTTTGGAGTTTGGTTTTGCATGTTTTAAATACTATATACAACAACATTTACATATGGACTTTTTCATCTTGAGCCAGTAGACTACCCTCTTTTGAATCATTATTGCAGCCCACAACTTCTATCGTTAGACCTCACGGCTACTGGATTGGGTTGGGGTATAATGACCAAAGAAATGTGACTTCCGATGTTTCCATTGGCTTGTGTCTCATGCCAACAAATCCAACTCTCTACCACTTCAATAGAGGTGACCAAAGTTAAAGGTGCATGTGTGCAAGCTAGGTCATTATCAATAATAATAATGCATGTGTTCCAAAATATTCTACTTAGGCAGTCAAGACGACACTGAACTAAGTCTCATGGTCTCAAAGAATTAAGTCAAGTAGACTTGAAATGCCTCAATTGCAGTTTCCTTAAGATTCATGTGATTAAGTGGATTAAGGTCCAACCAAGCTCCAATCTTAGGATTTTCTTTAGACTGGTTCAATTGTTATAGTCGATCCAAAAAACCAAATGCTATGCACAATGTAGAAAAAAATTTTGTGATATAATTTTCTGATTTTGAACTTTTTATGGGGTTTTGAAAAAGTTTTGCAAAATTTTATTCAATTATCTTTTTTTGAAAATATTTTGCAAATTTTTTTTATAAATTTTTTGTTTTTGTAGATTTTAAGTGATTTTTCATAGATAAAAGAGTTTTGGCAAATATATATATATGCATACATTTATACGGGATTGCATCTTGTCATTTACAAGAATTAAGAATTTACGAGTTTACATGTTTGTATATACATGGTTTGTAAAGGATTTTTATTTGCTTCAATAATGTACATAGTTCTCAAAATAATTTGAAAAGATTTCATAGACATTTTGATAACTTTATTTTGTAAACTAATTTGACAAATGATTTTTACAAACATTTATAAAATTTGAAACTCATTTTGTAAATATTTTTTAAATAGTATATATAGATTTTTTAAAATATTTTTACAACCATTTTCCAAATCATTTACAAATAGATGTTCAAATCATTTTATTCAAACAAATAAAAGAAGTTTTTATAAACAAATATTTTAATAAAGGTTGAAAATATTTTATAAAATATTTTCCAAACAGTTTTCAAAAGATTTTTCAAATACGAAAGTACGGGTAATGGTTAAAATATATACAACGTATATATGTCCCCCCTATACTTATCTTGAGATATGTCCTCATAGATCAGAGAGAAAAGGAATACATACTCATCCTAAGTATAGGAGAATCTAGACTACAAAGACTGAAAAATGAAAAAGAAGTCGACCGACTCCCTTATACTTAGGATCAATTAATCCTAAGTATAGCAGACTGTACACAAGGTAGGGTGAGTCAAGGGTGGGAATAACAAATCAGCGAGTCGGCCTATCTTGAGATATATACAACGTAAGTACGGGTACTAGTTAAAATATATACAACATACGGGTCAAGGGTGGGAATATAGACATATTATTTGAAAATATGAAAGTACGGGTAATGGTTAAAATATATACAACGTATATATGTCCCCCCTATACTTATCTTGAGATATGTCCTCATAGATCAGAGAGAAAAGGAATACATACTCATCCTAAGTATAGGAGAATCTAGACTACAATGACCGAAAAATGAATAAGAAGTCGACCGACTCCCTTATACTTAGGATCAATTAATCCTAAGTATAGCAGACTGTACACAAGGTAGGGTGGGTCAAGGGTGGGAATAACATATCAGCGAGTCGACCTATCTCCCCCTATACTTAGGGTAAATATCCCTAAGTATAGAAAAAATGTTAAGAATTGAGGAGATAAGCGAGGGGATTAAAGAACAAGCACCCGTATATACTCATCCCCCTATACATAGGATGAAGTATATCCTAAGTACAACAATGATGAATGAGATGAATGAAGCTTTCGAAAGAATAAAATAACTAAAAATGAAAAGATGAAAAGAAGAAATGAGGAAAATGACTAACTACTCAAAAATATTTTTGATCGCTTTGTCTAAATCTATAGATGTTGCGGCTAGAATTTCTACATCGTAGGCCACCTAAATAGAGTCAACCACAAACAAGAAGGTGTCATGCTCAAGGTAAGGCTTCAGAAGATGTTCGTTGATGAAAAAAGGCTGTGCGTCAGCTGACAATTCAGATATGACTATGCTTCCATTGTCACGCACATGCTTCACTACGAACGACCCTGTCCACTTGCTTTTCAACTTCCTTGGGAAAAGTTTTAACTTTGCATCAAACAAATAGAATTTCTGACCCAACTGGAAGGTCTT
This sequence comes from Ottelia alismoides, assembly GCA_037367405.1. Lineage (NCBI taxonomy): Eukaryota > Viridiplantae > Streptophyta > Magnoliopsida > Alismatales > Hydrocharitaceae > Ottelia > Ottelia alismoides. The sequence continues at coordinate 143,782 of JAZKJV010011571.1, forward strand.
GCGGTGGATGTGCGTGATGCTACTTCTTGACCTTCTCCTTGTACATAAGACCATTGTCATATGCATAGTCATGAAATTCGAGAAGCCTGTTCAGATCTACTTTTCTGTTCTTTTTGTTGCTTTCTTCATATCTAATATACAAATATTGATTGCCCATAATGATTTATGAATTACCTCAATGAGCAAGTGGCATGGCTTGTCTTATACCAGGAGGTAGGGAGACCTATCAAGAGGGGGCTTGTACACAGTCCAATTGGCCCAGAGAGTTGAGTCAAGCAGTTGAGACCAATTCTTTCTGTATGGATGTACAAGTTTATGGAAAATCTTCTTTATTTCCCTATTCGAACATTCTGCCAAGCCATTAGACTGTGGGTGATACGAAGAGGCTACTCGATGTTCTGTTTAGTATTCTTTAGTTAGCTTCTTCGCCTCTCTGATGATGAAATGACTACCCCCATCTTATATGAGAATCTTGGGGATCCCGATCCGTACAATGTGTTTTCCTTCAGAAATCAGGAGATGGTGAGATTGTCGGTGGATGGGGTAGGAATAGCCTCAACCCAACGACTCACAGAGTCGACAACAAGCAAAATATATTCAAAGCCCTGACTGTTAGAAATGGGCTCATGAAATCAATGCTCCATCCATCAAATACATCTGAAATCTGAATATATTTCAGGGGCATTATTCTCTTATTCCGATGGTGCCACCCATCTTCTGATAGTCTGTGCAATGCTTCACAAAATCCTCTGCATCTTTAATAATGTTGGCCACCAGAATCCGCAATGAAGTACTTTTGTTTCTGTACGTAGGCCAGAGTGGTGTCCTCTTGATTCACATGCATGACAATGCTCGAGGACACTATGAAATTCCTCTTGAGGAGTGCACCTCCTCCAGATGCAATCTGGCCCCTAACAAAAGAGATACAGATCCTCCCACTGATAGAAATGAATATCTAACAAGAACTCGTCCATATTTAGCACGGGCCAATCTTGGGGAGTTCTCTTGGACACAAGATAATTCAAAATATCGGTGAACTAGGGGAGCGGGGTGACTGATAGGATTGCCTCATCTGGAAGGGTCTCATTATTCAGTATAAGGGCCAGCTCAGGAGTATCTGATTCTGGAAATCTGGACAATGATCTGCCACCATATATTTAACTCCAAGTTTATCACAGATTTCAAGATCAAGTTCCTGGAGCAGAAGGATCAATTTGATTAGCTGTGGTTTGGCATCCTTCTTAGCTTGTAAGTACCGGATGGCGGAGTGGTCTGTGTAAATAATAACTTTATATCCAAGAAGATGAGATCTGAACTTCTCTAGGGTAAAGACAATTGTGAGCAGCTCTTTCTCAGTGATTGTGTAATTCTTTTGTACTTCATCAAGAGTTCTAATAGAATAGTGAATCGCAAAAGGAAGATTGTCTCTCCTCTATCATAGAACCACTCCAATGGCAAAGTTTGAGGCATATGTCATGTTCTCAAATTATAAAGACCAATCTGACAGTTGCATAACATGGGCCTGAGTGATCATATCTTTCAATTGGTTAAAGGCTTGGAGGACTTTGGCATCAACAATAAAATCAGACTCCTTACCTAAAAGCTCGGTCAACAGTCAGGTGATTTTACTGTAATCCTCTATGAATCTTCTATAGAAGCCCACGTGCCTGAGTAATGATCGAACTTGCTTCAAATTTGTAGGTGGCTCAAGCTTAGAGATGAGTTCTACCTTTTCGGGATCAACCTCCATGCCATGCTTCGAGATGACATGGCATAACATAATCCCTCGGGTACTTAAAATGGCTCTTCTCACACGAGAGCACCAAGTTGACTTCACAACATCTTTTTAGGACTCTATCTAAATATGATAAACACTGGTCAAAGCTTTCATAGTAGATCAAGAAATAGTCCATAAATACCTCGAGAAAACTACCCACCATCTCTGCAAACACTGTCAACATGCATCACTAAAATGTCGTGGAGCATTGCACAAACCAAATGGTATCCTGCAGAAGGCATGCACCTCGAACAGACAAGTGAAGGTAGTCTTTTCTTGATATTCCGTGTGATAGCAACATGATTGTACCCATAATATCCATCCAAGAAGCAAAAATACTCCTTCGTGACCAATCTCTCAACGATCTAGTCGATGAAGGGAAGCAGGGAATGTTCCTTCTTGGTTGCTAAGTTCAAGCATCTGTAATCGACACAAATGCACCATGATGCAGGAACTCTGGTCACGATCTCCTATCCTTTTTCGTTCTTCATGATGGTGATCCCTGCCGTTTTTGGCACTACATGCAAGGGACTCACCCATTTTGAATCGAAGTTGGGATAGATGAAGCCCGCATCATAACACTTCATGATCTCATTCATAACAACCTCCCTGAGATTTGGATCGAGCCTTCACTAAAATTCACAGGACGACTTACTATATTCCCCCAAGTAAATGTGATTGGAGCATAATGAAGGATTAATCCCTAGAAGATCGTAATTTTATAGCCAGTAGCCTTGTACTTTCTTTCTACAACCTCGAGCAGACGAGATTCTTGTTCTTGAGTCAATTGTGAATTGATGATCACGGGAAACATTTTTGGTTCATATGCAAAAAAGGCGTAATTAATGTTTGCCGGAAGATACTTGAGCTCTAGGGGAGTCTGAGTTTTGTCAATGGGGACCTCAGAAAATGTGTAGGGCATTAGTGGGGTCAACTCTGTCAACTGTACACTATCCACCCTTGACTCTGTATGCTATGATAGATGTACAAAAGTGTTCAATGATGGAATCACGTTCTAAGAAATATACAATGATCTGATTCGCCTCTGCTAAGTACATGTGGCCATTAAAATATTCATCAGGCACATCAACAAAAATCTCATTTTCAATATAGAGGAGAAGTCAACTGTGCTATCCACTCCTTCCTCTATAAAGAGGAATTTGTGGGTCTCGGTGTCGTCCATGAAAAGATTCGTGTCTCTGATTTCTGCAAGAAAATCACCGTATTCTATCTAATATGTAGGCACACTCTCATCTACTACAGATTTTGAAGCTTTCGGTACCTAGATCATCTGAATGGGTACCTTGTTGCTATTCACCAAAAGGTAATTTGTCCACTGTCATAATCCACTACTGCTTTGGCTGTTTGAAGGAACGACCATCCAAGTATAATTGGGGTGTGCAGAAGAGGAGATGAGGTGTCCATTTCTTGAACAATGAAGTCTATAGGGAACTGCATTCCCAGAACGGTGATGATGACATGCTCCAAAATTCCTCGGGACTGCTTGATTGAAGTATCATCGAACTACAGAATCATCCTTGTGGACTTGAGAAATCCCAACCCAAATTCCTTCAGTAGTGAAGTGGGCATCAGATTTATTGATGATCCACTATCAAGAAAAGTTCAGTCAAACTCTTGCTCAAACAACGTGCAGTGAATGAGTGGTGCTCCCATGTCATTCTTTTTGCACGAGAGATTGCTGATTGCATTCTTGTTGCCACCGCCAAGATATGATTCACATTTCTTCGTCTTGCACGACGCGACTGTCTCTTCGAAGTACATGCCTCTTTAAGTCCCTTCTTTATTTTGGCATGTACTTAATGGCCTGTAGCAAAGGCATCTCAAGAACAAGATTTCAAATAATTTGCACAACATCCATATATGACAAAGTTGTTTTCATATTAAAATTTTTTGGATTTTTCTAAAGAATTTGGAAAAGGAATATGTTTAGAACCAAAATCTATGCCCACATCATGTTGAATATCTGGATGATAAAAAGTAGACTCTTCATCCCTCTGAAGTGGTGGGCATACCAAAATAGCAGGTGAGGCTCCTTCGGCTAGTTTCGGGCCGGCTGCAAGTGCCAGATTCTTCGATTCTAGCTAGCTGGTTCTCTAACTGTTGCTGTCCTCTCTTTGTTGTTTTTATTTTTTTTATTTTTTTTATTTTTTTTGCATTTTCCGTGGTGCTTCTCCTTTTTCTTATTCCTCACCTGACCCCGCTACTAGTCGAGCTGATGCAGAAGAGGATGATGACTCACCTGTGGAAGCTTTATTTTTTCCCTTCATTATTTCATATGGCTGCAACATCCTACCGATCTTGAGGGTAACAACATTTGATAATAAAGCATCATGCACATCTGACTCTGTGGGTTTGATAAGAACATCACAAACTACCTGCTTACGCTTTCTGAAATTGTTAGGGTTTGCCTCCACCTATGCTGGAATTGGGGTCTTAGTAGCGATGAGGTCATCGATCTTCTAACTCATCTCTGGCAGGCTCTTGACAAGCTGAGAGAAGCAGTCAAGGGCATGGTTCACAGGAGGGGCCTCTGATGGTTCAACGTGTTGGTCACGCTGAGACCGAGAATGGTGCTGAGGTTGCTGATAAGAGTATTGTGAAGGATACTGAGAAGGAGATTGATATTGTTGATGATGATGAAGATGGTGTTGGTATGACACAACCGCATACTGCTAGTTCTGCTGGTATGGCCGGTACTGTGGTTGTTGATATTGATTTTATCTCCAACCTTGTTGATAGGGTTGATACTTTTGGTGGTGAGGTTGATGTCGAACTTGAACAATCCTCCCTCCTTGTTGCCGATGGAAAGGATGATAATTTGCAGTCTGTCCCTAGTGAGGTCCACCTGGACAGGCCATATGCGCATTATTTGACCAAACTCCATTCAACGCTTGCATGAGAGGTGGTTGAGGGGAATATGGATATGAGGGTCTGGGGTTTTGGCTAGTAAACAACCAGCTACTGCTCTGACTGCTTAGGCGAAGATGGCTCTAGGGCTTGCAAATAATAAATGTAATGAACTGCTGGCTGCACGAGACTCGACTGAGGAGGCTGTGGCGATGTCGGCTCTTTCATCTCAGCAGGAGTGTTGGTCGATACATACACATGAATTGCAAAATATGATGGTACTTACTAGTAGCTCAAACCGTTTGATAATATGATCAAGTTTGTCTAAGTGTTAAGTCCTATATTCTATCGCAATGAGCTTCTCAAGATCCTATAAACGTTTCTCAATGATATCCACCTTGGACAGGTGGATCCCAATAATGCACAAATTTGATGTCTCATCCCTATCCTGCTGGTGGGACGTTGCCATGTGCACAACTTTTTGATGAACTTGTGGTTGTCGTTGATAGGCATGGGATGATCATAAAGCAACTTCTCCTTCTGCCATGTCCTAAAAAATCTACCATACCACGTCCTTGTCTTTTTTGAAATAAGAGCCGCCGCAAATGGCATTGATGATCTTCCGACTCTCGATATCATGGTGTGGTCACTTTTCTTATAGATCAGTGAACCTCTCCAAAGCATCATGAATATATTTGTGGGTGGCTAGGGTGAAGTTCGCAATATGGGCTCGCATTTGATTCAGCCACCCGAGATGGTAGAATTTGTGTGGGAAAGCTAATTTAAGTTCCTTCCAGGAGGTGACAACATTCCCCAGATGATTAATTCAATGCAGACCCTTGTCCTGCAGGCTGAAAGGAAATGTTGTCATTTTGACTATGCCTAACAAAATGTTAGGGTAGGGTGTGGTTCCACAAATACGCTCAAACTATTAGAGACAAGTATATGGTTCCAATCTGTATTCCCAAGGAAAGTGAAAGCAAAGCCAAAAGATGAGGCTTTAACTCAAAATGGTGTGCACAACATGTATCTGAATCCATTCCATCATATGTACCTCTTAAAGGTTGTAAGCTTCTTTGAGCGTTTTCTTTGAGGGTCGGCTTGGGCTGCCCTCCTCCTGGTTCTGCGGCTCCATCTCCACATGGTGTACCTCTGATTTCTTCTTCTTTTCCTACAAGTTGGTCTCTCTTTCTCCGGATATTGTTCAACATATCCTAGAAAGTGACTTGGGCCAATGCATTGTTAGTGAGTTGCTGCTGAATTGCCTGTATGGAGGTGAGAGCTATGCATTCACCACGTTCTGATCGGGCTATTGGTCAGATTGTGGTTGTGGTGGCTGCTAAGGTCCTTTCCCCTTTCCTGTAGAAGCCATTTCTTTCTCTGTCTTGAAGTATGAATTTGACACAATCTGTGGCTACAGACTGGGCTCTATATCTGCATAAGGAATGATGCCCTGATTAGTTTCTATGGAAGCACCGACTAAAACAAATCAATCTTAGTTATGGTCAAGACAAAACTTCATTATGGATGGAGAGGTATCCTGCGTGAAATCAATTTCCATAAAAAATGGTCAGATTTTAGAACTAGGGTGATCCCAGTTTATTAAAGAATACATGGAGTCAGGAGAGCGGTTCGCGAAGTACTTTGATCTCAGGAATCACCCAAATTAGTGAAGAGGTCGACCGCATGGAATTGACGTGGTCATCGGCGGAGTTCTGACTAAGCCATCCTTGAGTCACCATCTCGAGGTCAAAGAGGAGATCGATAATGGAGGAATGATATGGAGGTCGACGGGAAATAAAAGGAGTTCGAAACATTATAACGACTCAAAAGTGATCGGAGGTCGAATGCAGAATAAAAGAAGAGAAAAAATGAAGGCAAAATGTGCACAAGCGTGCGAGACTTTGATCTTGGACCTTAATTCTAATCGAACAAAAACCAAGCAAGTTTTGAATTCAGCAACACAACCCAAGTGAAACCGTGAGTGTTTGGCAATTTTTATCTTTTCAATTTTATGGTTGTATTGCATGCAACTCTTTTAACAACTCCATAAGTATGCTAACCCTATAGGAGAGTGTATTGCCAGGAAAGTACCACATACTTCTTCCATCTCCTTTGTAACCTGTGATCAGCATACCTTGATGTTCTTGGTCTCATGCTTGGGTGGCTATCAGATAAAGAAATAGAGAGAGTAAGCTAATAGGCAAACAAATAGTTCCCTCGCAAGCGAGGTACTCAGCCGTAGGACAATGAGACAGACAACCCCATAAAGTCCTAGCCTATGCTCAATACTTCAGACCAAGTAGGATGTTCAACATAAGGCAGATTCAACAAGGTCCTACTCACCCACATACGATAGAAGCACCAATACTTCACCACAATGGATAACCAAGGCTGTCGAAGATCGGATATTGGGCTCTAATTTTTAGGGGTCATGCATATTAAACATGCGAGCCCACGGTGAGCCATTATGCAATAAATGTTATTGCGAATATCATTCCCTGATCTGAAATGAAGAATAACCAATTTGCATAATAGGTCCCTTAGTACAATTAAGGTTATGTACCATGGCCATCTTGATGATCATACAGTTGTTGATTCAGTTATTGAATCATAGAGGCTGGTGCTTGGATGAATATCTAAAGAGTTAGATTGATGACTCATCAAGCACCGTCAAATGATTGTTGAGAGATGATCTCCAGCCTGAGTAGGAGATGGCAATCCTTTCTCATTTAGGATGACATCTGATCGACCTCTTGATGCAGGTCCTCTGCATAGGAATAGAGATTCGGAGGTGTCAGATTAGTTAGGTCAAAGAGTTGACTTAACGAGATCGAGATAACCAAAGTCCTATGTCGTATGCTGTCATGATATAGGCACGCATCCTCTGACCGGAGACAGATGTGTTACTATATGTCTGAGTATGTACATTTGACAGATCAATAGGTTGATGACCTAATAAAGGTCTATACACCGACGTGCTGGTGTGCATATAAGGGCATATGAATAATACGATCTCTCAAAGGAATCATACAGATTCAGTTACTGAATCGGAAGACATGAGCTCACTCATGAGATATTGGGGAGAACCAAATTCCGTGCACGGTCATCTTTCTTTAGAAGCTTGACTGAATTTGTAGGTTTGATATATACTTTTGGAAAGTATATGATCAACACCTAGGTATTATATATGCTTTTGGAAAGCATTTGATCGATACTGACTCCCAATGATCGAATGAGAAACTTGATGATAAAACTCTGAAGTAGACAATGTAGAATTGATCTTATACTTTAGGTTTATTCTGAGTCTTCCAGTATGCAGGATGTACATGTATTGGGAATACCTGAGGGTGATGTGATCATAAACGGTTATACAACCATGACACTTCCATTCTTTGGGAGTGATGAAACAAGTCTGGATTTTAGTGACTCCTCTCAGTAGAGAAGTAATCTGGTCTTAGTCCAAATGTTGGACATTGATCTGAATGTGATTCAGATGCAATGAGAAGATTAGATTTGCGGTCTTGATTTAATCAAGCATATATGGGAGGCCCAAGATCTAGATTTGAGATGTGATCTCAATATCCAAGTCACTATATGTGGAACAATACAATCGCACTGTCCTTATCTCCAAGTATCTGCGGAGAAAACGCATTATCCTTGAAAGAATTCAGGATAATTTCATTGTTGATATATGTATCCGAGCATTGAGAAAATGGACAATTAAATGTAATTTAATTATCATGAATAATATGAATTTGATTCATATTATAAAGAGAGTTATCTGAGATAATTAAATGTAATTTCATTATCAAATATATAAATATTGTGAATGTGATTCATATTATTTGGACACATGAGAATAAAGATCCAAGATAATTAAATGTGATTTAATTATATGGATATTGAATAATGTGGATAGTACTATCCATATTAATTATATATTATAAATGTGATTTATAATATATAAGAGAGAGCTATTTGTAATTTACATTTGTTAATTAAATGTTGATGTGAATTGGATTCACATTGAACAATTAAATGAAAATGTAATTTATATTTTATTTTGGATTGTGAATGTGATTCACAATTTTCTAATGGCAAGATTGCAATATTCATAAAATAATTATGAATTATTTTTGTAGAATAATTTACAACAATTTTTGTTATAAAATTGGAGATACATGGAATAATGTAATCTAAGAAGATTACATTTGGGAGTCCCCTTCCATATTGGATGGAAGGGACGACCACCAATTCCTATTAGGAAAGGGTGGCCGTCCACTCCATATACATGGAAGGAGGCACTCTCCTTTCCATTATCTCCATATGTTGTTGGTTTAATTTTGGGATTGATTTATATTGATTTATCAATATATATTTAATCTAAATTAAATTAATTGTTGTTGGTTTTTACCAACACAAATCTTAGCCATAAAGAAACACAAATCAATGAGAGCCATGGGATTTGTGTTGTCCATGGATTGAGATCCATGGATCCCAAAATATTATAAAAGGAGAGGCAACCCCTTTGCTATTCTTTACACAAGAATACATAAGTCTCTCTCTTTCTTTTTCTCTCTACAAACCCTCTCTCCTTCTCTCATGTGGCCATCCACCATGGATGCCCTAGAGAGAGTCTCCATCGCTGCAGTGTCGTTATTATGTTGCTCGATCGTTTGCTCGTGGATCTCCATCTCCTTTGGTGCGCCTCGCTCGTGAAGAAGACGTTGGACCTCGTGTGTCAAGATCAAGAGATCTGCCACTTGGATCATCAACATGGATTGCGAGGAGGACATGTTTCATCAACACGCTCGCAAGCGTCTCCTCCGTCGGATCGGACTTGAGACAGGAGGTCTCTTTATTTAGAGACTCGATCGCAACCACGCTTCAAGAGTTAATTCTATTACTTGTTTGTAGTTTAGATGAAACGATCCGAGAAGTGTTCTTGTATTATGTGGTTTCGTCACATGAAAATTTTTTAATTTCCGCTGCATCGAGCAACTAGTGTGACTAGTCGATCCCGATTGCATACGATGCAATCCTCACGCTTCTGTGATGCGCTTAAGGATATAACCATATCCTTCAAGTGGTATCAGAGCCTTAGGTTGGAGGTTTCAGATACGATCCATAAACCTAGCACGACTTGGGTTCGTTAGGGTTTGCGAAAGTTTCATTGCATTTTATTTTTGCATCTCTGTTTAGTTATTATTTCGGCCCTGTTTGAATTTTTTAAACACGAAAATAATAATTGGATTTTGTTTCCCATTAAATAAGGAAACCTTAGGATCTGAGTTTGCGTGATTTCGAATCCGTTTGCTCAAATTATGATCATTTTAGTGAACATGTATCCACAGTTTCGGGGACTGCCCGCGAATCTTAACATAATTAAAGAGTTAATTGCGGATTTGAAACACCTTGAAATGGGTGCAAATCATATAAGTTCTGTTGTAAATCAAATTAGCAACTTTTAGAAGCTTACTTTGCTTAATATGGATTTAAATTGATTGAGATATGCTAATTTTAGTAAGTGAGGGTCACTGGCGGAAATTACTTTCCTAATCAAGAACAATGTGATTGTCATTTAATTAATTAGTAAAATTAAATGGTTTAATTTCTTGGAATAATTATGAATAAATATTTGTAAAATATTTGATGATAATTATTTCCTTAAATGACATTGCCTTATGATGAGTCGCTAGATACGATGTTTAATTCGATCACGTTGTAGCACGTGTACTTAGCGATTCGGTCAGAACCGAGAGAAGATCTCCGTGAAGAGTGTCTCGGCTTAATTTTTATCCCGGGCAAGTCCGAGGTCGAACACAGGGAGGCAAAGGAACAACTTGAGATTAATTTGCAAATTTAGGTCTAGATTTCCGATGCGTATTTTTTTTAGATTTTTTTAATGCAAAAAGAGAAGCAAATGCAAAATGCGGTTGAATTAAGATACTACAAAAGCATACAACTTAGCCTAATTTAATTTAATGCGAGATTAATTCAATTAAGCCAAATTATATTTTTTCTAGAATCCTAATCCAGTGATGAACACAAAACACATTTTTTTAGAATTTTCAGAGTTAAAATGCAATAAATAAAAATGCACACTTTTTATGGGTTTCTTCGCAATTTTTCACACAAGCAGCAAGCAAAAATTATGAAAAAATTACTGGAAGTAAAACATGATGCAAGAAAGCTACAGTAATATTTTTAGAATTTTTTGACAAGTTATGAATTTTTTATGAATTTTTTAGTGAAGACAGAGTGATAGTGAGTAATTAAATTCTATTAAATCCACGTTATCAAATTAATCAACTTGCGAATTATTTCAAGTAGATATTTTTATGAAGAATCCAGGAGAGGTGAAATTTCGCAAAAAAGATATTTGTGGATTTAATTAAAAATCGTTTACTAAAATCACTCTACAATTTATTTAAGGCACAAGACAACTCCATTTTGAATGAAATTTGGACAGTAATTACATCACATTTCAAGGCATCACATATAATATTTGTGGAATTTTTAGAGCAACTGTTTGTGAGATATTAATTTAATGGCACAAAATGGGTAAACTATGCAAAATTTCAGTTAAACAATTATAATTAATTACCCATTACTCATAAAAATACAAAAAAATATTCAGATGGTAGACAATTAGTTTCTCAACACCATTCCATTTTTTATTGAGTAAAACGATGCAAGATTGATGTCCAAATAAATAGTCAAACACAGGGTTCTTTGTGCAAAAAGAGAAAGTGGAATTACAAAGCAAATATGTACAGGAACTGATTTGCAATTACTAAAACTTAAAATAAATAAAGTGCAATTTTTACATTAAAAAAAAAGAAAATGGGAAAGACCTTCTTCTTCGTGCAGGAGGAGGGAAGAACCCAAATGGTTGGAAGGGCTCGACGGAGGGACGGGCGCGGCCGCGCGCGGCCGTGGTGGGCGGGCGGCGGCGTCGGCGCGGGTGGCCGCTAGAGAGGTGGCGAGGTCGGCAGGGGGTGCCCCTGCTGCTGGCGGCGGGGGCGGAGTCGGCGGAGTCCACGGCCTGGAAGGGGCGGCCGGTGGTGGCGAGGCCGCGCAGTTGAGGGCAGGCGGAGGCACCGCGAGGCCGCGGCGGTTGGAAGGCGGTGGCGGCGGCCGGCGGAGGGAGCGGCCTTGGCGGCGCCGCTGGAGATGAGGGGGGAGCGGCGGCTGTGGGTTCTCTCCCACCGCTGCTGCGGCTAAATTTTTTTTATTTTTTTTGTTTTTTTTATTTCCTTTTTTGTAATAAAAAAAATCTTTTTGTTGTTTTAAATTTTTTTATTTTTTTTATATTTCTTTAGACAGGAAATAAGAACACAAACATATGGGGAAAAAAATATGATGAAGGTGGTGGTGATGGTGATGTAAGAACCTTTTTTTTTGTTTTAAATTTTTTTATATTTTTTTAATTTTGTTAAAACAAGGGGAAATAAATATGATAAAAAAAATGATGATGGTGATGAAGATGAACTAAACAAATGGAAGCAAATGGATGGTAATGTGATGTGATAAAAAAATGCAAATAAACAAGTGATGATAAGACGATGAAGATAAAATTACCTAAGATGGACGGTCGCCTATGATGTGCTCTCGTGAGCACGGTCTTCGCTCGAATCGCCGGCGTGCGATGAGCTCGAGCAGCGCGCGGTTGCGGCTGCGATGTTGGCCAAAGAACCAACGGATCACACCGGAGAGAGGGCCGTCGTCGCTCGACCGCGGTTGCGTCGCTGTCACCGATTCAACTCAGGGAACTAGGCTCTCCTCACATAAAGATGGATCAAAGGCAAAAATGAGGAGAATGGAATGTATATAAAGAAGATGAGATGAGAGGTTATTAAAGTGGTGGGGTTGAATGGGAGGTTGATTTATTAATGGAGTTGAATGGGAAGTTGGGAAAAAATGGTGGAATAATGGAGTTGAATTGGTGGTTATTGTAGAGAATGGAAATTAAATAATAAATAAATAAATAAATAAAGTTGTCTACTTTAAATACAATGAAATAAAAATAGAAGATAAATAGTGGAGAATTTACAAAAGAAGACAAAACACCATGTACATTTTTTTTACTTTTCTAATATGTAATTTTTTTGTCTTTTTAATAAGAGATATTTACAATGAAAAAATACAATAAAATAGTATAATTAAAATACAACACAAGTATGATTTTTTTTTATTTTTAATAATTAAGAAAGATATAATAAAAAATGAAGAAAGTATGAATATATACATAATGTACAATGTACATCTAGGTCCCAAAACCCAACTTTTGCAAATGAGCTCCGATTTTAATGAAACCACTTCCGTTGGATAGATAATTTTCTAACTTGAACTTTAAAAGTGAGTTTGGTGAATTTGGAGTTCATACGGAGCGGGAATTTAGCTTGGAAGTTGGACTTTACAGCTTTTTCTCTTTGGGATCTAGGAGCATTTATTTAAGGTAAAATTTGTTTTGTATTTTTGTATTTTTATATACATTATTATGAACAAGTTAGAGAAAGAATTAGCCAAAAAGGAGTTGAAATGAAATTATTAAAAATACATGAAGTTTTGGGCTATTTACAAGTATAAAACTCCTTTATTTTTGCGGCTTTTTATGTGTAATTTATTTTGTACAATCTTATATACAATAATTAGTGTATTTTATTTACAAGAGTTATTTTGTTAATTTATTGATTTTATGGACATTTATAAGGGAATTTACTCGTGGATTTTGCTAAGATCAAGATATTGAGATGATGAATCGTGGATTCATCACCTTAATCAATAATTGATTAGATATGATCTAGATCACAATTGGTTACACAATCTACTTTCCAACAAACATGTTGCTTGAATAGGATTTAGGATTTGTTTAGCAAATGTCATTATAATGTTAATCAAAATTGTTATTATTATATGGTATAACTTCGGTTGAAGAACCGATTATAATCTCAAGTACACAATGATCAATTTGGCATTATCTTTTCCCGAGGTGGATATGATGTCTAGTCGGGGAGCGTTGGGGTAGCAGGTTGCACCGTGTGCGGTCTGTCCCACTCCCGTCGGTACTGGCCATGATAGCGGGTAGGCACTTGATAATGCAGGAGAGATCACTGTGTATTTTTCTAATTATTAAAATTCAGAATAATACGTATTTGAGATAATACCATAATTCAAGTAACAATAAAGATTGTTTGTTGTATATTAATCGGATCATTAATTTAATATGATTATATTAATTGGAATCCAATTAAAATTAAAACACTCTATTATGAATAGAGTTATTATTTCCCTTGGAAGAATTAATCATAATGAATATGATTCATAATGAATAATTAGAATTTGAATATGAGGTAGAGGATCACATAAGTGACATCCATGGTCTCCCGTCAAGGTGAAGGGTTTCGTCGCCAGATATTGTATGTAGGAGACGTCTGTCTGAAGTGACAGCTCCTGTATACAATCCATTTGGATCGAGCTCTTCGCTTCTCGAAAGAGTAAGGATGTATGCGTATTGACCCCAATATCGGGTCCTCATATTATTGGGGCAATATTGGATTGTGCATAGGGAGTTGTATTCCTGTTGACGGTTGGTTCAATTAATGACGGGTCAACATCACCTTAGGGGTGGTGGGCCCGGGTGTTAAAGACCAGATTGGGAGATGCAAGTTGGACTTGCAAGGCGGAATATGTTCCTGCTTCTTTTTATCGGAGTTACAGGTTCTTATATTATTGGGATGCAACAAAGATAATGAAGGAGATCCCAGATCTTGCTTGAGATACAATGGTAAGTATATCTCTTACATTGAAAGTGATTAAGGGAATGAACTTTCAATGTTGACAAGGCAAGACAACTTTGATATAAAAATTCCTAAATCAAAGTAAAATGTGTATATATATATATTTATATATATTTATGCAAATTTCTTATTTGAGATAATCATTCATTAAACCCACTTAATGTTATACTCAATAATAACCAGTAAATTATCATGGATTGGATCCATGATCAAGATATTATACTTGCAGTTGGACAGATAATGTATGTGGTTGCAATGTGCAAGTCTTCCTCATAATAATGAGGAATGGCAATTAAATAGACAATAGAACTACAACCCTAGGGTTTGTATGTATCTACAGTCTTGATCTCTCATCGAATGTACTTTGGAAGTGACATGTCGATGATGATCGTAATTGTATAATCCTTATAAAATATAAGAAGATGTTTTGGCATGTATATGTGCTCTTGACATTTTATCATGAATGACATGGTTCTCTGCATCATGTAAAATGGTAGCTCTATAAGAGATGATGTATTCAAAATGTTTGAATACCTACCTGAACCAGTGTTTTAGGAGTTTAGATCGATGTAGATATGATGAGTGTCATCATTCTACTGTCTATACTCTTGTCATTCATGAAGCTTCATAATATTCATATTGTATGAATTGAATGAAGCACATGTATAAATGTTGAAATTCTCTTATATTGAAATCTTTTGAATTTAACATAAGAGATACCTTATCTTAAGCAATGGTTGTTTATAGATGAAGGGAGCACAGTGGAAGCGTGGGTTTGACCCATGTGAGAATGAAAGTCAAAGATTTGACTGTACTTCTGTGACTTCCATATGAAATCCAAAGAGTTGGATAAATGCCAATACTGCAATAAGCTGATGTGTTGATAGTATGACTATCAAATCTATCTAGAATCCTTAGAGAAGGACTTGGATAGTACATATGAATAATCTACGTATTATCATTGAAATTAACTTTCTTATTTGATAAGATCAAAGTCTAATAATTGTATCTTACTCTTCTAATAACACTTACAATTGGTTGCATATGTATTAGAAGACTATAATATTTGATTTCAAGGTTTAATAGTCATCCACATAGATGTTGGTGCAATGGTTGCAACAATCTCTGTTGGATTGATAGACTTCGAGCAACTAGTACGACTAGTCGCTCCCGATCGCATACGATGCGATCCTCACGCTTCCATGATGCGCTTAAGGATCTAACCATATCCTTCAATAACTTGCTACGTCTGGAGTGTAACTGAAAGTAGTGAGGGATTTATGAACCCAAAACAAAGATGGCCATTACTGATTTTAATTAAAGTCAAAGTTCATTTAGCAGTCTCCTAGTTTTAGAATTTTTTGGAATTTCACCTTTTTTAGGTATTTTTCAAAGCAATCCGCCAAACGATTTTTTTGTTTTTTCTTCTAATCCTAGATGTGATGTAAAACAGAGGGAGAGAACATAAAAGAAATACAAGTGGACATGAAAGTGCAATTATCACTCTCGTATCAAACGATGCATGCAGAGTAAGAAGACTTACAATGCTTCCCAATGCTCTCCATGCAGGATGCAAGGTAGAATTGAAATATTTACGCTATAAGGTGATATGAAAGTTATGAAAGTGTCCTAAACAATACTTTCTATTATCAGGAAGAACAAAATGGAAATTACTCAAAAGTGGATCCTAAATGCCCGGTCTTGGGGACTCCTCAGTGCCTGCTAAAATGGGTCCTGCAAGCGATGTATGAAGTCCCTCACGATGGATGGTTTCAAATTCAAGAAATTTGTAATTAATTATTTGACTAAGGCCAAACGTATATCACTATAGGTACATGCTTCTATTAGGTGTTTGGACCTAGCCATCGAGTCAAGCAAGCCTAAATCTAGTGGCTTCAATCACATAAAACAAATGAAATAAAGGAGGAAATCTCAAAATACGGGAAACAAAGTAAAATAAAGGCAAGAAAACACGAAATGCCACGACGAGACCCCTAGGTAAACAACCACCCGGGTAATGGAACTAATTGGTGTTGTAGTGTGTCCAAGTCCAAAAATATTATAATAATTATAGAGAAATAAATAAAGCACTCTCCTCACAAAATAGAATAAAAAATCCAGACGATTATACTGCTCATCTCCTTCCCTCCCTAGATGAGAGTAAGCGGGAAGAAATCCGCAAATTCAATAAGAGAATATATAATGGAATCCCCCTAGTCTTGCTGCTCACCCCTCTCTCCCGCTTCACTCTGGAGCGATAGCGAGCACTTATAGTTCCGGGTCTTCGAGGGTTGAGGAGTTGGGTTTTTTTATGTAGACCTGGCGCCCCTTCAGTCGCATTTCCGGCATCAACTCGAATAAGATAGTTCTGCCCCGCCGCTCGCCACTATATATCCTAGAAGCTTTCTCTTCCTCTTGCTCTCTCCTGGCTGGCTCACAAGTAGAATATCTCGCCTCCTCACAGCTTGGGTGCATCAACCTCTTAAAAGATGACCTTTTCCACGTGGTACCTCGCAAGAAAGATCAACAAGGAGGCATGGATTAGAACATATCAAATAATTATAAAAAATGGAGAGCAAAAATAAAAGAGATATAATATATACAATTGTATATACAAACTATGCTATCAGTTGCTCACCAAAAACGACGTCATTTGAACTAGCAAAAAGATCAGAGTGGAGAGTCGTATGCTCCACACAAGTGGGAGAGAAGTCGTCGAAATGACCTCTCATTCAGATCCCTAGCTAGAACAACAATCAACCCACAAATGAAATAAATCAAGCAATCAAAGCAAGCAATGTGGATGTAAATTTATTATAACCCTACAATATATATGTAAAGTGACAAGTATGGTAGGGGTCAAACACGAGAAGCATGAGACGTAGTAGGTATTATTTAAATAAATAAATAAATAAGCAAGTGTATATACAAGTGTGCACAAAATGACTCAATGTGTATGTGGGTTTTAATTGAATGAAATAATTTCTCTTTTTCTAAATTTTTTAATTTTCTGATTTTTATTTTTTTAATTTAATAATTCCATATATATAAGGATATATATAAAGGCAAAATAAGGGCTATGTATATAATATAAATACTATAGAATATAGTATATGTAATAAATATGCAAAAAACAAAAAAATAATTGAAAAGAACAGTCGTTTTATTTTTTTTAAAGTTTTTAAAATAATTATAAGGTACTTATAATAATTAATAAATTATAAAGGGAAAAAGGAGCCTACACCGGGTGATGTAGGTAACTTACCTACATCGGGTTTTTTTCTTGTTAATTTTTTATTTTTTTGAAATGAAATCTTCGGAGATTTACATCAGTATATACCACCACTGTGTCATTCCAAATCCAACTGAATTCGAGACTTCTATCCCCTCCATCAAAACTGTCAAATTTTAACGGTCTCAACATTGCTGAAATTGACCCCCTTCAGATGGGCATGTTAGAAATATTTTTTTCTCATGAAATTTAAAACACATAATCCACTCTATATATTAAGTAAATCCCATTGAGGTTCCATTCGAAAAAATGAAAAATAACGAAAAAAATGACCCGATGTAGGTAAGTTACCTACATCACCCGATGTAGGCTCCTTGCCCCCAATTATAAATTATATATAATGATATATATAGGCTCTATAGGGTATACTATATGTAACTATAGATAAAAATAGTTAAAAATATCCAAATAAAATCTTTTTATGTTTCACAAATATTTTCATGTTTTAAAGGATTTTTGGGGAACTTTTACAAATTTTTTTATATTTTTAAAAACTAAAATATAACAAATTAGGGACTATTCAATATGGCCGAAATGATTTGAGTTTTAAAAATAGTAAATGGTTTCAAAATATTTCAAAATCAATTTTAGTAGGTAGATAGTAATATATATATAATATAAAACATAAGCTAATATTTTTGTATTTTTGAGAAATATTTTGCAAATTATTTTAGGGTTAGCAAGGGTTTGCTAATTTTTAGAGTTACTTTTGATTTTTATATGGTTTTTTGTTGTATATGTAAAATAATATAAAAATAACAAGTAATTTTTTAAATTTTTTCAAAAAGGCATTATAACTTTTTTAATTTTTTAGGTAAATCGATGATAAAATGGCTCTAAATGATTTTTAAAAAATGTTAAATACAAGAAAAATGGGAAATAAAAATTATGGCGTGGATCAAAAGTCAATCATGCACATGCATCTATTTTTTTAAGAACTTTTGGATCAAAGGAGCTATTCTAAATAAAAAGAAATACAAACAAATAAATCAAGCTCGTAGGGATGTTTTTGCAAATGAAGAATTCTAAGGGATTCACATGCAATTTAACCAAAAAATAATGAATTGCAACTTGATTTTTCAATATTAAATATCAATTACAAAACTTGAGGTTGCCTTTTTGCAAAATTCCCACTTGCACGGTGTTCCATATGAGGTGACCTTGAGGGGGACTAAACTGCAATATTACAAACGTTCGAGGGCAGACATGCAGTTGTCCCACTATTTTTATACGTAATTAAAATTTTGCAAGGCCATTTAATAATTACAAAAAATGCGGAGGGGGGAGGGGTTACATGAAATTTACCCCTGATCGGGCACTAGGGAACGGTTGGGAGTACTCCACGTCACCTCCACTTGAAATGATCTGACAGCTTAGGAGGGCTTCATTTCGCCAAGGATTAGATGGTTGCAATTAGACCTAGAAGTTGCACCTGTTCCGATGGCTCACGAGCTATTTCCAAGAACATGAAGAACTTTAGCGTAGTTGAACTTCGATCCTCAATTCTGGTCGACTCCGTGTACCAATCTCCTTGTCATTTGGTCCAATTGGTTCTTGATGATGCTCCACATGTGCAGGTGCCTTCCGTAAACTTCCAGATCCCATCAATTGGGCTCTGGGGGAGATTCTACATGGAGCAGCAGACTGGCTTCAAAATAGCTCCAGGGGCTACGCTTGGGGATCTGTCCTACACCAAAATATTCATGGCTCAAGGCAGAAATCTTGTCCCAAAAACGAAAGCTTGAAGCTTCGTGGATGGGTCGGGTGATGAAGCTTCAGTATCGCGGGAGAAAGAAGCTTCGAAGGCCCTTAATTCTTGTAAAATTGAGGGTGGATGATGTAACACCCCGCAGATTTCGGCTTTTTCCGAAGCCTTAAAACCTATTCAATATTATACTCAAAAGAAGCATCTCGTCGCAAGCTTTCTAACGAGTCCAAAAACGCGTAATTCCGAGTTCAGATGTGGGAGATATGCCTGTTTTGGTGGAGAGGGTTCCTGGATATTGAGGAGATTAATGGTTACGGGATTAGATAAGTTAAATGCGAATTAAGGCTATTTTAGGTATCCAAAAACTAGGATTTCAGTCCTAACCTATATTAAAGCCCCCATTCTTCATCTCCCCTCATTCCCACATCTTTCCAAACCCTAACATTATCTTTTAAGTCGTTCTCTTATATCATTCCCCTCTCCTTCTCTAAGGAACCAAAGGAAGAAAGGTGCAAGCTCCGTAGCTTCACGACAAAAGGAAAAGGAGGAGCATCATCCCAAGGGAAAGGCATCTTCCCCATCGGATTCTTGATCGAGCGATCAAGAACGCGGATTGGAGGTGTATGCTAATATCGGTAACGGATCTTGACATTCTCTGATGGAGTTTGTTGATTTTGGGGGTTGATGTTTCGTTTCGATCCTTCCCCGGGATCGCCCTCTTGCTGTTGATAGTCTTATTTTTTATTGATTAATAGGATTGTTATTGAGTTTCTTTTTCTCCGTCGTTCGTGATAATGGTGATTCTGTGAATACCTTGGATTCCATTGCCATAACTTTCTGTAACAAATACGTTTGGTTTGTATGCGATAACTTATACCCCATGTGTGTAAGTTTCAATATTTTTAGTGAAGTGTTTTATATTCACATATTATTTACATATACTTCAAAAAGATGTAATTATCTTTAACATGAATTCTTTGACAATATTTAAACGGTGCTTATCTGCATAAATCGTGGATTAAGTAGAGAATGAAATATTGCAATTACGTTTTGTGCACGGTTAAAAAATAATAATTTTACTCTGGTGAGTAGTAATGATTATATTTTCGAAGGTCATATGATTAGAGTGTTCTCTCTTATTATTTATTCTCCCATAAAACTAACAGGTTGATCATGTAATATTCTGTGACTTGAATAGTAGTGGTGTTGTCTTCTCCATAACGTGGATTATAACCATGGTGACTAAATCCGTCCACACCGATATAAGCCTCCATTCCATTAATATACTATTACCGGTTGGACCAACTAATGGCTAACGTTGATGGCCCTTCATCTGAAATGAACAATGGGCTTTTCCGTAATCTAAATACAGTATGGTCTTCTCATATTGACCTTATGTTATAGGTAATGATATGTATTATATGAGTTTTGGTTATAATTAGTGGAAAAGGGTCCAATCCATGATAAGAATGGAAACTTAATTAAATTTAATTAACGTAATGAATAGTTTCCCATTGGATCGATTGCTATATATAAACAATTCGATCTTGCGTGATTTGTGTATATTTTTGCATGCCTCTTGTAAATATGTGGTCGATAATTTTTTTTTCATCTATAGGTTCCCTGCTTTTCTTTCGATAGTTTAGTAATTACTAGTTATAGTTGAGGGTTTGATAATTGCCTGACCCTCACTACTTAAACTTTCACAACATTATCTAATAACTTTATGAATTAGTAGTCGGTTTCAGAAATTTCAATTGTTATAGGCCTTACTAACAGAATTAAGTCACATTAGTTTCAACATTACATTTCATGAGTCAGAATAATTCGAGTCACCGTAAGTATCAGGTAACAATTATACAACCGTGAGGTGTAACTCAGAATTTTCAATGGACAGTGACTTGCAATCTGCATTTATTTCTTTAATGATCCAAAATGAGGTGCTTGGGATAAAAGTACCTCAAGACTTAACTCTCACATATTGTTCTGTGCTGGATGTCTATGGTATAACATATAATAAAGTATGACGTGCTTATGTTACGAATAGCGACTTGAGAGTCCAAACTACTGATTGGAGGATGAAGGCATAATTACTACAAGGTGGGTGCACACCCTTGTGGTCCGGCTGAGCCGACAGTGAGTCATCCCCACTCGAGAGGCATCACAGAGTGGGGTGGTGGTAGGTACTCTGGTAGAATTAAGGTGGATGCACGCGTGCATTACATCATATGGATCCGTTTTTGTTGTACTTATTAGGGAGCGAGCGAGGCTCCTCCGGCAGACTCGATTGACAGTGTTGCGACTCATCGGGCATGTATGCCCTGTCTCGAGTGTCAGAGTACTACCAACTAGACTAGCTGAAGGATCGCGCTTACGCACATGTTTTAGGTTGCACTATGAATGGAGTGTTGCAGGCTTCATTTCTAGTGCAATTTTTCTCCTTTGACGGACGTGTCCGGGATAAGTAAATAAAAATATGGATTAAGATGTGTCAAAGAATTGGTATTGATTGCATGTGTTAAAGGTCTAAAATATAAGTGATGGTAATTTCTTATATGCTTTTAAAATGTTCTCTTCTAAACTTGTTCAGTTACCGCAATTGCATTACCTACATATATTCTTTTAATTTATAATTTATTTATCCTTATTGAGTCAGTTGACTCACGAGTTACATTCTTTGAAAATCCAACAGGAAGTGTCGAGCAGGAGACAGAGGCTCACATCTTTGGTGGTGCATCTGCAGGACGTTGTTAAGGTCGAGGACTAGTTTCATAGTGGTTTCTGTTATCCTTCCCTTATGTTTATTTATGATGTAATAAAGAAACTTCGAGGATTTATTGCTATCCTTATGTGGACTTTTGTTTTCAATGGAAACTCAGATTTTATTCCCTACGTCCTTATATTTGTATAAATGGTATATCATGCAGGTTGTTTATGACCGTTGTTGGGTAATATGGAGAAATTTTGTTGAGATGTGCTACCGCTGAGGCGGGGGACGTTACATTTGGTATCAGACCCCAATTACCCCATCAGTCATAGACAACTGTATGGTCGGAGAAATACCATTATACATGAGACAAGTATACTTTTGACTACGGTCAAAAAAAATATTGATCCAGGCTGACTAATAATCTCTACTCTAGGATCTAATTGAATCTCCCTTTTTATTTCTACACATGCAGATCATGCCGCCTCGTAGAGATCAGACTGCATAGCAGTTGGTTGCGATGATGGCGATGCTACAGGATGTGCAGCAGAGGCAGCTTATGCTCGAGGAGCGATTGTCGAGATCTGCGTCCGAGGGTGGGTCTGGAATGGGTGGGGGAGATGGTGATCCACCACCACCGCCATCTCCTCCTGCTCCTGCTCCGTCACCACCACCAATGCGACAAGAGGACATCTTTTCAAAATATCGCAAGGAGAAGGTTCTAGAGTTTTTGGGCAATACAAGCCCAGATGTGGCAGAGAGATGGTTGAAGCGTGTAGAAAAGGTCTTTCGTACGTTACATGTACCTGATGAGGAGAAGGTTACCCTAGCTACTTACTCCTTAGCGGGCTATGCTGAGGAATGGTGGACTTCTATGGAGCCGTGTCTTGCAGTGCCAATTACTTGGGAGAAATTTACTGAAGCATTTCGGGAGCATTTCTATCCAGAATATTGGAGAGAGCAACGTCGTGTGGAGTTTACACTACTCGAGCAAGGAAACAAGACCGTGACTGCTTATCTGAACAGATTCACGGAGTTGTTAAAGTATGCTGCTAGCACTGTGCCAACATAGGCTGACAAAGCATTCAAGTTCTTTCGAGGTCTTCATAAGGAAATTCGCGAGAGGCTAGTACCCCTTAGATTGGTTACTATGAAGGAAGTGGTTGATGCTGCATCCCGTGTTGAGGAGGACTTGCGTGAAGGCAGGTCAGTGCAAACCAGGCAGGGAGGACCAAGCTATTATGGGAGGACTGCTCGTAATGATCGATCAACGGTACGGAGAGGACAACGTCACCACCCTACCGGCCTGGCATGTCTACTAGGTCCACACATAGAGGAGCTCCTACCTTGGGGCAAGCACTTTCTGAGCCATCGCGACCAGCACATCCAGCGGTGAACACCATGACAGATGCACGTGTTTGCTACCGATGCAACCAAGAGGGGCACATCAGGTCCAACTGTCCGTTGGGAGCGTCACAGATGCGAGGTACTGTACGGGGGGGACGTCCGCAGTACCAGGGACGTGGTTCTACCTCTCATGGTGGCAAGGGACATCCCAACCAGACTCGGAGTACGACAGGTTCCGGTGGGCTGCGAAGAGAAGGACAACTCAATGCCATCACTGATGGGCAAGCACATGCTTCGGGATCGGTAGTGCGAGGTATGGTTTCAGTAGGCGACTTTACAGCTCATGCTCTTTTTGACTCGGGTGCATCTCATTCTTTCTGTCATGGAGTTTTGCGGATACCTTAGGCCGAGAGCCTACCATAGTAACAGACCCTTATCTTATTAAGGGACCTGGGGGTCAGGTGTTTGTTGTCCATCGGGTATTTCCCGATTGTCCAGTTTATATTGGAGGTTATATGCTTGAGGAATACTTGCTGCTCATTCAAATGGAGGATTTTGACGTTATTCTCGATATGGATTGGCTCTAGAATCACCATGCATGTTTAGACTATTTCCAGAAACAGATTATTTTCAGGATTCCTAAGCTGCAAGAATTTGTATTCAATGGGAGCACCTCGTCAAGAGGCGTAACCTGCATATCAGCATTGCAAGCTCATCGCCTGCTATCTCAAGGGTGCGAAGGATTTATTGCTCATATCGTTGGGAATCAAACCCCTATGGAAGGAATAGAGGATGTTGAAATAGTAAAGAACTTTCCGGATGTATTTCCTGCAGATTTGCCTGGGCTTCCCCCACCTCGTGAGGTGGAGTTTGAGATTTCTATCATTCCAGGAACTCAACCAATATCCATGACACCATACAGGATGACACCAGCTGAGCTGAAGGAACTCAAGGTACAGTTACAAGAACTGTTGGAGAAGGGTTTCATACGCCCTAGTACATCTCCATGGGGAGCGCCTGTCCTTTTTGTTAAAAATAAGGATGGATCTTTGCACATGTGTATAGATTATCGGCAGTTGAATAAAGAAACAATCAAGAATCGTTACCCTTTGCCACACATTGACGATCTCTTTGATCAGCTACAAGGGTCATCCATCTTCTCCAAGATTGATCTACGGTCTGGTTATCACCAACTACGTATTCGGGATGTGGATATACCAAAGTCTGCATTCAGAACCAGATAAGGTCACTATGAGTTCTTGGTGATGCCCTTTGGCTTGACAAATGCCCCGGCAGCATTCATGGACATGATGAATCGGGTGTTTCAGCCTTTCCTCGACAACTTTGTTGTGGTTTTCACTGACGATGTCCTCATATACTCTCGAGATGAGAAGGAACATCGCACTCACTTACAGACAGTGTTAGAGACCTTACGGAGGCACAAAATATATGCGAAGTTTAGTAAGTGTGAGTTTTGGCTTCAATAAGTATCATTCTTAGGCCATGTTATCTCAGGTGCAGGAGTGTCAGTGGATCCGGCAAAAATCGAAGCAGTCCTTAGTTGGGAATGATCGAAGAATGTGTCTGAGATCCGAAGCTTTCTTAGCTTAGCCGGTTATTACAGGCGGTTTGTGAAGGGATTTTCTCGGATTGCCCTTCCTCTCACCCAGCTAACCAAGAAAGAGATGCCATATGCTTGGTCAGAAGAATGCGAGAATAGTTTCCAAACACTGAAGGAAAGGCTCACTACAACTCCCATCTTGACAATTCCGTCGGGCCCAGACGGATTCACAGTTTACACTGATGCATCAAAGGAGAGTCTGGGTGCGATCTTGATGCAACATGGTAAGGTTGTTGCATATGGATCTAGACAGTTGAAGCCACATGAGAAAAATTACCCTACCCATGATATGGAACTAGCAGCAGTTGTCTTTGCTCTTAAAATATGGAGACATTATCTTTATGGTGTTGCTTTCGAAATCTTCACAGATCACAAGAGTCTCAAGCATCTTTTTGCTCAGAAGGAGCTTAATATGAGGCAAAGGAGATTGTTGGAGGTTTTTAAGGATTATGAGTGCACCATCTCCTACCATCCTGGTAAGGCGAATGTGGTCGCTGATGCTCTTAGTCGTAGGCCTCATTCAAGTGAATCCCATCCTCAGCTTAAGGCATGGGATCTTCTTGCAGATTTCAGTGATTGGCATCCATTTCAAAGTAGTAGAGAAACCGTCGTAGTTCCATCCCCTTCACGTCCAGAGTTGGTTGAGCAAATCATCCAGGGGCAGCATGAAGACCTGAGTATGCAGAGACTCAAAGAGAAGGCTATTGCAGGAACTTTAGTTGGCTTTTCTTATCAAGACGGGGTGCTATGAAATGGGAATCGATTCTGTGTCCCAGCAGATGTAAAATTGAGGAAAGAGATCATGCGTGAGGTACATAGTTCGCGTTTGTCGATACATCCTGGCGGTACCAAGATGTATAAGGATTTGAAAAAGAACTTCTGGTGGAAGCAAATGAGAAGGGATGTGGCCAAGTTCGTGGAAAAATGCTTAACGTGTCAACAAATTAAGGCCGAGCATAAGAGGCCACCTGGACTTTTGCAACCCCTCCCTATTCCTGAATGGAAGTGGGAGGGTATATTTATGGACTTTGTGATGGGACTTCCTATCACCACTGGTAGTCATGATGCCATCTGGGTCGTGGTTGATAGGCTTACTAAGTCAGCACATTTCATACCCGTGAGTATGGCATGCACTCCCTTACAGCTTGCGGTGATCTTTATTAAGGAAATTGTCAAACTTCATGGGTTGCCGAAGAAGATTGTGTCTGATCGTGATCCAAGGTTCACCTCTCACTACTGGAGAGAATTCATGAGTTTTTTAGAAGTGCAACTATGCCTCAGTTCTGCTTACCATCCACAGACCGACGGACAATCCGAGAGGACGATTCAGACCTTGGAAGATCTTCTTCGGGCATGTGTGCTGGAGTGAAAAGGGTCGTGGAAGGACCATTTGCCGTTAGCAGAGTTTACATATAATAACAGTTATCATGCCAGCATAAGCATGGCTCCTTTTGAAGCGCTGTACGGAAGGCGGTGCTCTACACCTCTGAATTGGCAGGAGGTTGGACATAACCTTTTACATAAAATAGAGTACTTGGAGGAGACCGCTAAGGCAATCAAGATAGCTCGGGAGAAATTACTTACGGCACAGAGTAGGCAAAAGAGCTACAGCGATAGACGACGCACGGATCTTATCTATGAGGTTGGAGATTTTGTCTTCTTGAGAGTTTCTCCCATGAAGGGAGTTCAGCGGTTTGGAGTGAAGGGAAAATTAGCACCACGTTTTGTCGGACCTTTTGAGATTCTCGAAAGGATTGGTAAAGTTGCATACAGGATTGTACTTCCTCTTCACCTTGCTGGTGTGCATGATGTTTTTCATATCTCCAACTTGAGAAAATATGTGCATGATCCATCACATATGATTAATTATGATGATCTTCACGTGGATACTGATCTGAGTTATTCGAAGGAACCAGTCCGGATCATTGATCGTTCAGCGAAGAAGTTGAGGCGTAAGGAGATACCTTTAGTGAAGGTCCTATGGCAACGTCACAACTCCGAGGAGGCCACATGGGAACCCGAGGCGGATATGCAGCGGGATTATCCACACCTTTTTTGAAGGTAATCTAAAATCTATACTTTTTTTTGTTGTTATCCTTTGCTCGATAGGGTTCAACCTTTTTAAGGTTGTTATGGTTACACCTTTTGCATCCTAAGTCTCGAGAACGAGACTGTTTTTAAGGTTGTTATGATGTAACAACCTGTAAATTTCGGCTTTTTCCGAAGCTTTAAAACCTATTCATTATAACTCAAAAGAAGCGTCTCGTCGCAAGCTTTCCAACGAGTCTAAAAACGCGTAATTCTGAGTTCGGATGTGGGAGATATGCCTGTTTTGGTGGAGAGGGGTCCTGGATATTGAGGAGATTAATGATTACGGGATTAGATAAGTTAAATGCGAATTAAGGCTATTTTAGGTATCCAAAAACTAGGGTTTCAGTCCTAACCTATATTAAAGCCCCCATTCTTCATCTCCCCTCATTCCCACTTCTTTCCAAACCCAAATCCATCATCTTTTTCTATTCCCAAAGTCATTCTCTTATATCATTCCCCTCTCCTTCTCTAAGGAACAAAAGGAAGAAAGGTGCAAGCTCCGTAGCTTCACGACAAAAGGAAAAGGAGGAGCATCATCACAAGGGAAAGGCATCTCCCCCATCGGATTCTTGATCGAGCGATCAAGAACGCGGATTGGAGGTGTACGCTAATATAGATAACGGATCTAGACATTCTCTGATGGAGTTTGTTGATTTTGGGGGTTGATGTTTCGTTTCGATCCTTCCCCGGGATCGCCCTCTTGCTTTTGGTAGTCTTATTTTTTTGTTATTGATTAATAGGATTATTATTGAGTTTCTTTTTCTCCGTCGTTCGTGATAATGGTAATTCCGTGAATACCTTGGATTCCATTGCCATAACTTTCTGTAACAAATAAGTTTGGTTTGTATGCGATAACTTATACCCCATGTGTGTAAGTTTCAATATTTTTAGTGAAGTGTTTTATATTCACATATTATTTACATATACTTCAAAAAGATGTAATTATCTTTAACGTGAATTCTTTGAGAATATTTAAACGGTGCTTATCTGCATAAATCGTGGATTAAGTAGAGAATGAAACATTGCAATTTCGTTTTGTGCACGGTTAAAAAGAAATAATTTTACTCTGGTGAGTAGTAATGATTATATTTTCGGGGGGTCATATGATTAGAGTGTTCTCCCTTATTATTTATTCTACCATAAAACTAACATGTTGATCATGTAATATTCTATGACTTGAATAGTAGTGGTGCTGTCTTCTCCATAACGTGGATTATAACCATGGTGACTAAATCCGTCCATACCAATATAAGGCTCCATTCCATCAATATACTATTACCGGTCGGACCAACTAATGGCTAATGTTGATGGCCCTTTATCTGTAATGAACAAAGGGCTTTTCCGTAATCTAATTACAGTATGGTCTTCTCATATTGACCTTATGTTATAGGTAATGATATGTATTATATGAGTTTTGGTTATAATTAGTGGAAAAGGGTCCAATCCATGATAAGAATGGAAACTTAATTAAATTTAATTAACGTAATGAATAGTTTCCCATTGGGTCGATTGCTATATATAAACAATTCGATCTTGCGTGATTTGTGTATATTTTTGCATGCCTCTTGTAAATATGCGGTCGATAAATTTTTTTTCATCCATAGGTTCCCTGCTTTTCTTTCGAAAGTTTAGTAATTACTGATTATAGTTGAAGGTTTGATAATTGCCTGACACTCACTACTTAAACTTTCACAACATTATCTAATAACTTTATGAATTAGTAATCGGTTTCACAAATTTCAAATGTTATAGGCCTTACTAACAGAATTAAGTCACATTAGTTTCAACATTACATTTCATGAGTCAGAATAATTCGAGTCACCGTAAGTATCAGGTAACGATTATACAACCGTGAGGTGTAACTCAGAATTTGCAATGGACAGTGACTTGCAATCTACATTTATTTCTTTAATGATCCAAAATGAGGTGCTTGGGATAAAAGTACCTCAAGACTTAACTCTCACATATTGTTATATGCTGGATGTCTATGGTATAACATATAATAAAGTATGACGTGCTTATGTTATGAATAGCGACTTGAGAGTCCAAACTACTGATTGGAGGATGAAGGCATAATTACTACAAGGTGGGTGCACACCCTTGTGGTCTGGCTGAGCCGACAGTGAGTCATCCCCACTCAAGGGGCATCACAGAGTGGGGTGGTGGTAGGTACTCTGGTAGAATTAAGGTGGATGCACACGTGCATTACACCATACAGATCCGTTTTTGTTGTACTTATTAGGGAGCGAGCGATACTCCTCCGGCAGACTCGATTGACAGTGTTGCGACTCATCGGGCATGTATGCCCTGTCTCGAGTGTCAAAGTACTACCAACTAGACTAGCTGAAGGATCGCGCTTACGCACAGGTTTTAGGTTGCACTATGAATGGAGTGTTGCAGGCTTCATTTCTAGTGCAATTTTTCTCCTTTGACGGACGAGTCCGGGATAAGTAAATAAAAATATGGATTAAGAGGTGTCAAAGAATTGGTATTGATTGCATGTGTTAAAGGCCTAAAATATAAGTGATGGTAATTTCTTATATGCTTTTAAAATGTTCTCTTCTAAACTTGTTCAGTTACCGCAATTGCATTACCTACATATATTCTTTTAATTTATAATTTATTTATCCTTACTGAGTCAGTTGACTCACGAGTTACATTCTTTGGAAATCCAACAGGAAGTGTCGAGCAGGAGACAGAGGCTCACATTTTTGGTGGTGCATCTGTAGGACGTTGTTAAGGTCGAGGACTAGTTTCATAGTGGTTTCTGTTATCCTTCCCTTCCGTTTATTTATGATGTAATAAAGAAACTCTGAGGATTTATTGTTATCCTTATGTGGACTTTTGTTTTCAATGGAAACTCAGATTTTATTCCCTATGTCCTTATATTTGTATAAATGGTATATCATGCAGGTTGTTTATGACCGTTGTTGGGTAATATGGAGAAATTTTGTTGAGATGTGCTACCGCTGAGGCGGGGAGCATTACAGATGATGGGCAAAATGAAGAGCAAGCGTAGAGGAATGAAAGTGGGGGCGAGATGGGTCGAAACAGAGGTCATATTACGATGAATAAGACCTGGAGCTACACTTAATTTTGGGATTATGCCTAGACCACTAACTGAAATTGAAAACTAACAACTGAAATGAAAACAACGAGTATGATTACCTAAGAAGTGGGAAGAATGGACCTCAACTTGGTTGGAATCAAGGAGATGGACCTCACGGTAGTGCTCCGCTAGAGATGGATGGATACTCCTCCTCCGTCGTCCCTCCTTGCTGCAGATTGAGGCGAAGAGCTCCTGTCACCAGTGTGTCACCTAGGAACCAATCTGAGGGGCTAAGATTGAGTTAAGAGGGATCAAACTCGATTTTGAGGAGAAGGGGGATTATTATAAACAAGGTGAAGGAGTCCCATTGACTAACGATTACTGATCGATCGAGGCTATGTATAAGGGATTGAAAGGTTTGGTAGGTGTTAGTTTCGATTGACGGTTGATTTGCATGAAAGATCATATCGAAATGGATGATTAATAACCCGTGGAAAAGGGGAGAAGATGGGGGTTCCATCGTTCTGGCATGCCTGGAAGAGAGAGGGGGGAAGTTGACCGAGGGTCAACTAGAGGCGACTTCTAATTGGTCCACGTGGACCAACCAGAAAAAGAGGACTAAGAAATAATTGTAAAATCGATAAATAATAGGAAAAGAGTTTATTAAATTTAGGTTATAAAATAAAAAATATTTATTATTTTATGTAATATTTTATTATAATTTTTATTTATTTATTTCGAGGTAATTTGTTATAAGTTTGTATTTTCATGTACAAACATAAGTATATTTACTTATATATTATATATTTTTATTTTTATTTTGTATTTCAAATTTTATTATTTTATACACTTATTTTCTATATTTATAACATATGTAAATATACATAAATATATTTTATTGTATTTTTATGAAGTTATTTATGTACTTAATTAAATAGTTGTATTTATTATATAGGTATATGTATATGTAATTCATCTCGTGTTTTAGTATACTATTTTATTTTATTATATTTATTATGGTTGTATTTTATTTTAGTTATGTATATATACTATAAATAATATTTACAAAATTATAAAAATATAAAATTCTGAAAAATATAAAGAATAAATAAAATGAATATTTTGTTCAAGTATATTGTAAAATATGGGTCCAAAATCTAACTTTTGCATCTTAACTCCAAATTAAATGAAACCATCTTCATTAAATAGCTAATTAAAAGTCATATATAATAGAAGTGACTTTGATGAATTTTTATTTCATATAGAGGAGATACAAGTCTGGGAAGTTTAGATTTTGGAATATTATTTTGAGTGTATAAGGCACATAGTGTATTATTTTTAAGGGAATTTTTTTTTGTATTTTTCTATGCATTTTTATCTACAACTTTCCTGTACAAACTTTCTTGATTTGATTTATAAATAATTAAGAACAAAATAGGTGCCAAAATATAATTATAGATGAGTTAAAAATTAGCTTTTTGATATGATTTTTGTACATTTTTTCTACCTTATCCCCCCTACTTTATTCCTTGTTAACCAAGTCATCATGGTGTTTGGGTCTCGGGGTCTAGAGTAACTCAACACTTATGGCATCTTCGTTATTTTTCTTTGCTTCCTTTATTCTTTAATTTTGGAATTAAATATATAAAATATAACTTATTTTATACAATATTTGTACACTTTATCAGGTGTTTATTTTTACAAATTGATGGTATATACATGCATTTTTCTAGGGATTTAAGGTAAAAATGAAAGAATAAAGGTGATGAAATGGAGATTCATCATAGCTGCATAGAGAAAAGCTCCAACGATGGGTGAATCGTCCTCCAGATGCTGAACCACACCTTAGGATCGAGGGGAATTACTTTTGTCATAAGGCATCCTCACCTACGAGGGATCAAGAGGGCAACAATATGCGGAGAAGGATTAAACTTCAAAATAGTGGCTGGCAGCAAAGTTAAATAGGGAGGGACTAAGGCTTGGGTTTGCAAGGTGATCGATGATGCTTTGACCGATGATTCAGTCTGGCGTGATACTCGAAGTATCGAGGTATCGATTTGTCTAATGTTGACAAGATTTGGTGTATTGTGGCAAATGAGAAAAATGGGTGAATATCAATGTTCAATAACATTGATACCCCTAGGTCCTTGGGTCAGAGAGTTTGACCCGAGGTCAATTGAAGCTCGACCCTGATTGGGCCACATGGGATCACTAGAAGACAAAATGATAATGTAAATTAGAAATAAATCGAAATAAATTAGCATTTTATTTTATCAAATAAAACTCAAAACATAAAAAATATTTATTATTTTGTGTAGTATTTTATTACGATTTTTATTTAGTCTTACAAGTTAGTTTATTATATTTTTATTTTACAAGTATAAATATAGATATATTGACCTATGTATTGGGAACTTTATTTTTATTTTCTAATTTATTTTTTATCTATATGTTTATAAATTATTTAAATACATATAAATATATTTTTATTGTAATTTTTCGAGGTGATTTGTATACTTAGCTAAATATATGCATTTTGTATATAGGTATATGTATACATATTTCATCTATGTCTTTGAGTATACTCATTTATTTAATTGTATTTTTAATGATTTTTCTTTAATCTAGGTGTGTAGATGTATTGTAAGAATATTTAAAAAATTATAAAACTAAAAAATAGAAAAGATGAAATAAAATGATTATATTATTCATGTATAATGTACAATAGGGGTCCAAAACCTAACTTTTACATCTTAACTCCAAATTGAATGAAACCACCTTCATTAAATATCTAATTAAAAAATATATAATTTAGATGATTTTGGTGAATTTTGAGTTCATATGGAGGAGCTACAGGTCTATGTTGTTTAGATTTTAGCGTTTTATTCTGAGTGTTTAGGGCACATTGTGCATTATTTTTGCATAAAATATTTTTTTATTTTTTCTTTGAATTTTTATCTACATGTTTCATTTATAAAGTTTATTGATTTAAGGTATAAATAATAAACAATAAAATGAGTCCCAAAATGAATTTATTAGGGAATAAAAATAGGTTTTTCAAGCTATTTTTGTCCCTTATCTCCCCTACTTTATTCCTTGTTGACCCAGTCATCATGATGCCTAAGTCTCGGAGCTTAAGTCTTTCAATACCTATGATATTTCATTTCTTTTTCTTTCTTTTCTTTTCTTTATTCTTTTATTTTGGCATTTAATAGAGTATTTTATACCATATTTATAGTGTAACTAATAGATGTTATTTTATGCAAAATAATGATTTATACATGCATTTAGATAGGGTTTAAATGCCAAAATAAAAGAATAAATGTGATGAAATGGAGATTCATCAATTACTTACTTATTTCTCACTTGCAGAGTAAATCTGAGAAGAACATGTCAACATGAATAAAGTTCTTGGTCCTGCCCATACTTTGGGGAGGACAAGTATAGATCATTTGAAATACAAACATGTAAGATTGATGAGAATGGTTCAAGTTTCAAACACAAGCAATGCAATATTAGTGATTCATTTACTCTTGTAGGCCATGATAAGAGATGCATTGGACCGAGTCTATCTGTTTAACATAACACAACATATGAAAGATAAAGATGATGATATTGTCTTTAATCATGAGAGTTATGCCGAGCCACACATAATTATTACTTAACATTATTTTTAACAATGAAAAATAACATGACCTGATAGGAAAACTTTGCATATGTAGGGCTGCTTGGTTGAGTTCATACAGATGTCCCAACCACGATTGGACCAAGGCCCTCCATACCTTGCAGCTTGGAAGAGACAACATTTCATCATGTCTTCCATCTTTCATCCCATCATTCTGGTCAAATGCTACTTGGTAGTTCATATGCCACCAAGTCCATGTGGTTCGGGCGAGCTGTCACTGCATCGCAGCATGTGGTCGACTGCCTCAATTCGGACATGAGGCATATGCTAAGAGATATTCACAGGTCGCACGAGAGGAAATGGCATCTGCGGGGATCCCTCAAGTAGAGTACAAAAATGATTTAAGTCATGAAATAACTACTTCTAGAGATGACTAGAAAGTGGGTTCCATTTCATCTCCTATTCTTCCACATTGTGACGACAACCCTCCCTAACAAATAAAGCCCCTCTATGCCCTTAGTATGTGTGTACCAAACCAACGTATCGAGTGAACTTTGCAAGTTATGTAGTTTGTACACGTTTATGTTGTTAGCTAAGGACACAAGTTTAAAAATTTTTAATCGTATTTATGTTATACATATTGTGGTGTGTAGCATTTATGTTTTTATTAGTTGCAGCATGTACATGTTTAATGAGATGCTAGATCATTGATTGTGTTCATGATTGCAATTTTTTGTGTGTAGCTTGTATGTTTATCTCTGAATAAGGACAATTGTTGCAAGTTGCAACAACATCTATTTTTTTAAGTACCAGGTTGCGGTGGTTGATAGTCCACGTAAGTATGATTTTGTAATACTTGCAGCGAACGAATGGTCCGTCGCTAGTATTATATATTACTTGCGGCAGTCGCGAATACCACCGCAATATTGCAGACCTGCCCCAACACTTGAAGAGTACTTGCGGCGGGTTTACGTTTGTGGGGACCGTTTTCAACAACGGACCTTCTAGAGCTACCACAAATATTATTTTCGATGCAAATATTCTCGACGATATATTTATGACACGTTTCAAATATTTGCGGTGTAATCCAACGACAACAACTATCCATATTTCCAATATTGTTTTCAAAGACAATAACAGATCTCTCTCTTATTGGTAGTCAAATGGTGAAATGGACGATATAGAAAGGAATACACAACAATGTATTGATTCGAAAAATGATTTAGAAGTTAAAGCATCTCAATAATCTCCATCTTAAATTGATCTGAAAGCAGAAAAATAACTAACAGACTTCATTGCTAACATCATTTCAAGGTAGTTGTCAACCAACACTAAGCGAGTTCAAGAAATATTTGAACTCATTCCATGGAAATGCCTTTGTGATTACATGAACTTGTACAAGTCTTCTTCATCTTCATCATTAAGGACCCGATAAATTAATAGACTTCATACTCTCCTGATGCATTGTATCCTTTACTAGTTGGGATGCAAACATACTAGTATTGATACATATATGTGCTATACAAATCATATCCCTAACTATGAATATGGATAATCATAATTCAAATATAAATATTCAATAAATATTTACAAACTATCCTACGAACTATAAATATTTCCTAATGCTTACCTATACACTTAGAAGAAATATTTTATAAAGTTGAAAATAATAGATGATCAAATAAAAAATACATAGACTGTATATAAATATATCGAAATAAAATAGAAAATAAAATAATATGTTAAATTAAATAATGTGTAGGACTCCTTCATATTTGTCAGGAATCTAGTGATGAAAAGGGAATAGGTCAAACTTATTAAAAGGGAAAATTCGAATATCAAATAACATAAAGATATACAGATTTTTCTTACCTATATATGACAATGACTTTAGAATACAATATATTATGTGCAACTATGTAACAATTTAGATATATATGTATACATATATATACACATACATACTGAAATATTATATACAATACACTCATATATTTTGATATATGAATATCCATATTTAATATATTTTGATATATGAATATCCATATTTATATAAGTGAGAAAAACATGTAACCATATCCATACCATGTCCTTAAAAAATTGAAACTGATATCTGTGTCTATATTTGTACCGTCAAAAAGATAGGAATTCATATCTTTATTTGTATCCATATCCACCAATGTAAAAAATATATCCTCATCTACTTAAAAACAAATAAGATGGTGAACAAATACACATGCGCGCGCGCACACACACACATAGAGGGTCGATCCTGCGAGATGGGATTTTTGTTAGATGGTGAGATGGGAAATTCTATACCACTAGATTATGTATTCTCTCTCCTGGTTTTCTCTCTCTTAGTTGAAACTAATGGTCCATAATTTCTCATCTCAACATCTCACAAAATCTCATCTCCAAGGATCAGTCTCTCTCTCTCTCTCACACACACACACAGGGAAAAGGGAAGCTACACCGGGGGGGTGCAACCAACTAGCTACACCCGACCATTTTTCTTATCGATTTTTGATTTTTTTGAAGGAACCCCATGGGAATTTATTTAATTTATTGAGTGAAATATGTGTTGCAAATTTTATGCAAAACAAACATTCCTAACATGCCCATGTAGATAGGGTCAATTTCAAAAATTCCAAAACCATTAAAATGTGATAGTCTTGATGGAGATGAAATAAGTGTTGAATTTAGTTGAATTTGGCATGAGACCATGGTGATATATGGTGATTTAAATCCCCATAGGTTTCATTCAAAAATACAAAAAACCAGTGAGAAAGATGATCAGGTGTAGCTAGTTGGCTATACCCTCGAGTGCAACTTCCCCAGCCCCATATACAGACATACATACATGCATGCATACATACATATATACATGCATGCATGCATACATACATACACATACACACATACATACATAGACACACACACAGATACATACATACATACATACATACATACATACATACATACATACATACATACATACATACATACATACATACATACATACATACATACATACATACATACATACATACATACATACATACATACATACATACATACATACATACATACATACATACATACATACATACATACATACATACATACATACATACATACATATATATATATTATATATATATATATATATATATATATATATGGGTGCATCCCTATTTACTAGGCATATTATGTTAAGACTGTCACAGCATACAATAGCCCAACTTATAGATATAAAGATGTTCAACTAAGCCTTTTAATCAGATGTCTTCCATTGCATGTTTTTCAAAACTATGGTACTCTACATTTGTAGCAGACGATCTAATAAAATGTGTAAACTAGGCTTCCGGCTAATCACAAAACTCTGCAAAATAAAGGCATAACATGTCATTGATCTCCACTCATCAATATCGTAGTTTGAATCTAAATCCAGCAACCAAACAACATGAGTCACTTCGATATATGAGGTAAATATCATATGCTTATTTTAGAAATTTGAAAACCTACTTGATTGTCCATCAATGCTCCTTCCCAAGATTCCTCATGAATATGTTAATCATACTCACACATAAATAATAGTCCGTGTTGTGCATAGCATGACATACATAAGGCTCTCAACTGCATTGGTATTTGGCATTTTTGACATGTAATTATGACAAAGAGTCATACTCGTGTGAGTTCAACTTAAATGAGCGAGGACGGAGGGCCAAGGAGTACCCAAGGTGGTGTTGCTGCCTTGAATCACATGTTGTCGCATATTTGATCTTGGATGAGAAGAGTTGTCGAGCAATGATCAAGGGTCCGATACCCTTATTCCATAAACATTTTTGCTTCACTCTCTAATTTGTTCATCGATGAGTACCGTGTTATCAGGTAGAAAGTTATATTTCTTTCTATCGATTTGATTTTGTTATAAGTGCCAACAGAGTTAGATTCTGATTTCATTCTTTGTTCTTCATCAATGCTAGTTTTGACTGATACGCCAGTTTTTCCACTATCCGCGACTCTCTAATCGATTATTCAATCGGAGATCATTCTGTCCTCTCTTTTATTCCTAACTTAGAAGGACCAATTTCACATCCATACATCATCTGAGGTCAGGAAACCCTCACCACATAGAGATTTCCATCTCCATGTAGGTTAATGTCTTTGGTCTTAATTGAGTATACAAACTAGATTCTTCCTTTTTAATATTTTTGACCCATTTCACGCAGAGAATGAATGATTTCCTTGGATTCTATTATGTTTGTGAATTATGATTTACGTCTTCCGGGTTTTTGAATTCCGCAAAATGAAGATACAAGGTAGTTTTTGTTTTTTTTGGGATCTTGCATTATCATTAAGGTATCTTGGAAGATTAGGAGGCATATTCTTTTTCCCAATTTTTCTATGGCTAAGAGTATTGGATGCAGTAAACTAATTCTTTATAAAACACTATGCACAAATTGATAGCTTGTGAGGTTCTAGTAGAGTATAGCGTTCTCTTAGGAGGTACATATTGATAACCTATAACGAACTTTATCTTAGAGTGAGAAGTAATATCTAGAAATTTAGTTTAGTAGCCTTACATGTAACTAATCGAGGTAGGGTCTTAGAATTTTCTTGAAATTCTCATATATCATTTTGTAAAGAACGTAAGTTGTCTTTAAGGTTTTTAATTTTATTTTCATGTTCAAGTTGTTGAAATTTCACTTTAACTTTGAGAAATGTATTTTGTTTTTCAAAAAAAACTTTGGCAAGTGCATGTAGTTCGTGAAAAACATCTAATAATTCATGAAAAGTAAAAGGTTCTGCCTTATTTGTTATTACCATAAAGTTCAACAAATGCTTCTTCAACTTCAAACTCTTGGATCTGAATCATCACACGTGGCTTGCATATCCTTTTAAATAGAATTTCGTATTTCTTTTTTGAGACATCATTTTTTCCTATTGTTTCTCTTACTTAAGAGAAGTTCTATTTAAATGTGTCACTTCTTGTTGCATGTAGCATATGGTTTATCATCTTCTTAGTCTCGTGTTCTTCTAATCTTTCAAGATTTTTTTTTGAAATTGTGAATCAGAAACAATATCTTCACCTTATGCATCATAATAAGAGAAGACTGACTGTGTTTGAATAGCAAGGGTTTTTGTTGTTTCTCTTCATATATATTTCATCATTACCTTCCTCTTTATGTTATTTCTTGATTTCATAGACAAGAAGTTTAACAGTTAGGTCATACATGTGAAGAGTCATGACAAATTCATGATTCATCACCTTTACTCTTTCATTTTGGCAAAAATCATTGATAATATACATGTAAATAACAACTGACTTCCAATTATTAATACACTAACACAATTTGTTATATTTAATCCAAGATAAAAAAACTAAATGAGGAAAAGAAACTGAAAGAAAGAAGGATGTATACATGTAAATATGTGAAGACTAATAATAAACCAAAAATATGTAAATATGTACAAACTAATCTTAAATCCATAAAATATGTTTTAAAAGTAAAAAGTAAGAATAATAAAATATACAATGAAATAAAAAAATAAAAATAGTTATACTTTATTATATTGGCATGAGATACATATGTTATAAATAAACTTAACTATTTAACTAATTAAATAATGTTATAAAAATAAAATAAAAATATATTTATAATATTAATAAATTTTATTAAATTAATAAAATACAAAGTAAATAATTTTCTTATAAAAATAAATAACTAAATTTTTTTAACCTAATGTGTATATGTATTAGATACATATAAATTAATGTATTTATATAATTTAAGTATCTAAATTAAGTTATTTAATGCTTAAAATTTATAAATAAATTATTTTATATCTACAAATAATATTTATCTTAGTATTTTATTAATTTAAATTATTTTATTATTTATTAAATATTTAATTCATGTTTTTTTATTCATGTATATATTTATTTGTCCTTATTTACTTTTGTCTGCTAGTGGAGGCACCATGTGGCACCCTTTTATTTGCATCTCCAGGTCATATTCACTGATCAACTTTCTCCTTCCTATTTTGTTCTTCTTCTTCTTCTTCATTATTTACTCTCATTTTTCTGCCATTTTCCCTCTCCTATTCCCTTTGTCTTATAATGGATTGAACACCTAACAACCTTCATGATCAACCTCTCTTCCTCACGAGACTATCTTCATTCTCTTCCTCCTTGCCGGTGACCGAATCTCATCTAGGTTCGATGAACCTGGCCAACCCTCTTTGCCTATTTAAGGACCTTCTCCCCCAAACTCCAAGTCCATCTGCCATGTTGATCGTTGCACACCTTTGAGTTATGAAGAGAGAGAAAGAGTTGGTGACAATTGTAGGAAAATTTACGTGTAGCATAAATGAATCAACAAACATAATGATTCATGAGTTACTTCCTTCCATCATAAATCAATAAATCACCGTGATGGAGATGATATTGAAAATGATGACAATCCTTCCTTACTTTATTTTCTCCTCCCTTGACCCCAAACTTTTAAGATTGTCTCGGATGGTGAAGAGTTTTGATGGTGGCTCCCTTTGATTCTCGATTCGGTCTTTTTCATAATGAGCCATCGTGTCTCTTTTATAGGGTAGAGTTGGAGGGTTTAACAATATAACAAACCCTATCAGAAATGACTCCTGATAATCCACTAACCATCATCATGGATCAAGATAATGTAGAAACATTTTATCCATTGACTTGGTAAAACATAATATTTATTATCTGATAAACATTTTTTGTGCACCACATACGAGATAAATCCTAACATTCTCCTACTTGGTCCATATGATCTTTAATTATGAGATAATAACTTTAAGCATGCCTTTTCATAGGTTTTCTGTAAATGTGTATGAATCATATACTTTAATTGAATTAAACTAATATGATCATGGTCACACATAATACAACTTTGTACGATCCCTTCCATGTATCAATATCAATTCATCCCAGTCACATGTAATTTAGAAGAATAACACCTCCTACGTTAATTCCATTTTTGTGGTTATGTTATCTATTTGCAAAAAATCATACATAATATAACAATGAAATGACTCAGAAATATTAAACAAATGAGATAGTCATAATCATAATGAGTACCAAATAAAATGTACTAATTAACCTTTGATAACAAGGACTTCTTTAAAGCACCCATTTTAGTAGTATGCTCAAAAAATCTTAGGTGCTAAACCTTTAGTTAGCAGATCTACAATCAATAAATTAACATTGATACGCTCTATTGACACTCTTTATTTCTAAACTTCCTACTTTATTGATAAATATTTGAATTTTATGTGCTTTGCATCCTTAGAGTACTTATCATTCACTGAGAAGAAGACTACTATGGCATTATCACAATAAAGATTTAGGGTCTTGGCAATGCTATCAACTATTCCAAGTCCTATTATAAAATTCCACAGCCACAGTCCTTGAACTGTAGCCTCAAAGCACACTACAAATTCAACCTCGATAGTGGTAGAAGCAATGACAGACTGCTTCACACTTTTTCATGACACAACTCCTCCAAAAAATATAAATATATAGCCAAAGGTTGACTTTCTTGTGTCGATGTATCCCACAAAATCTGAATATGAATGTCCCAAAATGTCAAGATTATCAGATCATCTGTATACGAGCATATGATCTTTGGTGCCTTGTAAATACTTGTGAACTTTCTTTGCATCTTTCCAGTGGTCCATACCAAGATTACTTTAATATCAACCCATCATGCCAATGACAAAACTAATGTCATGTTGAGTACATGTCTGCGTGTATATGATACTCCCAACCACTGATGCATAAGAAATCACTTTCATTTCATTACGTTCCAAGTTATTCTTTGGACCATGATCCAAAGTGAATATGTCCCCTTTCTAAATAGGAACAATCCCTCTAGAGCACTTGTCAATGCTGAATTTTTCCAAGATCTTCTCAGTATATGCCTTTTGAGACAATCCTAACAATCATTGTGGTCTATCACGAAATATTTCTATCCCAATCATATAGGATGCCTCATCCATATTGTTCAATTCAAAGTGCTAGGAAAGATACTTCTTTGTCTCATATAAGAAACCTAAACATTCGTAGCCAATAATATGTCATCAACATATACGACTAATATAATAAACTTGCACCCACTAACCTTCATGTAGATACACCTATCTACAATATTTTCTACGGAATCATACGACGTAATGGTATTGTTAAACTTAATATACCATTGACATGAAGCTTATTTTAGTCCATATATTGACTTATTCAATTTACATACTAGATTTCCCTTTCTTATGATCCTAAGATCTTCGGGTTAGTCCATATAAACATCTTCCTCTATTTCTCTATTTAGAAAGGTTGTCTTTACATACATTTAGTGAAGCTCCATATCATAATAAGCCACCAAAGCCAAAATTATTCTTAAGAAGTCCTTCCTTGAAACTGGAGTAAAGGTCTGTTTATAGTCTATGCCATCCTTTTGAGTAAAGATCTTTGCATCAAGCCAAGCTTTATATCTTTAAATGTTACCTTTAATTCACATTTGGTCTTAAATACTCGTCTACACCTGACTCTTTAGAACCTTTAGGTAACTCAACAAGATCCCAAACATTGTTATTATCCATTGACTCGATTTCATCTCGCATAGAATTCAACCACTTTTCAGAATCATTACATTCCATGGCTTCATTGAATGAGCTTGGATCTTTATCAATGCTCAAGTCACATTCAAGCTTAAGTGCATATACTATGTAATCATCATAATTTTCAAGTCTCCTTTGCCGTTTAGATAATCTTAATGCAACTTCTTGCATTTGTAGTGCACTTGGCTCATTTACAACTTGGCCATTAATAATGACATCATCACTTAATATGCGTTCTATTTCTTGTTGTTCCATGTCATTATGTGGAGATGAATCCACAGGTAGAACATCCACTCAAGAAGGTTCGAGCAAATATGGAAGCAACACTTTATCCCTATCTTCTTTTACATTTCGTGATTCTTTGCTCCCACTAATGTTGACATTCTCAATGAAGCAGGCATTGTCACTCTCAATAACTTGTGTACTATGATAGGGCAATAAAATCTATACCCCTTTGACTTTTCAGGATAGCCAATGAAAACTCCATTGATTGTCCTTGGATCTAATTTCTTTTCATGTGGATTATATACTCTTCCGCTTGACACCCCCAAACATGTAGGTGTCTCATAAATATATGGTTTATCATCATATTTCTTATTTATTATCCGTCTATCTCAAACTTTTCAATAAAATGTACAATTAATTAACATTAATTAACAAACTAACACTTGTTCTTAACTAACCCTAATTATCGTATATAATGAACATTTTTACTCTCTTTATTTCTTTTATTTTCTGATTACTAAAAATCTCAAAATATAGATAATTATTTTATATATTTGTTTTTTCATTAAAAAAACTAAAAATACAAAAAATCTTAAAAGAAGTAAAAGAAGTATTTTAATGCACTAAAAATACTTAAAAAAAATATTTCCATGTACATATAACCTATTTTGACTTTTTTGTTCAACATGAAAGGTGTAGATCTCCTCAAGATCTACAACTTTCATATTGATTCTAACTCTTTTTTTTAACTATTTTATTTTTATTTTCCTTTTTTGTCTTATTTTCTATTTTTTCTATTGGGACACGTGGTGCTCCCTGAGCACCACACATGGCCCGGTCCTTTGTCCACTTCCACCCTCCACAGGTGTCGTCTGATCACTTTGATGAGATGCTCCTTAATCATCCATGACCAGATCCTTCTATAGCTTCCTTATATGATCTCTTGATCAGATCAGGACCGCCGCATCGTGCCCTCTACTTAGCCCTTCGATGCGCCTCATCTAATAGTTGATGCATCTTCATCTACCTCTAATAACCATCCCTCTCCTACGTCTCTCCTCGTCGATTATTGTTCTTCCACCATTTTCTCCAAGCACTTCAAACATCCTTCTCCCTTGCTGACCACTCCCATGAGTAGCCATAACCTCCTCCTATCACGCACAACTCAAAATGCTCCACATACCATCCTTTAGAGCCAATGCTCAATGGTTATAAACCCATCACCCATGACATGTAACCATTGAGCCTCGCCTTCAAATCCTCCCCCCAGCGCCATTGTAGTATCTCCACCTTCACGCGGTCTTAGTCCCAATACCTCTTCTCCATCCTGTTGCAGGGGAGGGACTATAGACAGAGCGATGACAACCTATCAGCCCTGGTGAGACCCAT
This sequence comes from Ottelia alismoides, assembly GCA_037367405.1. Taxonomy (NCBI): domain Eukaryota; kingdom Viridiplantae; phylum Streptophyta; class Magnoliopsida; order Alismatales; family Hydrocharitaceae; genus Ottelia; species Ottelia alismoides. The sequence continues at coordinate 187,936 of JAZKJV010011571.1, forward strand.
GGTCTTCGACCATGCTACGATATTGAAATGCATCCCACTCCCCTTGTTAATTCAAGCAGATTAATGGTCAAACTAATGTGTTGTCGTTCGTTACAGTTGGATAATGAGAGCAGATCAAAAATCACTTCAAATTAATGTCAAGTTAATCAGTTGTGGCAATTTTTTTACTTGGTTGGAAGTCCAAGGTTGAACTCAGGGAGGCAGCTGTCTCCTTAGGTGAATTTTTAGCTAAGTCCAAAGTGTGATTTTTGGGGAATAATTTTTTTTGGTCTTTTTCGGTTTTTTGTGCAAGACACATGCAAAATCAGGCCAATTTACAAGTTAAATCAGAAAGTTGGTCAAATTAATTCCAAAATTTATAAAACTTGGCCAGATGATGAAATGGGATGAAATTAGATAACCCTACTTTTTTTGGAATTTTTAGATGCACGGATAATGAAAAATGTAGACTTTAGTTAAAATGACTAAATCAATTTTAATAATTAACAAATGATGATATTTTTAGAAACAAAATTAATCCAAATAGGTCTAATTAAGAGCTATCCAAATCAACTTGAATTTCATTAAAATACATCACAGTTGATTAATTAAAAACCGATTAAGGTTTTCACTAAATGATTTTTCTAAGACAAACTATACGTGCAAATGGTGTGATTTTTGGATGCAAAGTAAAGCTACTTATCCTAGATCTACTATGATTTTTGGAGAATTTTTGGAGTCGCAGAGAACTTAATACAAATTAAAAGGCACAAATGGGTAAAATATATCAAAATTTCACCAATTAATTAATCATAAATTCCTCTGATATCACAAAAATCAAACATGTATCACATATGAAAGAGGACAAGTTAAGCTACACAATGCGAATTTTAGAATTAAATATGTATGACAAAATGACAACAAAATAAACGTGCAAAAGCAGGGGTATGAGTGTAAAGAAAATAAATGACAAATGTTATGGATGCAATACAGGGACTTGAATGAAATTACCGGAAAGTAAAAGTTTCCTTGATAACTTGCAAGGGGTGTCAAGCGTCCCCTTTGCAAATACCCTTTTGGCTTTATTATGCGCTACTCCTCCTCTGTTTTGCTTGGCTTGAGCAGAGGAGGAGGGAGGTGGAGCTTCACGGTGGTCGAAGGCGGATGGACTGAGGCCGGCGTTGGCGGGTGCGGAGGACGGCGAGGACGGGCGCGCTCGAGGGAGGCGACTCGGACGTGTGGCGGGCTTGAGTGGCTTGGTGCAGTTGGCCGCGAAGCTGGAAGGGTCAGCGCAGCGCACAGCCTGTGGTTGAGCTGCGCACGGCGCTCCGCGTGCGAGGAAGAAGGACACGCGGGAGGGGCGGCTACGAGGCTTGGAGGGCGGCGCACGACGTGTCGCTGCTGGGCGTGGTGGCGCAACCGGATGACAAGGGAGGCGGTGACCATGCACGACCAGATGGGGGGCGGCGTCACGCACGCTTCTGGGCGGCTCGCCGCGCGACCGTGCGCGGGCAGTGTGCGCACGGGGCTGTCTGGCTGGCGTCGACGGAGGAGTGAAGACGGAGGAAGAAAGGAAGAAGAGAGGGGAAGAGAGAGAGTAAAAGTTCACAAAAGGATCCCCTATTGCGAACAGGGGATTCTCATGCATTTGTTTAGCGGAGAAAAATGAGTCATTAATCGCTTTTTGAAGAATTGGTGGGGATCCCGCTTTGCCTGCTCTTTTCAATATATATCGCGTTGCTCGCTATAGTGGGCTTTCCGAGCTTGAAGCTGCAGGCATCACGAGAACTCCACTTTCCATGTTTGGCGTGGCCTGCCTCACTTGTCTTGAAATCGCATCTCATATAGAAAGAGATGAAAGTAGAGAGGTCGCCTGGAGGTCTGACCGGACTTCCAGGAATCCATAGTAGTAGTAATTCATGAAAATCCTTCCAAAAAATCAATACAAATCACCGTTGCGATCACGACGTATGATTTATCCGTTGAAGTGTGAAAATTTTGGTGAATTGATGAACGAAAGATGATGAAATCGAAGTGAGAGAGAGAGAGAGTGGGTGTAGAAGAGGAAAAAGAAGAGAGGAAGAAAATAGAAGAAGAACTTACCAGGAGATGGAGTCGGATGCCTGGGAAGAGGCTCTGAGTGGAGTCTCAGGTCTTTGCTCGATGCAGCGGCAATGCAGAGCTCGAGCAGCTCACGCTTGAGCTGCGGCAAGGGACCTTGATCCCTTGGATCTCGCCGGAGGGGCCGTCTTCGCTCAACCTTGGTCTCACTCTCACTGTCACTGAGTATGGATAGGGAGCTCGGGGATTTACCTTGCAGTAGGCGGATGGGGATGAATGGAGGAGTGGAGGAAAATATAAAGAGGAGGAGGAGGAGGTTGGAGAGGAGATGGAGAAGGTGGAGGGGGTGGGGTAGAAGTTGGATGCGTCGAGGCTTCCTCCTCCCCAAGGCAAGGAAGAGTGGGGTGGAATGGGTAGATGGGGGATGAGATGATGCCACTTGGCACGCTCGGATGCGGACATGTGGCATTTATTTTATTAGTAGCCAAAAACCATGGGGTTGACACGTGGCGGCTTCCGGAGCCACCACATGTCACTCTCAGAAAAATCCAAAGCTAAATGAAAAGAAAAATCAAAAAGACATACTAAAAGGAATTAAATCAAAAAATAGTTAACACGAAAGTTGCTTGTCTCGATGAGATCTACATCTTTCGTGAAGGGCCGAAAATCAAATGAGATCATCTGTATAAAATGTATTTTTGGGTGGTACCTTATATATATAAAATACCACATTTTTCCTTTTGTAATTTTCTTGTCATTTTTAAAAGAGAGAAAAATCAAAATAAAAATAGAGAAAATATAAAAAGAATATTTACAACTTAATCTCTTTTTTTGGATTTTTAATAATTAAAAAAATAAAAAGATAAAATGCAAGGGCATTTTGGTCAATATGTACAATATACAAAAGGGGCCCAAAACTCAAGTTTTGCATACGAGCTCCGATTTTAATGAAATTGATCTTGTTTCAAAGGTATTTGAGTGGATATTATTATAAAAGTGAGTAGACCTAATTCAGAGGCTGTATGAGAGAGATATGCACATTTTAAGGTTCATGGTTTCAAACTTGGATTGGGGTTTTATTGGTCAATTTTACAAGTTAGTATTTTTTAGATATTTTTCTTTAATTAGTGTTAGTAATATATACACTACAGATTGGTTTTATTGGATTTGGAGTTAGTATAAAATATACACAAATAGGGTATTTTATCTAGTATACAAGTTAATATTTACAAGGGAATTTGGCTTCTTATTTAATGCAATTATGAATGCTAAAATGCAGATATTATGCTTGCATGCATGAATGCTAATTAAGCAAGATAAGGGGAAATGTGCTGCTATTTACTCGGGAACAAAGCTCTATTTTCAACTTTTAGAGTGATGAATCACAGATTCATCAGACATTCGACGACGGTTGTTCGAGTTTCTCTCCGTGGCTGCATATGTCAAACGATGATCGAGCTCTGCTCAAGCCATCTCGCTCTATCTTGCATTGCTTTTCACCATCTCGGTAAGGTCATCTTCATGCATTTTATTTTGCTTTATTCATTTTAATTACGCACACACACCCAACACCACCTTCTATTGATTGCCCTCCCATCTTCGCCAACCACTTTGACTATCCTTCTTCTTCGTCCACACCTCCTACATGTTCCACCCCCTTATTCTCTACTTCATATGAGAAGGACCCATAGGTCCTCCGCTCATCAAACCGATCAGGATCCCCATTTCACCTCAAATCACACATTAGAGCATGCCTCGACTATACTATAACGTCGGTAGTTCCCAGTTTTTCAATGGTCTGAAGCCTCAACGAAGCTCTAATATAGAGCAGCGGCTCTGATGAACCACCATCGCCAAGACATCGTGAGCCACCTCGCCGACAACCCAACCTCCCAAGATCTTTGACATCATATCTGAAATGTGTTTGGGGATTCCATGCAACAAAGAGGGGTTGGAGGCGGGATGGAGGGCTCACCGGATCCCGACCAAGTCTGTCGCAAAGTGGCAGAGCAACTGAGGAGTGGGATCTTACAGGTGCCAGCAATCATTTTGATCAGACGATCCCTGATCATCGACCAAGACTTTGCCCGAGCCTTCATGCTCGGAGGAGCCGAACCATGTCAAAGCTACTCGAGGCACCAACGTGGCCCAAGCCATCTATCCTGAGCAAACCCACCACCCTTGAGCCTTAGAATGCATACACCACACATGCGGGGGTGGGTATTTTCAACTGAACCCTACTACTTATCCATATTGCAAAAACGTTGAGTCGACAAGCACTCCATGTGTCGCACCTAGAGAAATTGCACATGGCCGTCCAAGCTTCTGAAATTTGCAAAATGGTCCCTGCGTAATTGGGAAAATAATAGGAAACCCTTGTAGTTTTATATTATTGCAAAAACACACCTGGAAGGACCTATTTATAATATTTTTATATATTTTGCATGTTTTTATTGCATTTACACCCTTAGATAATTTCTTTTATACCTTGAGAATATGAACTTTTTTCAATGATTTCAGTTGCATTTCAATGCTCATTTAATTATCTTACTAATGACGTAATTAATTGCTTGATTTGATACCTAGAACATTATGATAGATTTGAGATATGATATCTCAACAATTTTCTTATTTATACGCCATTACATGAAATGTGGATCTATTTTGATGCATCAATTGATCGTGAAATCGAATCATATAATTCTTACTCAATTTATTTATCACTTAGAGATCTTTTTGTACATGAATATCTGCTTGCATATCATGGCATTCTACTGCATATTATATCTATTTTAACTTGCATAAAACTCAAATAAAAATACATCTTAATCATTCATTTTGTTATGCATCATGTTGTGCATTTTATTTGTTTTGTTGACCTAGGTTGAATAGCTATCGCTTAATCTAGATATTAATTTCTGATTAATCATATTATGTAGCTCATGTCCATGTGTTCGACCTTGGCACACTTACCAAGTATACATTCTCCACCCATTCATAAGGGTAATTTCTTGATGGACCATTTTAACCTTAAGTAATATGACAATGCTATACTATTAGAGAGCTGGAAATGTGATTCATTAAATAACGTCGCTTCCAGGAACACAGCTTATTATTCCAATTTATTAGATTTAAATTTCTTTGATTAAGTTGATGACTTTGATATCCAAGTCAACTTATGTGTTTGTTTTGTGTTTGTATTTTCTTGTTAAATTGTGACATCGATTATATTTCTTGATGGAGATCTAATGCTAGATTTTGTGATAGGTCCTGCGTAGGTCGAGGATGCTCAGGAAACACGGAGGCGAGGAGTCAGAAGTTCCCGCTCCGAGGAGCCAAAAGCGACCCTAAAGAGATCGAGATATGAATCAACATCTTGTTCATTCATGTGCTGTATAAATTTGTAATAATTTCTTTTATAGAGGTCCTTAGTCGAGGACACGTGATTGTAGTATGGACTTGGATATTTTTCTGTTGTGTGTGTAGCATGTTTCACCCGTCACTGGGTTGGGGCTCCACTTGAGTGTTCGATCTAGGGTTAGGAACACATCTCTCTGAGCTCATTTTATTATCATATCACATGTTCTAGATCATAGGTAGGACACACTAATAAGCATCTAGATTGACCTCATCTCCATAGATTCAACTAGACCCATGTAAACATTGCTCAACTTATCAAAAATAAACTCAATTCTCCCCGCTAATAGTGGCATGTTTAGGATATGGCTTTTCTTGACTTGTATGCATGTAATGTTAGATTTAAATTCAACCTTGCATAACACATGGAGAAAGCTTGGAAGCGTTGTAAGTATCTCTTTCTCGGGCATGCATCATGATTTTCCCATTTGCGTTTTTCTCAATTTCCCTCTTGATTTACAACTTAGGATCTCAATGGAATTAGGACTATACGGTAATTGATGGTTTCTTGTTTACTTTCTCACATTAATTATTGTGACAACCCTAATCTTAAAATTAGGATTTATAATGAAAGTAGAGCTCAATAAAATGGAGAAACATTCACATGGTTTTATGGGAGAGCAATCCCCACATTGTACACAAGATGAACTTGCATGTTAAGAGGTGGGGATATATACCTAGTATAGATCCCAAATCCTAGCATTAAAACCCTACATAAATGTACACATGTCTTGGATGATACTAATAAATCAAAAAAGATAAATGATTGATGTTGGTTAGTCTTCATGTGTGAGTTGGTGAACAAAAGGGGTATTTCTTGATTGGTTGATCTTGATTTTTGCATTCTCCCCAATCCTCCCATAAAGCTACTCCATTTAATTCATCCCCGTAGATTCATTTCATCCAATTGATTCATCTAACTCTAACTTGGTATCTTGATTCCCCATTTTTAGTTCCATATTCACCATACTTATGTCATTCCACAACCTTAGTATAGGTGGAACCATGTCATCTTCGATTGTTCACCTGGGGTTCCTCCATCCTCACTTCCTATCTCTCTATTTTGGCTATTCTTAGCCAAGTATAGGGGGACCGAGTCCCCATCCTCTTTTATTCATCACTCATGATAATTGCATTATATACTAGTATAACATGCTCAAATTATGTGAAGTACAATATTAATCTTTGATGTGTAAACTCTAAATTCACACAATTTGCATCATATACACATAAGCACATAAAATCAACAAATCATCTGAAGAAAATATCCTCACGAATCTCTATTCACATTTAAAGATCATATTCTAAATTGAGATTAATTATCATCTATAAAATTCATATTTGTTGTTATCAGAGAGAATGAAGAATGATTGGGAATACTTATATAACATTAAATGTAACAACATCCAACACATTTCACTTTACATTTTGTTGGAAAGAAAAGGGGAGGGGGTTTAGTGTAAAAGTCTCATTCTTTATTCTCATAAATAGAGCCACCAACTTTATCTCCTTTCCCATACACCACCCACCCACCAAAATCCCTTTCCCATGCATTACTCTCTCTCTCTCCCCTTTTCCCATAAAACATAGTCGTCCACACCCCATTCCCATACACCAACCACCCACCAAAATCCCTTTCCCATGCAATTGCACTCCCTCCCCATGCATGTATTTAAGTTTTGTCTTTATGTGTGCATGTACTGACTCTTCTTATTTGTAGGTTTAAGAGATCCATAAAATGAAGGCACTCTCTTCCTCAAGGGGATCTCTTGCTCTCAATGCACTTCTTACTCATTCCATTCCCTCTCGACTCCGACTTCTCTCCCTCTCCCAGGAAGCTCTCGCCCAAGGAAGCCGAGTCTCTCTCTCTCTTGTCGAAGCTCTTCTCCGCCACCATCTTCCTCGGCTCCATCCTTGTGTGTGCGAGCGGCCCACGCATCTTCCCGCACACTCCCATCTCCGCCATCATCATCGTCTTCACTCCGAAATCAAATAGAGAAGCATTTCTTTCCCATCCTGTTTGTCGCTTGTATTTTTTCTACCTTAGTTAATTTGTTTAAGTTGAATTTGCAAGAACAACTTTTATTGTGTAAGCTATTGTCAACTCTATATATGCAATGCAAGTTTTATATTTCATCATTCTCTCTTGAAAGCTTCCAAGTAAATCTCATCTTCCCATATTAAATTGCGAATCAACCCCCACTTCCTTACTTAGTTGCACTCATACCATCATTTGCTTACTCTTAGTTCTAAGAAGTATTTTCACCATAGATCGCATTCTGTTATAAGTTTTCTTTCATCACAATAGATTTAAAATTTGAATCAAGTTTTAAAGAAGAACAAAAAGAGCGAGTTTGCTTAATCCCTGCGGATACGAACCTCTACTTGCACTATACAACTCATATTTTTCCAACATGCTTGTAGTTGTAATCTTATTTGTTTGATTGCGGTTTTTCGTGGAACAACAACGATGTGGTAAAATCAACTTTTTAAACCGCGTAAAATCGCAATAACATTTTAGCGCCGTTGCCGGAGATTAAGCAATGTTTGCAATTTTTTCTTCTTCATTCTAACTTAATTTCAAGTTTCTAATCCGTGCATTTTTTTGTTTTGCAGATACTTAGGCTTCAAAAGGAAAAAAAATACTTGTCTTTTCATGCATTTTGTTTTAGCAAACTTGTAATTTGGTAAAAAAAATTTGTAATCTTAATTTCCCCCACCTTCTCGGAAAAGCTAGCCATTAGTAGGACAAAACATTACGGATTAGCGTCAGAAGTGCATGCACTATTAGTCCCTCTTTCTCTTAGGCATCTTAGGCTTTTAAAATTTCTTGCATTTGTTTGTGCTCCGAACTTAAATCGAAAAAAATTAAAAACATACTTCTTGATTGCATCATCTATGTGGTCTTCTCCCTCTGATAATCTAATTCAAAGACCACCAAATCGTGTACTGATCATTTAAAAAGATAAGCTTGAAAGGCCACCGCAGTGACCCGAGCAGAAAGCGGAAAAATTCTGAATGCTTGTTTGATGCACGTGTATGACACAAAAATCACGAGCACATAGAACCCTTGGATAGAGACAAAAACACCTGGTGCTATGTGGGATTGCAGAGAGAAATCGTAACTTCTCGACGCGTTGGGCACAGGTTCTTATTGGAAGAAGAAAATCCTCGATCTGAGTACCGCACCCTGGATCCCCCAACCGGATTAGGACATTGATTTCTCACAATCTTCCACACCCACCTCATCTTTAAGGACTCTAATTTCTCTTAAAATTTTGGTTGAATCACTAAACTAAAATTGAAAAGATAACCGCTCACGCGGCAATTTTTGTGTGAGTTGGTTAATCAACAACTTGCATGGTGTTTGTGCTGTGTATGCTAGGTCGTAGGTCTCTGAAAAATCCAGTGCAACAACCATTAGAGTACGACCCGATCTATAAAAGAAAATCCAATCCATCTCCTTCGACTAAGGAACCTGAAAATTTAGCTGACCTAGGAGACATGGGAGAAGAAAGACCAAACCCTATGGATCTCATCCTGCATCAACTGCAACTGCTGAGAGAAGAAAATACCGCAATCCGCCACACAATAACACCTCTCATCCGACCACCTCCTATTAGTACACATTATAACCCATCTGCACAAGACTTAGTTCACTGAGTCTAAATCCCGCCTGAAGTAGGGGACTTTGAAATAAAGCCCGCATCACTCTCCTTAATCCCAAAATACTATGTAAATGACTCTGAAAATCCCTTCCTCCACATCCAAGATTTCCGATCTGCTTGTGACACAATGAGTATCCCTGGGGTAGAAAAAGAATACATTTACATAAAAGCCTTCACCCACTCACTCAAAGACAAAGCACTCCAATGGCTTCAAAATGATGGAACTGCACTCACATCATGGGACTCCTTAAGAGAGGCATTCATCAAAAAATACTTCCCAATAGGAAAGACTAATGCCCTGAGACAAGCCATATCGTCATTCACTCAGAAGAACAAAGAACCCATTCACGAGGCCTGGGAGCGTTTTAAGGAATTACAAAGGAAATGCCCTCATCATGCAATCCCCAAATGGAAATTGGTTCAGATATTTTATGAGGGCATAGACACATCATTCAAGAGAGTTATCGACGGCTCATGTAACGGGAATTATATTAGCCGTGACGAACATTGTGTTTGGACTTTATTTGAAAATATGGCTGACAATTCGGTGAATAGTTCCTCAATTGAACAATACAGTGGGAACATGAGGACAGTCAATATCATTAATCATGAGAGATCTAGCAATGAGAATCCTGACAAATGGGAAACCCTCTCAAAACAAATGAACCTCATGACTCAAGCCATAGAAAAATTGGCCATGAATAATCCCACCAGCCATGAAGTTGACCACACCACATTCACCCATAATCAAGATATAAATTCTGAGATTGTGAATTGGGTGCAGAGAAATCAAGGAGGAACACATTCAAATAATCACAACACATGGAGAGAACAATAAAATTCTGGGTGGAATGGACAAAACAACTATCATTTCCAAAATCACACCCAACCCAGACAACCGATAGCACCGCCCGTGACTCAACCCTCCACCACTGCGATAAACTTCGATGCCTTGGCTCACGCTATAAAACAACTAGCTATAGCTCAACAACAGGCCACTTAAGCTCAACAAAAAGCCAACTCTGAGAATGCCCGTCAATGCGCCGAGATCAGGTCATACATCCCAGCCTTGTCACCTTAAATTGCTACCCAATCCTAACACCAACAAGGCCAGTTCATCTGGAATACTTCAAACTCCACCACCTGTCGGATCTTTCACCTCACCACCTGGTTTCCAAAACCAGAGTCAAGGATTTTTTACATCTTCTAGGACAAATCAAGGGAACCCACAACAAGCACCTAGAAATCATGTAAATTTCAAAACTCCATCCCGACCAAACCAATCAGCTAATGCGGTCACTCTGAGAAATGGAAAAACTACTTCTGCCTTCACCAGACCACGAAAGGATCAAATTGAAATTGAGGAAGAGATTAATGATGAAGAGATGCTGACTCAGACAACCATGCCCCCTCCTACCTCCCTGACCATAACCATCCCCTTTCCCGGAGCTCTTCACCAAAGAAAACCTCGATCGTCCACCATCGATCCAGAGTTAGAAAAACTGTTCTCGGACATTGTCATTGAAATTCTGCTCTTAAAAGCCCTCGAACAAGTCCCCGCCTTCTTCCGCTTCTTAAAGGAAAAATGCACACCAAAAAGGAAATCGAGAGAAAAGACAAAGGAAAACCAAGAAGAAAAATATGTGCTGCCCCAAGCCACATCAAATGCCATTTCTCAATTCCTACCCCCTAAGAAAAAAGATCCAGGGGCACCCTTGGTTAAATGCATGATTGGAGAGTTGACTTTCGAGCACACCTTATTAGATAATGGTGCCTCAATCAATCTTCTTCTTACCGCCATCCTAGAACATTTTAACTTAGGGAGACTGAAACCTGTTTCAATGATTTTACAAATGACGGAACGCACTGTGAAGAGACCAATATGACTTCTTGAAGATGTTATAGTCACAGTACAAGATCATAAATTTCCTGTGGATTTTGTTGTTATGGATATGGATTCTCTCAACACACTGAGTGAAACACCCATCATTTTGGGAAGACCCTTCCTAGCTACAGCTAATGCACATTTTGATTATAAGGGGGGCAAAGTCGAATTTTCAATCAATGGCAAAACCGTCCCTATTGAGCTGATCATACCCAATTCTATTGACTCTGAGACTGAAGACTGTGGTTGGATAGAAAAATGTGTTGTACTCAACATACAAAATGACTTTGCTCTCATCCATCTCACCAAAGATCCTTTAGAGGTTAGTCTGAACACCTCTAGGACCACTTACAAAAACACTTCTCATGAAATTGCCACCTACAATCTGTATCTTGCACTAGAAGCTCCACCATGCCCTCTCACCGGACAAGAAATTGATGAGCTTGATAATGTCTGGGACACATTAGACTTTGAACTCACATTGACCTCAACCATGATCATGCCCATGATGGAACCATTATTTGAGACTATTTCTGTAATAGACTCAGGAAACACTACAACTCTGAATCCATCGACAACTACTATTGAATTAAAACCACTACCCAAAGATCTGAAGTATGCTTTCTTAGATGATGCTCACACTCTACCAATCATTATCAATGCCAATCTAAATCATATGCAAGAGAGCTAACTAATGGAGCTTTTGAAAAAGAATTCTCGGGCCATTGGATGGAAGATAACAGATCTAAAAGGAATAAGCCTCACATTCTGCACTCATCATATATATCAGGAAAATGATAGTAAACCCTCTCGAGAAATGCAAAGACGGTTAAATCCCAATCTGCAAGAGGTTGTGAAGAACGAGATCTATAAATGGACAAGTGCGGGTATCATTTATCCTATCTCTGATAGCCCCTGGGTCAGTCCCCTCCAAGTTGTCCCCAAGAAGGCTGGATTAACAATTGTCAAAAATGAGAAAGGCGAGGACATACCCACCAGAGTAGCCACATCTTGGAGAGTCTGTGTAGATTATAGGAAACTCAATAAGGCTACTCGAAAAGATCATTTCCCATTACCATTCATTGACCAAATCATTAAGAAGCTAGCCGGAAAAGAATATTTCTGCTTTCTAGAAGGATATTCCGATTATAACCAAGTAGCCATAGCACCAGAAGATCAAGACAAAACCACTTTCACTGTTCATTTGGAACATATGCCTTCTTCCGCATGCCTTTCGGACTATGTAATGCCCCAGCAACATTTCAAAGATGCATGATGGGAATTTTCACTGATATGATTGGCGCTTTTATGGAAGTATTTATGGACGATTTCTCTATTTTTGGAGACTCTTTTGAGGAAACACTGGGATTTTTGGATAGAGTCCTCCAGAAATGCATTGAAGTGAACTTGATATTATATTGGGAGAAATCATATTTTATGGTGAAACAAGGGATTGTGTTAGGACATGTTGTGTCAAAGAAAGGGATGGAAGTGGATCCATCAAAAATTGAGACAATCACCCATTTAAGTCGGCTGATGAGCATCAAAGGTGTTCGGTCCTTCCTAGGTCATGTCGGCTTTTACCGCCGCTTCATCAAGGACTTTTCGAAAATTTCTTGTCCTCTCACAAAATTACTGGAAAAAGATCAAGACTTCACTTTTACTGAGGACACATTTGAATATTTCAAAACCCTGAAGAAAATCATCACTGAAGCACCCATCCCACAACTCCCAGATTGGAACTGTGAATTTGAGATCATGTGCGATGCATCTGATTATGTTGTAGGGGCAGTATTGGGTCAAAGGAAAGATGGGAAACCTTATGCCATTCACTATGCCAGTAAAACTCTGGATGATGCTCAAAAGAACTACACTGTGACTGAGAAAGAACTTCTGGCTATGGTGTTTTCCTTAGAGAAATTTTGATCTTACATCCTAGGATCCCACATCATCATCTACACAGACCACTAAGCTTTGAAATATCTCTTCACAAAGACCGATGCTAAGCCTAGACTCATTAGGTGGGTATTACTACTCCAAGAATTTGATTTGGAGATTCGAGATAAAGCCGGAGCAAAGAATGTCATGGCTGATCATCTTTCACGACTCCCTTCCTCAAACACAGACACAATCCCAATTTCCGATAATTTTCCAGACGAAAGTATCATGTTTGTTTCTCAACTCCCTTGGTATGAAGACATCGTCAATTACATCTTCACCTCCACATTCCTTGATGATTGGCCAAAACATAAGAAAGACAAAACCAAAGCCCAAGCCCGATACTACCACTAGGAAGACCCTTTGCTCTTCAAAGAGGGTACTGATTTGATATGGAGACGATGCATCCATGAATCTGAAGTCAACGATGTCCTAACTCACTGCCACACTTCTGGGTGTGGAGGACACCACTCAGGGAAGCGCACAACCGCTAAAGTCTTACAATGCAATTTCTAGTGGCCCACACTCTTTAAAGATGGCCATCATTTTGCTCAATCTTGTCCTGCCTGTCAGACTAATGGAACGATGACCCGCCGCAACATGATGCCCCTCCAACCCATACATATAGTTGAGATCTTTGATACTTGGGGAATAGACATCACGGGACCTTTCACCACCTCACAAGGCTATCAGCACATCTTACTCGTTGTTGACTATGTGTCCCGTTGGGTTGAAGCCATTCCCACTCACGCTACTGATAGCGCCACTAATGTTAAATTCCTGAACAATCTCTTCTCCCGATTTGGATTACCCAAGGTGGTCATTAGTGATGATGGAACCCATTTTCTGAATGCTTTAGTCAAGAATTTACTTAAGAAAAATGGGGTCGAACACCGGATCTCAACTGCCTATCACCCACAGACCAATGGAATGGCCGAGCTATCAAACCGGGAGATCAAGACCATCCTCTAGAAAATTGTCCGCTCTGATCGTAAAGACTGATCTCAACACTTACCTTCTGCTCTTTGGACCTACTGTACAGCCTTCCGTACACCCTTAGGAATGAGCCCATATAGGTTGGTCTATGGAAGGCCTTGCCATCTACCTGTAGAGATCCACCACAAGTCACTCTGGGCGATCAAGAAATGCCATTTGGATTATGATGAGGCTGGAAAGAAAAGACTATTGGACTTATCTGAATAGGAAGAATTGAGATCACAAGCCTATGATAACAATCTGCTATACAAAGAGAAAATCAAGTTGTGGCACGATGCCAACATTTCAAGGAAAACATTCAAAGAAAATAAAAAAGTATGGCTATTTGATGCAAAACTGAAGTTATTTCCAGGAAAACTGAGATCGAAATGGAAAGGACCATACATTGTAACTCAAGTATTCGATAATGGCTCGATAGAAATTTCTGACCCAAACACTAAAGCCACTTTCAGAGTCAATGGTCAAAGACTAAAACCCATTGTTGAACCATCTGGTCCTATGCCTGTCTGCACAACATACCTTCTGCAGGAAAAATGAACCACCACATCGCCAAGCTGAGGCATTAAATCACGCACTCTCGTGAGCCTCTCCTCACAGGTATCTTTTCATCTTACTGCTCGTATGTTTATTTTCACAGCATTGCATTAGATAAGTATGGGGGTACCCCTCTGCACAAAAAAAAACCCAAAAATACATTTCACATCCCTTCTGATCCTCCTATTACACATTATCTTCACCACGAGGACATGGTTTCTGATAATTATGGGGGGCGTGTCTGCATAGTTTTTCAAAATTGCATACTCTTTCAAAAAAAATAAAAAAACAAAAAAATCTCTCTCTTTTGCGAAAATTCCCCTAAAAATATTTTCAAAAGCAAGAAAACATCCAAAAATACATCCTTCCTAGTTTTATCCTATTTTGAGAAATCAGATCTTCACTGCATAAATCATAGACTAAGGTTTAGTTGACCCTAATCCACTTAAACTTCATCAGAATCTCACTAGGCTTGAGTTCTTAAGCTTTCTTCAGGTCCATATGGACTTTATTTTCTCAGTTCCACTAACTCTACTGGTGAGTGAACTTCTGTATCTAACTAGATCACCTAAGAAACTAGTAGAACTCTTAAACTCGTCAGTGGATATTAAGCAACTGTACATTGCACTTAGCTTGATTGAGTTTATTTTACGAGATACAATTACAATCTAGTTGAGGTGAGGAGTTGTCCTCTTGGTTGTGCCAATGCCTGAACTTTATCTATAGCTAATGAAGGAACTTGACTCGGGAGCAACATGATCCCTCTAGTCTAAGTATGTCAGCAAATAAGCCAGTATCGTTCCTCCAAAGTCAATATTAAGCCGATACTACCTTTTGATGCCCAACCCAAAAAAAACACCACAAAAAGGCATATCACAATACAAATGCCAAAAACCACCAATCATGCAAAGCAAAAGCAAAGAAGACCACCGAATAACCCTCCTCCACCAAAAAGCCGTGGTAGTAGCGCAATGATGCTACCCAAATTCTTAAAAGAGGCCCAGGGTTATGCTTTTCAAAAGGGAAAATAAATGAGAGCAACGGACCAAAGCGGTATACGGAAAACCCCGAAAGTAAAGTCCCATTCTCCAAAGAATTATGACCCATTTTTATGCTGACATACTTGGGTGAAAGGAGAATATACCTGAATCCAGGTGAGGACTGAGGCTATATGTATAGGGAATCATTCGGTACCTCGATAGATTGTGTTGATAGCTCGTTCTCTTGACTCACAAAAGCTAAAACTATCACTAACACTGTTTATATCCACTCAAGGTCAAAGAGAATACCTGTTTCTTAGGGATGAGCTGACTTGATCGACCTTCTGAAACCATGTCTGATTTTGTTGGAACTGAGAGGCTGTTGAAACTACAAAACTCAAGTCAAGTCAACTATTCGAAACAAATCATTAATCCATGGGCCGACTCTACTGAAGTTTGTGTATTTGCGTGGTTATGAACTGAAAACTCAAAGACTTTGTGGGTATGTCTGTTGCAAACTCTCACCAGATCTATCTTGGCTATTCTCCTTGTCCTTCATTATTTCTTATCTTATTCTTGCTCGGGACTAGCAAGATTTAAGTATGGGGGTGTGACGATTGCATTATATACTAGTATAACATGCTCAAATTATGTGAAGTACAATATTAATCTTTTATGCGTAAACTCCAAATTCACACAATTTGCATCATATACACATAAGCACATAAAATCAACAAATCATCTGAAGAAAATATCCTCACAAATCTCTATTCACATTTAAAGATCATATTCTAAACTGAGATTAATTATCATCTATAAAATTCATATTTGTTGTTATCAGAGAGAATGAAGAATTATTGGGAATACTTATATAACATTAAATGTAACAACATCCAACACATTTCACTTTACATTTTGTTGGAAAGAAAAGGGGAGGGGGGTTAGTGTAAAAGTCTCATTCTTTATTCTCATAAATAGAGCCACCAACTTTATCTCCTTTCCCATACACCAACCACTCACCAAAATCCCTTTCCCATGCATTACTCTCTCTCTCTCCCTTTCTCCATAAAACATAGCCGTCCACACCCCATTCCCATACACCAACCACCCACCAAAATCCCTTTCCCATGCAATTGCACTCCCTCCCCATGCATATATTTAAGTTTGTCTTTATGTGTGCATGTACTAACTCTTCTTATTTGTAGGTTTAAGAGATCTATAAAATGAAGGCACTCTCTTCCTCACGGGGATCTCTTGCTCTCAAGGCACTTCTTATTCCTACCATTCCCTATCGACTCCGACTTCTCTCCCTCTCTCAGGAAGCTCTCGCCCAAGGCAGCCGAGTCTCTCTCTCTCTCTCTCTCTCTATTGTCGAAGATCCTCTCCGCCACCATCTTCCTCGGCTCCATCCTTGTGTGTGCGAGTAGCCCACGCATCTCCCCGTACACTCCCATCTCCGCCATCATCATCGTCTTCACTCCGGAATCAAATAGAGAAGCATTTTTTCCCATCCTATTTGTCGCTTGTATTTTTCTACCTTAGTTAATTTGTTTAAGTTGAATTTGCAAGAACAACTTTTATTGTGTAAGCTATTGTCAACTCTATATATGCAATGCAAGTTTTATATTTCATCATTCTCTCTTGAAAGCTTCCATGTAAATCTCATCTTCCCATATTAAATTGCGAATCAACCCCCACTTCCTTACTTAGTTGCACTCATACCATCATTTGCTTACTCTAAGTTCTAAGAAGTGTTTTCACCGTAGATCGCATTCTGTTATAAATTTTCTTTCATCACAATAGATTTAAAATTTGAATCAAGTTTTAAAGAAGAACAAAAAGAGCGAGTTTGCTTTGTCCCTGCGGATACGAACCTCTACTTGCACTATACAACTCATATTTTTCCAACATGCTTGTAGTTGTAATCTTATTTGTTTGATTGCGGTTTTTCGTGGAACAACAACGACGTGGTAAAATCAATTTTTTAAACCACGTAAAATCGCATCAACAACTCATTTGAACCCCTTAAAGGTAATCCACTCGTATTTAGGTTATTTTTAACCTAAGTATGGGGGGAAGACCCAATCAGTTCCCATATATCACCTTATATTCAAGCATGAGCTATGGCTTCATATAACTTAGTTCAATGAGGGCATAACACAAATTAAGTATAGGGGGATATACCGTATATATTTCGTATATACTTTCGCAATAGTTCATATTTTCAAATTTCAAAACTTTTAAAGGCTAGGGTAAAGTATATTTTGAACTGATTTGTATAAAAGTATTTGTAAAATAATTTAAAAAAATTCTAATTATATGACATTTTTTTGAAAATTGTTTGACAATGGTTTGAAAATGGGGATTTTAATTATTTTGAAAATCATTTGAAAATATTTTTAAAATCTATATTATGTGATATAGTTTGTAAAATCTTTTCAAAATTCTTTTAAAAATTGAGGGTGAAATGAAACTAGCTTGTGTCTTCTAAATACTTCTAACATTATTCAAACTATAAAAAAATGAAAATTCATAAATCACAAAAACATTAACAAAATGAGTTGGTGTATCCCTAACACCCTCACTATCACTCAAGATTTGATGAATAAAGAAACTTTGATTTATGAGGTCTTAAATTTCGAGTTAACTAGCCTTAGTCATTAAGATTTGAGAATTAATTATTCATACTTCTCTAATTTGAAAGATATGTGTACTACATTGCACACTTAATCTCTATCTTTAAGAATATGACACACACCTCACATGCATAACTACATTGATGATTAGATGAGCTGAGGTTTTACTTGAGGAACTGGGATGAGGGATTTGAGTCTGGACCTGATTTAATGATGCTCAAGGATAGAATAAATCAATGAAGGCTTCATGAAACCTGAGTGTCAGCACCTTTAGCTGGTATGAGAACAAGGTTCTTGTACCAATCTCTTGCTATTTACCTATGTACCAGGGTGTGATGAAATCTAGTAAAATGTTAATCAATGTATGCCAACTTGCTAAAAGCAGAGGAGCTAGCCAAAATGAAAAGAAAAAGAAAATAAAGTGGAAGCAAAGCTCGTACTTTCCAAAGATATATTCAGATGAGCTTACACCAAAGATGAGCACTCCCAACCATTTCAAAGTGTCCACTTGGACCAAAGCTAATTAGGCCAAAGGATTCGGTAAGCACAAAAAAAGGGCTCTACATCGTAAAGGCTACAAGTCTAGGTGTTTGATAAATTAGGTACTAAGAAAGCCCGTACCCTGATGTATACCAAAAAAATAAGTGTAGACAACTCCAACAACTCTTGATGGAAACACTGATTAACACAAAAAATATACATGTGTTGAGTAATAAGGCACTCAAGAGGATCCTTGCTCCAATGAGAGGGAGAGAAGAAAAGAAACCAACCTATACCCTCCATCTTCCGGCCTTTCACCATCACCTTTTATTCTGACAACTAAAGAGATGGTGAATTGAATGCAATAAATGATTTATTCCCCAGTGTTGGGGATTAGGTCTTTAGGAGAGTATCTTGGAATCAGACTTTGAGTGAAGTTTCAACTCGACTCTTATAAATGCAGTTCACAGTTAATGTCACATCCTTTACTAATGTAAAACACATATAGTCTAATAAGTAGGTAAGTTGGATTCCTGTTGACTAGAGCTAGGTTAACCTTAGGATTTTAGGATCATTAAAACTGAAGATTCTTAATGAATTCAGTCTTGAAACATTCACTTGCATAGTTAGGGATTAATCTGACTTATTTCATTTATTTGTTCAAGGATAGGCATGGTTTATGCATATGGCGTGATAAATCTCTAATTTATCATCATATTTCTTATCTATTATCCCTCTATCTTAAACTTTTCAATAAAATGTACATCTAATTAACATTAATTAACAAACTAACCCTTGTTCTTAAATAACCCTTATTATTGTATATCATTAACATTATTTTACTTTCTTTATTCCTTTTATTTTCCTATTATTAAAAATCCAGAAAATTAGATAATTATTGTATACATTTTTTGGCATAAATTAGAAATTAAAATTACAAAAAAAATTCAAAAGAAATTAAAAGAAGTGCTTATAGTTTATTAAAAATACTTACAAATATTAATTCTATATATATATAACCTATTTCGACTTTTTGTTAAACATGAAACTTGTAGATCTCCTCGAGATCTACAACATTTGTGTTGAACACTTTTTGTAAACGATTTTATTTTTATTTTTTCTTATTTTAAAATTTTCTTTTGGGCTATGTGGCGCCCTCTGAGCACCCAACATGGCCCGGTCCTTTGTCCACGTCTGCCTTCCACAGGAGTTGTCAGATGCTACTTAATCATCCACAACCACATCCTTCCACAACCACTTGATTTGATCTTCTGATCATATCAGGACCGCCCACAAGCACCCTCTCCTTAGCCCTTCGATGCCCCTCTTCCAATGGTTGAGGTATCTTCGTCTACCTCCAATAACCGTCTCTCGCCCATGTCGACCTCATTTATAGTCGTTCTTCACCCATTTTCTCCAAGAATTTCCTACGTACTTCTCCCTTGTTGACCCCTCCCGTGTGCAACATTAACCTCCTCCTTTCATGCACAACCCTAAATGCTCCATGTCCCATCCTCTAAGGAAAATTTTCGGGGGTTACAATCCCATGATCCATCGCATGTAACCATCGAGCCTTGCCTATATCCTCTACCCCCAGCTCCATTGCAGTCTGCCCACCTTCATGTGGGCTTAGGCCCAACATCTCTTCTCCCTCATGTGATAAGGGAGGGACTATAGATGGAGTGATGATGAATTATCAACCCTGGTGAGAACCATGGTCTTCGACCATGCTATGGCATCCAACGATGATCATTCGAGCTTCTCTTCATGGTTGTGTGAGTCAAGCGATGATTGAGCTCTGCCAAGCGCTCATCACAATCAATCTCGCTGCACCTTGCATCATTTTTCAACCTCCAGGTGAGGTCTCCTTCATGTATTTTATTTTGATTTCTTCCTTTTTATTAGGCGCGCAAGCCAACACCACCATCAATTGACCATCCCCAATCTTTTCCAACCACTCCAACCATCCTTCTCCTTCTTCCACACCTCCTACATGCTGCATCCCCCTTCTTCTCTACTTCGTCTAAGAAGGATCCATAGCTCATTCTCTCCTCCTCACTACCGTTTTCCGCCGTTTTCGTTGCCTTTATTTTTATTTGTTTCTTTATTTTTATTTGTTTCCCATGGATTTGAGTTTTTCGACTTTATTTTTATTTGTTTTTTGTGAGTGGAGCCTCTAGACTTAGGTTTTATTTGGTTGAGCCAGGTAATTATTAGGTCCAAACACTCTATCTGTTCCTATAGAATGTTGTACTTAGTGAAATAATTAACTGGTTCTTCCTGAATAGAAGTTATTGTTTAGGACAGTTCCTGCTTGCATTTTGCATATAGTTAGTTTTTTTTCTGCGCAGATCATATTGCATGTAGAACGTTGGAGTTAGGTACACACCTCTATCTATAGCATTTGCATCCATATTTTCTCATGCATTAGCTTTATTGTTTTCCCCCTCTTTTTTGTGGATATATGAATAAAGGAAATCAGAAATCCTGTTAGACATGTATTTATCAAAAACATCCAAAAAAGTGAAAATTAAAATTTTAAAAATTGGGATTACTAATTATACTTGTATCCTTAAAAAACAAATGTAATTAACACTAGAGCATGAGTCGAACATACTATAACATTTGCAGGTCCTAGTTCTTCAATGTTAGAAGCCTCGACGAAGCTCCGATATAGAGCAGCGACTCCGGTGAACCACCATCACCCAGCCGCCACGAGCTACCTCACCGACAACCCAACCTCCCAAGATCATTGCAGCACATTACTAATGTGTCTGGGGATTCCATGCATCAAAGAGGGGCTGGGGGATGGATGGAGGTCCTGTCGGAGCCCAACTAAGTCCGCCGTAAAAGCGACGTAGTAGTTAAGGAGCGAGATCTTACATGTGATGTTGATCATTTTGAACGGATAGTCCTTGATCATTAACCGAGCATAAGCTTGAGAATTTACCCTTGGAGGAGCTAAGCCACATTAAAGCTACTCAGGCCACCCACATGGCCCAAACCACCTACTCCAAGTTGATGCTGTTGGACAAGCAAGCCCACAACAAGCCATTATGCAATAAATGTTATTGCAAATATCATTCCCTGATCTGAAATGAAGAATAACTAATTTGCATAATTGGTCCCTTACTATAATTAGGGTTATGTACCATGACCATCTTAAAGATCATACAATTGTTGATTTAATTATTGAATCATAGAGGTTGGTCCTTTGATAAATATCTAAAGAGTTAGATTGATGACTCATCAAGCAACATCAAATTATTATTAAGAGATGATCTCCAGCTTGAGTCAGAGATGGGCAATACTTTCTCTTTTGGCTGATATCCGGCGACCTCTTGATGTAGGTTCTTTTATAGTTTTAGAGATTCAGAGGTGTTAGATAAGTTAGGTCAAAGAGTTTCCTTAATGAGATCGAGATAACCACAAACCTATATTACATGTTGTAACGATATAGGCATGTATCCTCTGACCGGAGATAGATGTCTTACTATATGTTTGAGTATGTACATTTGGCATACTGATAGGCCGATGATCTAATCGAGGTCTATACGCTAATGCACTGGTGTGCATATAAGGGCATATGAGTAATATGATCTCTCAAAGGGAAGATATAGGTTCATTACTGAATCAGAAGACAAGAGCTCACTCATGAGATATTGGGAAATAAATTTTGTGCACGTCGTCTCTCTTTGGAAGCTTGACTGAATTTGTAGGTTTGATATATGCTTTTGAAAAGTATATGATCAATACCTGGGTATGATATATGCTTAGAATATATATGATCGATACCAACTCCCAATGATCAAATGAGAAACTTAATGATAAAACTCTAAAGGAGACAGTCTAAATAAGATCTAAAATTTTGGGTTTATTATAGATATTCTAGTATGTAGTCTTAAATGTATTAAGAATACCTGAGGTTGATGTGATCAATAAATGATTGTATAATCATGAAGCTTCCATTGCAAAGGATTAATGAAACATGTCAAGATTTTAGTGACTCCTCTTGCTAGAGAAGTAATCTAATCTTGGTCCAATTATTGGATAGTTATCTGAATGTGATTCAGATGCAATGAGAAAAAAATTTACGGCTTTGATTTAATCAAACATCTATGGGAGGACCCCAAGATCTTGATTTAAGATATGATATCAATATCCAAGTCACTAGACGTGGAACGTACAATCGCTCTATCGCTATCTCTAAGCATTCGCAGAGAATGCACATTATTCTTGAAAGAGTTCAAGGATAATTGCATTGTTGATAATGTGTCCAAGCATTGAGGAAAATTGATAGTTAAATGTGATTTGATTACCATAGATAATATGAATTTTATTGATATTATTTGACCATATAAGGAGAGTTATCAATGATAATTAAATTTTATTTAATTATCCAAGGTGTGAATAATGTGAATGTGATTCATGTTATTTGGACACATGAGAAGAGTCATCTTGGATAATTAAATGTTATTTAGTTATCAAAGATATGACTAATGCGGATATCACTATGCATAATAATCATGGATATTATAAATATGATTTATAATATTTTGGAGATATTTAATTGTAAATGCAATTACAAATTATATGTTCTTGTGAATTGGATTCAAAATAATAATTAATTGTAAATTTGAATTACATATTATGTTGGATATATGAATATGATTTATATTTATCAATGACATGTTTGATGTATTCACAAAATTTTGGAATTATTTTTGTGAAGACAAATGCAATAATAGTTTTTGCATTTTTAATATATATATATATATATATATATTAAGGAAGGGCAAAATCACCAACAAAGGTGGTTGTCCACTTTGACTAGTTCAAAGGGGGGAGGGCAACCCTTTTTTGGGGTCGTGGTTGCCTCCATTATTATCTATTTATTATAATAGAAATTAAAATGAATTAAATTGTATCTTGATAAAGGAATATAATTGATTTATTTGAATTAAAATAGTTGTTGCAAATTTGCAAAAAACCATGGCCATTGATTAATAACCTCTTAATCTAAACAGATGGATTAACAGGGCACATGGATTCTGAGCCTTGTGCATCCAACTGGTATAAAAGGAAGAGTAGATGTTACCTTTAAAAAAAGATAATTCCAACATGAATTAAACTCTCTCCATATCTCTCTCATATTCTCTACACACGCCCCCTCTCTCCGTACTTAGAGTGGCCGTCTACCCTAAACCCTAGAGAGGGTCACAGTCGTCCCCACGACGGCGCGCTGCCACTTCGACTACTCGTAGATCTCTATCTCCTTAAGTCCACCTTGCTCATGAAGAAGACATAGAATCTCGTGAGATGAGATTTGGAGATTCATCGCTTGGATCATCAACATGGATTACAAGGAGCACACATTTCATCAATGTGCTCACAAGCGTCTCCTCCGTTGGATCGGACTTGAGACAGGAGGTCTCTTAGTTTAGAGACTCAATAACAACCACGTTTCAAGAGGTAACCCTAATACCAGTTTATTATTTAGATGAAATGATACGAGAAATGTTCTTCGATTTTGTCGTTTCATAGTTTAAAATTTTTAAATTCCGCTATCCGAGCAACTAGTACGACTAATCGCTCCCGATCTCATATGATGCGGTCGTCACAATTTTGTGATGTGCTTAAGGATATTTTCATATCCTTCAAGTGGTATTAGAATCAGGTTGGAGGTTTCAGATATGATCCATAAACCTAAGATGACGTGGACATTTTTTGTTGTGTGAATTTTCATCGCATTTTGTTCATGCAATCCTATTTTGTGTGATTTTTCATCCTATTTTAGTGATTTAAAACATGAGTTTATCACATAGATTATGTTATCCATTAAATTAGCAATCCGTAAGACTTGAGTTTGCATTATTTGGAATATGTTTGCTAAAGTTTTGATCATTTTAGTAAACATGTGTCCATTGTTATGAGAATGGTATTTTAGAAAGTAATCAAGAGATAATCATGGTTTTAAAATATTGAAAAATGCGAGTTTATTTTAATTCTGTTACAAATCAAATGGGCAAACTAAGGAAATTCAATTTGCATGATTTGAAGTTTATTTTCTCAAGATTTATTAGTTTTAGTAAACATGTGTCACTGCTGGAAACTTAACAATTCATGAAAATTAATGATTAATCTCCTGGAATAATTAGTTTTTAAATATTGATCAAATATTTAATAATGATAATTATTTTTGAATGACCATAACCAACATGGTAAATAATTGATCTTGATCGATTTGGTTATAATGAACTTTCCAACAAACATTGATACTTGAATATGATTGAGGATTTGTTTAGCAAATCTCTATATTAATCAAAATGGTTTTGATAAATATTATATGGTGTAAATTTTGTTTAAAGACCGATTATCATCTCAAATACAAAATGATCAAATCACATTATTCTGACCTTAGGCGGATATGGTGTCTAGTCGGGGATCATTGGGGTAACAGGTTGCTCCATGAGCAGTCTATCCCACATCCTTTGCGTACTGGCCATGACAACGGGTAAGGAAGGATAATGCTTAAAGTGATCATGATTTATTTTTGTAATTATTAAAATTTATATAATACTATTTTTGATATTATACAATCCCTTAAGTAACAATCAAGATTATTTGTTGGATGATAAATTGGAGGGATAATTGATTTAATACGATTGAACTAATTATATCTAATTATAACAATCTATTATTAATAGAGTTGCTATTTCCATTTGAAGAATTAATTATATGAATATTATTCATAATAATTAACTAAAATTTGAACATGATATGGATGATCACATAAGTGACATCCATGGTCTCCCATCAAGGCGAAGGGCTCCGTTGCCATGGATTATATATAGGAGACGCATGTCCGAAGTGACAGCTCTTGCATAAAAGCATATCTAGATCGAGCTCTTTGCTTCTCGAAAGAGTAATTCTGTATGCGTAGTGACCCCTATATTGGTTCATAATATTATTGGGGTTATATTGGATTATGTATAGCGAGTTCTAATCCTATTGACGGTTGGTTCAATTACAATGGCTCAACATTACCTTAAGGGTGGTTGTCTCGGGTGTTAAAGATCGAATTAGGAAGTGCAAGTTGGACTTGCAAGGCAGAATGAGTTCCCGCTTCTTTTTATCCGATTTACATTTTCTCATATTATTGGGATGTAGCAAAGATAAGAGAGTAATTCCCAGATCTTGCTTGAGATATAATGGTAAGTATATCTCTTACTTTGAAAGTGAATAAGGGAATGAACTTCCAGAGTTGACAAGGAAAGGAAACTTTGATATAGAAATCATAATTAAAAGTATAATATGTAATTATGTAAATTATCTTATTTCAGATAACCTACATTAAATCCACTCAAAATTATACTCAATAATAAGCGGTAAAATATCATAGATTGGATACATGATCAAGATATTATAATTGTAGTTGGAAATATAATGTACGTCGTTGCAATGTGCAAGTTTTCTCATAATAATGAGGAAAGATAATTAAATAGACAATAGGACAACAATCTAGGGCTTGTATGTCTCTATAGTCTTGATCTCTCATCGAGTGTGCTTTGAAGTATCATGTCTACTATGATCGTAGTTATAGAAAATCCTTATAAAACCTAAGAAGATGTGTTAGAAATCATATGTGCTCTCAACATTTAATCATGAATGACATGGTTCACTGCATTATGCAGAATGGTGGCTCGTTAAGATATGATGTACTCAAAATGTTTGAGTACTTACCTAAATCAAAGTCATTAAGAGTAAAGATATATTCAGATATGATGATTGTCATGATTCTACTATCTATACACTAGTATTTCATGAAGCTTCATAAAATTATTTGTATGAATGAATGGAGCATATATAAATGTTGAAGCATAGTTGAAGCATGGGTCTAATTCATGCAAGAAGAAAAGTCAAAGGTTGATTGTACTTCCGTAACTTCCATATGACATCCAAAGAGTTGGATGAATGCCAATACTGCAACAAGACGATGTAGTGATAGTATGACTATCTAGACGATCTAAGATCCTTAGAGAAGGATCCAAATAGTGTCTCGGAATATTATACATCTACATACAATCAATGAAATTGACATGCTTATTTGATAAGATCAAAGTCTAATAATTGTCTCATTTTCTATACACTTGCAATTGGATGCATATGTTTTAGAAGACTAAAAATTTGATCTTAAGGTTTAATAGTCATCTGTATGTATATTGATGCAATTATTTCTACAATCTCTATTGGATAGATGAACTTCATATTTTCAGTGGGAGAGCCCTTAGTCATAGAGAATGTCTCTATGACGTAGATATTAGAATACACTCATTATTTATTTCTAAAAGTTGGAAATAAACATGAATTACGGGATAGGCCTATCATAAAGAGTTATGATGGATATTTTCAGATAGTAATCTAACATCTAGTTGACTCTACTAAATTAGAATATTGATAAATGGTTCATTAGCATTTCTAATACTTTAAACCTAAAAAGATCAATAGAAGGATGAAGATCATTTGAAATGATCTAGCATCAAGCTTTGAAAAAATGTCTATTGATGAGATCAATAGAATAGTAATAGATGAATTCTTAGATGTCTGAAATTTCAAATATTACATACTTGTGAATATTATATTCAAAGTAAAAAGTCCAATGTACCCTTCTTTGGGAATGGTAATGGTGTAATATGTCAAGGTATTCAAGATCTCTTACATATTGATGTATGTGGATCATCTATATCATAATAAACATTAATCATATGTGATATCTATTGATGATTATTTGTGATATGAGAATTCTTCCCTTTACCTTAGAAACCTTTGAAATGTTCAAAGATTTCACTTTTTAGTTTAGAACCAAAGTCTGAAGGAAGATGAAATGAATATGATCTAACCTAGGTAGCATGTACCTATTAAATGAATTCATGGAATACTGTGGAAAAAGGAATGTCGTTCCTATCTCACTCCTTCTAATACGCCTAAACTCAGTAGAGTTGAAGGGAGATGCAATTGGATAATGTGTGACATGATTTGATCAATGATGAATATTAGCATAATCACCTCTTAGTTTCCAGGTATATATAGTAGAGACTACAATAGATATCCTTAATAATATTTTATGCATGTAAGCTGGAATCGAGCACTAGAGAGTGCTACTTCATTAGGAATATAAAGGATGGTATTGGATACCTACTTTATGACCTTGAGGTTCTTAAAAAATCTTGTCTCTAAGGATATGATTCTTAGAAGATGACTCTCTTGAGAAAACGATGAAAATGAAGTTAAGGATCTCATTGAATATTGAGAAGATAATGAGTCTCCTAAAATTGAAAACTAAAAGGACAATTAAAGATGAAAAACTCATACATCTTCAAACGAGTTTGAGGATGGATTCCTTGTGTCAGTTAAGCCTGATAATGTTCTGACTTCATATGATGAATCTTTTGAGGATCATGACATGGAAAGATGGATTCTAGTAATAAATTCTAAAGTAGACTTCATATACAAGTATTGTATATGGACTCTCGAGGATCCACCTGTAAGGATAAGACCTGTTAGAATTAAATGGATCTTCAAGAGAAAGATGGAACCTAATAAGGTAGAAACATTCAAAGCACAGTTCGTAGTTAAAAGCAACACACGAAAAGAAGACATCGATTGTGATGAGACTCTCTTCAGTGACCATACTTAATCCCATCAGAATATTGCTAACTGTAGTTACACAACTTGACTATGACATCTACAAGATGGAATACAAGATTGCATTCCTCTATGAATTCCTCACCAAGGATATTCATATGAAGTAGCCTCAGGGCTTCATGGTTGAGGAAAGCAAGGTATGCAAGCTGAAGAACTCCATCTATGGACTCAAATAAGCTTCTTATAGATGGAACATCAGATTTGATGAAATTATAAATGTTATGATTTCAGATAGAATCTCGATGAACCATATGAATCTTAGTAGGAGTGCTATTGTGTTCTTAGTGCTAAATGTAGATGATATCCTAATCATTTAGAATGATATAAGGATGAGAATAAGTGTTTTATAATATGGTTGTTCCATACCTTGAGATAAAATATCTCAAAGATATCTCTTAGATCTTATTAGTTCTGAAGAAGATCAGAAGCAAAGAAAAGAGGGCAATGTGACTATAACACTAATGGTACATCATGGACATGTTCCATTTGGGGAAATCCCAAGTAAGGATTCCATCCCTTAAGATATGGTACTGACCTATCTGAAGGGATAACACCTCAAAGAGTTGGGGACGTGAATGCTAAAACTGCTTGCCTTAATGCATTAGTTAGGAGAAGCCTATTGTATGCTAGATGTGTACAAAAGCCATATTTCTTCCGTACCATGGGAGTAGTAAACTATTACTAAGCCTAGTATGGAGATAAAATACTTGATTGCAGTAATAACAATATCTTCAAACAAGACAAGACTTTTGAGACAATGATCTCAAAGTCTTATCTTCAGATCTCAAGACTTTATAGATAACGATTTAAAAGTTCTTAACTGCAGATGCCTTAAAAGAGCTAAGACAGGGTCTTAGCCTTAGGAGTTAGAGATCTCCGATAACAAGGGCATTGTAATAAGGACAATAGAAATTACATAATGGTTATTAAGATTGTTGAGTTGTAGTGTCAAAGATATTATAATTGCTTTAACAATATTGAGCATAGGTTGCATAAGATGCAACATTCGCATTGGATGAGAGCGCTACTACTAGGAGATATGCAAGTACCGTAAAAAGGACTTGGCGTAGTCTCTCAGGAACGGAGTAACTAGTCATCTTATCTAGCTATTTTTCTAAATAGCTTATGATTAGCACATGAATGTGGGCTTAATGATTAGCCCATTAATGATTGTTTGTGCTAGTAGGAGATTTTTGGACATGCGAGCCCACGTCAAGCCATTATGCACTAAATGTTATTGCAAATATCATTCCCTGATCTGAAATGAAGAATAACTGATTTGCGTAATAGGTCCCTTAGTACAATTAGGGTTATGTACCATGGCCATCTTAATGATCGTACAACTGTTGATTTAATTGTTGAATCATAGAGGCTAGTTCTTGGATAAATATATAAAGAGCTAGATTGAGGACTCATCGAGCACCATCAAATGATTATTAAGAGAGGATCTCCAACCTGAGTAGGAGATGGCAATCCTTTCTCTTTTTGGCTGATATCTGACCGACCTCTTGATGCAGGCCCTCTACGTAGGAATAGAGATTCGAAGGTGTTAGATAGGTTAAGGCAAAGAGTTGACTTAATGAGATTAAGATAACCAAAACCAAAGACCTATGTCGTATGCTGTCACGATATAGGCACTCATCCTCTGACCGGAGACATATGTGTTACTATATGTTTGAGTATGTACATTTGGAGGACCAATAGGTTGATGATCTAATCAAGGTCTATACACTGACACGTTGGTATGCATACAAGTGTATATGAGTAATACAATCTCTCAAAGGGATCATACAGGTTCATTTACACCAGAAGACATGAGCTTACTTATGAGATATTGGGAATCAAATTCCATGCATGATCGTCTCTCTTTGAAATCGTGACTGAATTTGTAGCTTTGATATATGCATTTAGAAAGCATATGATCAATACCTAGGTATGATATATGCTTTTGGAAAGTATATGATAGATACCAACTTCCAATGATCAATGAGAAACTTAATGATAAAACCCTAAAGGAGACAGTCTAAATAAGATCTACTTCAGGTTTATTCTAGGTATTCCACTATGCAAGATGTATAAATATTAGGAATACCCGAGGGTAATGTAATCAATAAATGATTGGATAACATGATGCTTCCATTTCGAGGGAGTAATGAAACATGTATAGATTTTAGTGACACCTTTCACTAGAGAAGTAATCTAATCTTGGTTCAAAAGTTGGATAGTGATCTGAATGTAATTCAGATGAATGGTAAATATTAGATTTATGGCTTTGACTTAATCAACTATCTATGGGAGGTCCCCAAGATCTGGATTTGAGATATGGATGTGAGATATGATCTCAATATCCAAGTCACTATACATGGAACGTACAATCGCGATGTCCTTTTCTCCAAGTATCCACAGAGAAAGCATGTTATTCTTGAAAGAGTCCAAGGATGATTTCATTGTTGATAATATGTCTGAGCATTGAGGAAAATTGATAGTTAAATATGATTTAATTAACATGGATAATATGATTTGATTCATATTCTTTGGCCATATAAGGAGAATTATCTATGATATATAAATTTGATTTAATTATCAAAGGTGTGAATAATTGAATGTAATTCATGTTGTTCGGGTACATAAGAGGAGTCATCTTGGATAACCAAATGTGATTTAATTTTAAAATATATAATTAATATGGATATCTATATCCATGATAATCATGGATATTATAAATATGATTTATAAAATGTTTGAGAGATTTAATTGTAAATATAATTATAAATTAGGTTTTTTAACCTATAATACTAAGTAATTTTGTAACTACAATCACAACTCTGCATAATCGTGAATTACATGAGAAACCCCGAGTAGTGCTTAATTCTTACATGACATAACCATGTATTATGTTCCGTTTAAGATGCCCGTTATAGTTGACAGTTTCAATTAAAAAAGTCAAAATTGCCCCTAATGCTCAATCTTATTTGCAAATCCTCTACTTAAAACACACCAACCAAACGACTTTGCAACACCAAGAAAATCTCCTCTTTGCCTCCTCCAATCTTACTTGCAAATCATGAAGATACCCTGATTAACTTTTGGCCTCCACCTCCTCCTCGTACTGCTGCTGATTCAATTACAACTCCACCACGACATCCTCCACGCGCCATTGACCTCCTCAGCCAACCTCTCCACCACAATAAAAAATTGTTGCAATACGACTATCATCGTACTGCAGAACTCCAGCAAAGACATCGTCCTTGCCTATGGTTTCTACTGCAGGTAAAGAATAGGAGTCTTCTTCTTCATCATGTTCATTTCCGGGAGTCCCAACGATCTCCGCGAAGCCCCAGATGGGGGTGGGGCGACGATGGCCTTGAGGGAGGGGGAAGCGGGCTTGGAGGGATGGGGTGGGCCTAGAGGGAGGGCAACAGGCCTCGAGGGGAGGGGTGCAATTGGCCTGGAGGGGGTGGGGGCAGCGGCGATGGCCTGGAGGGAGGGTGGCGGTGGTCTTGGAGTGGGGGCAGCGAGCCTAGAGGGGGGTGGCTGGAGGAGGGGGGAGGCGGCCGTCCTGGAGGAAGATTCGATGGCTCATGTGCACCTGGGGATGAAGATATGTTCTTCTCTGAATCCACGATCAGATCCAACAACAGAATATTTTTCTTCATTGGAAGAGGGATGATCTGCAGAGGAATGCTGCTTCTGGTTGTATGCGATTTGATTTGCAGGTGCTCGGTGGAGATATAGTTCTCGATCCAACGATGGGATTGTGGTCTCGATCCAAGGATGGGACAGTTTT
Source organism: Ottelia alismoides (assembly GCA_037367405.1). Lineage (NCBI taxonomy): Eukaryota > Viridiplantae > Streptophyta > Magnoliopsida > Alismatales > Hydrocharitaceae > Ottelia > Ottelia alismoides. Next base: position 220,002 of record JAZKJV010011571.1, read on the forward strand.
TTTCTTTAAAAATTTTAATAGCCATTGGATAAGCCATGGGTTAGATTAACCCACGATATGGTTGAGATAACGACAAAATTAACAGTGGGTTATTGGTGTGAGACGGTGGGACTATCTGAGGTTTCTCTTGTTATTTACGATTATGCGGGGTTATGATTGTAATTACAAAATTTCTCAGGGTTATAGGTGTAAAAAACCCTACAAATTATATGTTGTTGTGAATTGGATTCACAATAAACAATAAATTGTAAATCTGATCTACATATTATTTTGGATATATGAATATGATTCATATTTATCAATGACATGATTGATGTTTTTACTAATTTAATTCAAAATTATTTTTATGAAGATAAATGCAATAATAGTTGTTGCTTTTTCAATATATAATATATATTAAGCAAGGCAAAACCACCAACAAAGGTGGCCATCCATTTGACTAATTTAAAGTAGGGACAACCACCCTTTTTGGGGTGGTGATTGCCTCCCTTATTATCTATTTATTATAATTGAAATTAAAATGAATTAATTTATATCTCGATAAACAATTATAATTGATTTTTTAAATATATTAATTGGTGTAAATTTATAGCAATAAATCATGGCCATTGATTAATAACCTCTTAATCTAAATCATTAGATTAAGAGGGCACATGGATTGAGATGCATGCGAATCCAACTAGTGTAAAAGGATAGGTGATGAATCTGTGATTCATCACTCTACAAGTTGAAAATAGAAGCTTGTTCACGAGTAAATAGATACATATTTCCCTCTTTCTTGCACAATTAGCATTCATACATGCATTCATAAAATATTCATTTTAGCATTCACATTTTGCATTAAATAAGAAGCCAAGATCACTTGTAAAATATTCACCTATAAAAATAACATGTCCCTTATAATATGTACACCTTAGTTAATAATGTGAGGAAGAAAGTCAGAAATCTCCTTTGTAAAAATATCCAATAAAGACCTAGAAGCCCAGATTCATAAAATGCCCATAGCTCCCTCATACAACCTCCAAAATAGGTCTACTCATTTCAGAATAATACACATTAGAAGACCTTTAAAATGAGACTAATTTCAACCAATTTGGAGCTCGTATGAAGAAGTTGGGTTTTTGGGCCTCTTTGTATACTACATAGGTGTATATTTGTATCCCTGTATTTTTGTATCATATTTGACCTCATCTCCGTCTTTGGTCAACATGAAACTTCGAGATCTACAACTTTCATGTTTTGAGTTTTTCCAAATTCGGCCTCCTTCTCTCTCTAATCTTATATCTTCTCTCAGCCACTCACAGCTGGCCACGTGGCGCCCTCTGATTGCGCCATGCGACCCGCTCCCTTTTGTCTTATCCGCCCTTGCCTCCAGCCGTTGGATCTCTTCTTGATCCAACGACTAGCTGTTCTCCATGTACGCCTTTTACTTCCACCGTCTGATCATTTCCCCCTTCTCATCTGCACCACCTGTTCCCGCCTCACTCTCCTCGCGCCACGCGTCACATTGTCCTCCATCAGATCAACTCCTAAGAGCATTGATCTCCACCGTTCACAACTTCGAGGATCTCAACCGCCAGATCGAAGCCCATTTCTGATATGATCCGTCCACTCGCGCCTCGCCTTCGACGCGCCACGTGGCACCATAACGTCCCTTGATCAATACGCCCTTGATTAAATCCAAGCCGACCCTGAGCGCCCTCTTCCCCGCCGTTGGATCTTGATCCAACGGTCAGGACATTGTCTTCTACCTCCCATCGCCCTCTCTCCCATGTTCTCAGCCTTGCGCGAGGGGCTCTGATGAATCTCCATTTCATCACCTTTATTCTATCATTTTGGCGATAAAAACCCCGGCAAATGCATGTAAATGACATCAATTTACCCATAATAGCATTCATTATTTATTGTACTAATTGTACATAGAATAAGGTTTTTAATGCCAAAAATATAGAATAAAGAGAAGAAAAGAAAAAGGAATAAAATATTGCAAATATTTTATGACCCGAACCCCGAGACCAAGGCCAGCATAGAATTGGTAGACAAGGAATAAAGTAGGGGGAGATAAGGGCCAAGAGTACAATAAATACCTAATTTATTTATTCATTTATTTATGCAATTTTGACACCTATTTTGTTTATAATTATCCATTCATCAAATAGAGAAACTTTGTACCATGAAAGTTGTAGATAATAATGTGAATAAAATTACAAAATTGAGTTTGTACAAAAATGATACACAGTGTACATTTTATACACATAATAAAAAGCCAGAATCTCAACTTCACAGACCCATATCTTGCAAATAAAAACTCAAAATCACCCAAAATCACCTTTAATTGTATATAGCTTTCCAAAAACTATTTAATAAAATTGGTGTCATAATTTTTGGAGTTCATCTGCGAAAGTTAGATTTTTGGCCCTCATTGTACAACTTGCCTGATTAAAATATTCAAGTTATTCATTGTTCATTATTTTTACAAATTTATATTTTCAGAATTTGTAGATAATGTATATAATACATGTACATATTGAAATTAGAATAAAACCAAAAAGAATTTGTAAAATAAAATAAGCTTAAGCAATACATAGGCAAAATACCTATGTTGTATATGTATATAAAATAAAAGAGGATTTCATTATTCTATTCTTTATTCATCTATATTTTTATAATAATGTGCATATTACATATAATTTAGTAAAAATTCGAATTCAAAAAAAAATCCAATAAAATCCATTAAATAAATAAAAAATATATAGAATATAGGTAAAATACCTATAAGTATACCTACATACAACATACACCTATTTATTTAAATATGTAAATAAACTCATAAAATTAAACAAAAATATATTTACACTCATAAAAATAAGTTAAAAATTTATAAAAAAAGAAAATAAAATAATAAAATAAAAATATACAAAATAAAAAGAAATGCATGTAAATACACTTATAAATACATTATTAAAATAAACCCATAATAAAATACATCAAAAAAATTAAATAAAAATCATAAATAAATACTACATCAATTAATACACAATTTTTGTTTTATAAGCAAAATATAATAAAGTCATTTATAGGGTTAAATTAATGGGTCAATAATCGAGCTGACGTGGCCCAATCAGAAGCCAGGGAATGTTGACCCCCGGTCAACTTCCCCCTACGCCTCTGACTTCTGTCAGACTTGTCCAATCCCCGATATTCCTCCATTTTTCCTGCTCGATACAGTGATTAATCACCTTTGATCTCTTCGCGGAAGTTTCTCCTAGAATCACCATGATTCACGCCACCCATTTGGATTGCTTGTACAGTCATCAGATTCTTCGATATTCGCCGATCAATAAGGCCGCCTGCAATGTCTATAAATAAAGAGCTCCGTACTCCTCCTCAAATTTGGCAAATTTCTCTTCCCCCAAAAAGCTTGAATTGAGTCCTGGACGTGCCCTTGTGACAGGAGGCGCTTCCCAGCACCTCGAATCGGCCCAAGGAGGAGGAAAGTTTTGTCGCGGCAGAGCTCTGGCATCCGTCCTGCTCCCTGGAGGCCCCCAGGTATAAGAGCTGTCCCTTTATGTCATTTAGGTAGATTTTCGTTTCTAATTTTCATTCTTGCTGTTTATTTCGCCATTCGATCCTTAGTATAGCCTAGGTTAGCTAAATCGAAGTTCGCCGAAGCACCGCTCCGGTGACTTCTTCACGCCGTTATCGACTGTGTCCGACCCCCTTTACCAACCAATTTCATTCCTCATCGCATGCTCCATCTCCCGATCACCTTTGTTCAACCGAAGGCCCTCGATCTTCACGAATCGGAAATCCAACTCCGCCGTTCGTCGAAGCTCCTCCTCCTCGCCTCATCTTGCGCTGCAGCTTCAAAACCCAGGCTCGAGGAGAAAGCCCTCGTCGTCCTTGTTCTTCCTGTGCAGGTATCACGAAGAGACGAGCCCTCTGGGACTCGATTCGAACGCGGAAGAGGTTCCTGGAGGTCCCAAGCTTCTCCGACCTCGCTTGACCTCCTCGGACCTCCAGGAGCCCAGCTAAGACCACCATCCGATGCGGGACACCTTCAACAACGATCAGAGAACCTTAAACGCGAAGGAGAAGACCTGAGGAGCCTGCAGTTCACGATCGAAGCTCGCTTCGTGCGAGCTTCTTCCCTGTTCTTCCAGGCGGCTCCTTCGCCGTACGATCAGGAAGGAACCCCCATATCACACCAGAGCCGTTCGATGAAGCCCTGCACCGACCGTCAGATCAGCTCGGCTGATCTAATCTCAGCCCTTCATCGGCGAAGCGTCATCGGGCAAGGAGAAGGTGGCGCGTGTCAAGTAGAGAGAGCTCAGCCGTCGGATGAAGCGTCATTTGGGGATAAATTGCAAAACCAACCCCCACCTTTTTGTAATTAATTTTTAATACTGTAAACAAATTCGCACGTTGTAAATAAAATGTAAATTTTGCAGTAGGACCCCTGTGCTTTATAGAATTACATTTAGGTCCTTTCGCGCCTCACGTGCAGTCCCACGTGACGCGCGTGAAAATTGCATTTAAACCTTGGCGATTTTTGTAAATTATAAAATAGTACCAAAAATTAAAATAAATGTTTATTTCTGTAGGTATTTTTGCACAGTGCCCCCCCGAGATTTATTTCATTTGCAAAAATGCCCCTGCTAGGCTTTTTAATTTTTGTGTCTTTTATGTATTTATTTAAAATGCTTATCTAGCTTCTAAAAATTCACAAAAATTCGGGTAGATGCCTTATACCTTGTAGATTTACGCTGCATTTTTTTGGAATTTTCGGGTATTTTATCTATTTATTAAAAATGAAAAACGAGTCAATTTTTCACTGTTTAAATGAGAAAATACAAAAAAATTTTAAAATGTTTTTGAAAAATTACAAAAAATTATATATGGTATATTTAGATATATATTGAGTCCAGAAAAAGAAAAAAACTAAAAATAAGCAAAAGAAAAATATAAAAATCATAAAGCTCCAAAATTCAACAAAAAAATATAAAAATCCTAGAAAATACCAAAAATATATTTTTTCTCTTTTATAATTATCTATATATTATTATTTACATATTAAAATTAATTTGGTTATTTTGGGAATTATTTTATATTTAAAAAAAACCCAAATTAGTTTCGGCTACTTAATGAATCCCATATTAGGGACATTTTTTGAAATTAAAAATATATAAAAATTAGAAAAATCCCAGAAAAATAAAAAAATATAATATATAAAAATATAAAAAAATACTATATGTAATATAACTATATGTAATATACTTTGAGCATATATATATATATTCATATACTATATCTCTCTCTCTCTCTTCTTATAACTGTATATCTCTTTATATATATATGTCTATATTATATAATAAAAAATATAAAAAAATGTATAAAATATAAAAACAAAATAAAAATTATAAAACAAAAACAAAATAAAAAATATAAAACCCCAAAAACCCACAAAAATAGGAATCTTTCAAGGATGACTCTGATGCATATGGATTCCCTTACGCTACCCAATTTTATTGCTCTTTGTGGTTCGACCTCTACGTGCTTATTCACTATGCATTTTATGGCAGAGTTAATAAATGTTAATTCACGATTTTGGGATTTAATTGATTTATTCTTTAATGTGGGTTAATTACTGATCAACTGGTGTTTTGTGAGCGGTCGCCTCAGCGACACTACATTTTAACCCTCGCAAAATTCCCGTTATCAGATGGCGCCATTGCCGGGGAGCAATGAGCGTAGCCTATCACATTTTGTCATTCTTGTTTGGAAATGTATTTATCATTGATTCTGTGAGTAGCTATTTCTTTGCAATTGATCACCATACATGATTTATTTATTTGTTGTGATTAATTCCTTCCTGCTTTATTTCATTGATTGAGCTTATACTAACTCGATCTCTTTGTGACTTTGTTGTGAGGGCCCGCCACGCGAGGATGGTTTCTTAGGAAGCCAAGGCAGCCAAGCATGGAGGAGGTTGGTATTCACTTCATGACCAGCTGGAGAGAGAGCACCAAGGACGCGAGGGGATGGGAATTAGATAGGCCTAGAGCAAGTAGGAGCATTTTTGTAATTTATGGTGAAAGAGAGAAATTTTGGCATGTACTATAATTTGGACTCTACTTTTCACAACGAAGTCCAGTGCCCGGGTGTCTGTTCACCTGGGGGCCTCGTCGCGGCTTTCTCGTGTTTTTCCGCTTTATTTTCTTTGTTTTCTGCTGTTTTGAGTTTTTTGCCTTTATTTTATTTTGTTTTGTGTGCATGGAGCCCCTAGACATAGGCTTGCTTGATCGAGTAGACTAGGTCCAAACACCCTAATAATATTGCATGTACCTATAGTACGATCTTGGACTTAGATCAAACTCTAAACAGTCGCCTCATCCCCTTCAAGCCAACGTGCCGCGAGCTCTCCCTGCCAAGCGCTTCTCCTGAACTCGATGTGTCGAGAGGAGGAAGGGTGAGACTAGACCGGACTCCTGGATTGAAGGGCGGTGACCGACTTGTGGTTCTTCATGCTAATAGCAGCTAATGTTTAGGACGATTTTGTCGCTTGCATACGGCCATGTAGATAGGTTTAAAAATTCTGTTTTGCATATCGCATGGAGAGAGCTGGGATGCACTGTAAGTCTTCTAACTCAGCATGCATCATTCGGTTCAATGGTGAGATTTCCATCATGGAACCACTTGCACGGCTTTTCCGCTATCTCCCTCTGATTTTGAGCACCTAGGACTTAAATAAAAATCTACAAAAACGTTAGGCGCTGGTATGAAAACAGACTCAAAAAAGGTGAAAATCCAAAAAAGCTAAAACAAGGGACTGCTAAATAAACTTTGACCTTAATTAAAATTCGTAATGGACTATCATTGTACTGGGTTCATAAAGCCCTCATTGTTTTCAGGTACCTTTGGAGGGGGACCAAAACCCTACTCCCATGAGCGAGGCACGTCCCATAAGGAATAGAGCTAAAATCCCAGTCTGCAACTGCCTTGTGTATCGCTTGGATTTCCGAAGTAATGGCGCTTCTATCGTACGTGACCGAGTAGGGCCTTGTCAGCGATGGTGCTCCTGCCTTGTGTGGAACATCGACATGGTCTGAAGTACTAAGCATAGGCCACACCTTCACGGGGGTGTTTGTCTCATCGGTTTGCGTCCGAGTAGGTTCTTGCACTCTCACGGGTGATTCCGTTGCGAGTGAGAACCGAAGTATTTGTTTCGCCTATCGGCTTCCTCTCTCTATTTCTTTGGCTGAGTAGGAATCCAGGAAGGGTTACAACGACCTCAAAAAGTACAGACTACAGGTTACAAAGGAGGAGGACAAGTACGGGATTCTTTTCTGTCAGTACTCTCTCTCTCCTATAGGGTTAGCGTGCTAAGGACTTGTTAAAAGATTTGTCTGAAATAACAACGGTAAAACTGAAAAGATAATAAATAGCCGAACCTTTACAGCTTCACATGGCATGCGTTGGTGAATCCAATTTTGTATGGCGTTTGTATGGATCTAGATTAAGGTTCAAAGATCGAGTCCCGCGCCTTTGCGCAAATTTTGTTGTGTCATTCTCCTTTGACCACCCATCTCAGCCAAGCCTTTCTACTGTTTTGCACTCCTTTTCATTCCTCGTTGACCATCGTATCCTTCTTCTAACATCCAATTCTCTTTTGTGCTTTGCGAAGTTGATCTATGGATGGTTTTCGTCGGGACCTCGCCGACACCCACATCGATTCCATAGACTCAACTCCGCCAATAAATTCGAGGCGATTCCTGAGAACCCGATCCTGACTTTGCGGATCGATCTCCAGACTCCTCGTCTTCTACCTTTCTTTTAACCACCTAATAAGCCGGGATCACTTTTGTCCCACTTTCGCCGTTGTGAATGGGAGTCAATTACAATCCACATTTTTTCCATTCACAACATGCTGGGGTTGACCTGAATTCCAGCTTCATCCTGACAGCTGTAAAATATTGCAAGTGGTTTGATTTGGACTCTCTCGTCCTGCAGATAGAAGACAGAGCAAGCCCTGGAGACTACTCCGGAGTTCATTTCGTCAGATTCAGACCCTGATATGGCTCCTCAAGGAAAGGGCAAGGGTCAGCAGCCACCCCAACTAGAAGGACAGTTGCCAAATCAGAACCAGGTTAATGCACAACTGCTGGCGTCTATCCAGGCCATCCAATAGCAGCTGATAGAGCAAGCTCTAGCGCAGACAGCTTTTCAGGATATGTTTAATGATGTGATGAATCGAGCCGAGGGAGGAGGAGGCAGAGGCAGAGGTGGAGGTGGAGGTGGTGGTCACCCTGATGATGAAGAACCAGAAATACCGCCACCCAAGCCTACACTAAAAGAGACGTACAATCCGGGAGACAGCCAGATGACCGAGTGGATCCTCATTCCACTGGTACATGCTCACTTTGAGCTGAAACCCCAGTTTCTTGCTCTTCTCCCAGCATTCCATTGAAACACAAGTGAAGAGTTGTGCATCCACCTGCAGCAGTTCTCACGCATTTGCCGCATCACTCACTATCCCAGTGTCCCTTTGGACGTTGTTAGAATGATGGCGTTCCCTTTCAGCCTACAAGACAAGGCCCTTTATTGGGTCAACCATCTGGGGAAGGTTGTGACGACCTGGGAGGAACTGAAGTCAGCTTTTCTGCATAAGTTTTACCCTCTCGGTCGGCTCAACCAGATGCGAGCCCGAATCAGCAATTTCTCCCAAGGAGCCCACGAGTCTGTACATGAAGCATGGGAGAGATTCACCGATCTGCAGGAGAAATGTCCCCATCATGAGATTCCGAAGACCAGTTTGGTCCAACACTTCTTTGGGGGACTGAACATCGAGAGCCAAAGGCTCGTTGACGCAACATGTGGGGTTTCACACTTCAACAAGGATGAAGATGTGGTCTGGCAGATATTCGAAGAAATGGCCGAAGGAGAGGTCGCCCTCTCTTCATCAAAAGCATACCAGAAGCAGCCCTAGATCCTCCAGAAACAAGTACACATGGCAGCGTCCCGCGAGGCAGAGAGAGATGAGATCTCCAACATCAGTATCATCGGGGGCCATCTCTCGAAAGTTGATATCATTGAGAAGCAATCACATGACCTTGAGAAACTTGCTGTGATTGAGAAGAGGATTCAGAACCTTGATAAGCTTGATCAGATCACCAAGCATCTTGAACTGTTGGAGGGCACCATCAACTCTGTTCAGCTGGCAGCACCATCAGAAGCTCCAGCTGAGAAGAAAGACGAGCAACAACCGCAACATCAGCCTCAACCAAGCCAACATCCATCGGCAGTCCAGCACGTGTACTACGTGCAAGCGCCCGATCAGGGCCAGCCACAGCAACAGATGGTTGTGTACCAGCCAGAGTTTCTTTCAGGAGCCGATCCAGTCTTCCCACCACCACCCCTGATTCCGGAAGTGAACGGGGTATGGAGTAACGAAGCACAGCCGACCCGTCCTATGGGACAACCTCAGGGTCAACCACTTGCCAACCGGTAATACCACCAACCTCAGGGTGGTCGCTTTGGACAGTCCTCTCAACCACCGCAACCGTATCATTAGCCTCCCCAGTATGCAAATCAATGGAGGCAGAATCAATCGTACCAGCAGCCACAATACCGCCACCCACAATCGTTTCATCAGTATGCAGCTGCTCCACCTCAGCTGTATCAACAGTATCCTCCCCCCTCTTATCAACAGCTTCAACTTCCTGCACCACCCCAGCACCACCAGCAACAACCTCAACACTCACACATGCAACAACAGCGTGGTCTGCACGCTGAACCCACTGAGGTACCCCCTGTGAACCCTACCATGGATTGTATGGCCCAACTCGTCAAAGGGCTGGTGGATATGACCAAGAGGCTCGACGACCTGACCGCCACAAGAACCACTATTCCAGCTCAGGTTGTGGCCAACCCCAATAACTTCAAAAAGAAAGAGCAGGTAGAATGTGATGTCCTGTCCGTGTCTGAAAATGATATTACTGTTTATTCTAATGCTGTTACTCTCAGGAGCGGTAGGGCCTTGCCTCCGCATGCTACCAAGAATGGGGTGAATAAAGAAACAGGTGGATCGTCATCTTCCGCATCAGCCGTGCCACCTACAGGGGCGGGTGAGGAGGAAGAAGAAGGAGAAGCCATTCCAGCCGTCGTGCAGTGCCAGCATCCCCAGCTAAAAATACAAAAAAATCAGCAAAATCAAAAACAACAAAAAGAAGTTTGCAGCCGAAGTGAAGCTGCGCTAGCTTTGGAGGAGCTGCCAGCAACAGCCGATCCCTCACCAGCCGACGAAGCAGATGCTATACTTTTTGATCGCCCCTCAGCACCAGCATGTCAGGATACAGTTTGTACTCCTTTTTGCAATTCGGATGTACAACATTCTATGGGCGATGGTTTTGATGTAAATAAGAACTCTGTTTTTCCTACTATAGATGTACACATTCCTTTCCCTCATGCAATACAAAAATCCAAAAAAATTGCAAAAATAAAAAGTGCTTTGTCTGATCCTGGAGTTGTGGAAATACTAAACAATTTAACTGTTGAGATTCCCTTACTAAAGGTCGTGAAGTACATGCCAGCTGTTAAAAAGGGACTGAAAGAAGCGTGCACGAGCAAGCGTCGCCCAGAACATGAGAACAAACGCAAAGATGTAGAAAAGCACGTGCTCTCCATGGCCACTGTTGCAGCTATCAGCAATCTCCCACAGAAGAAACAAGACACAGGAGCACCTCTTATCAGTTGTGAGATTTTCGATCAAGTCTTCGAGCGCACAGACAGTGAGTCTTCCATCAACCTTTTCCCATCATCAATAATGCAAGAATTTGGGCTGGGTCCGCTCAAGCAGACCCGAATGATCCTTCAGTTCGCTGACCGATCCATCAAGCGGCCCCGGGGTCTGTTAGAAGACATTGTAGTGAAGGTACAGGAGATGCAATTTCCAGCTGATTTTGTAGTACTTGATATGGACTCACCAGAACCTCTCCTCCAGACCCCTATCATCCTTGGCCGACCATTCCTGCATACCTTAGGTGCCGTGGTTGATTATGGGTCTGGCAAAATCACTTTTAGCTCGAACAACAAGCAGATCACTATAAACATGACCAGAGAGCCGAACGCCACGACTTATGAGAGTCGTGCAGCATCAGAAGCAGACTGTGACTTTGTTGCAAAGATCAGAGATTCATCCCTGTCATTGAATGATTCATGGACCCGAGAAATCCTCACTCTTGAGGAGGACATGGAAAACACAATTACCTTATGCTCCGATGATTCTTGGGAGACAGATTCTCAGATGCAGGTGCATCTCTTTGAGCCCGAGTATTCACTCCTGACCGAACACAATGAGCCTAGCGCAGAACCGTTCGGCACTTCACCAGGATTTTAACAGAATGCTGAAGATGGTAGCTCCCTCAAAGAAATACATCCTACCACCCACACAGTGTCTGAAGTGACCAACAAGTTGGACAGGTCAAAACCCGAACTCAAGCCACTTCCTGCAGGCCTGAAGTATGCTTTCCTTGCGGGTGAAGAACACATGTATCCGGTCATCATCAGCAGCAGGCTGAACCCGGATCAGGAATCTCGTCTTCTAGAGGTTCTAGAAAAGAATTGCAAGGCACTTGGTTGGTGCGTATCAGATCTCCGAGGGATAAACCCAGCTTTGTATTCACACCACATATATCTGGAAGAAGATGCCAAGCCGTCCCGCGAATTCCAAAGAAGGCTGAACCCAAAACTCTGGGACGTCGTCATGAAAGAGATAACAAAATGGTGTGAAGCAGGCTTCATTTATCCCATCTCCGATTCAAAATGTGTAAGCCCACTGCATGTAGTTCCGAAGAAATCTGAGCTTACCGTGGTTACCAATGACAAAGGAGAGGAAATCCACTCGGGTACCAACATCTTGGCGGGTGTGTCTTGACTACCGCCGTCTTAATGCAGCAACTAAGAAGGACCACTTCCCCTTGCCATTCATTGATCAAGTTCTGGAAAGACTAGCAGGTAAGGAATTCTTCTGCTTTTTGGATGGGTACTCCAGGAACAACAAGTGGCTATCGCTCCTGAAGATCAAGAGAAGACTACCTTCACTTGCCCGTTCGGCAGCTACGCCTTCAAGAGGATGCCCTTTGGGTTATGTAATGCACCTGCAACATTCCAAAGATGCATGCTAGCAGTCTTTGCCGAGATGGTAGGCAGTTTTCTCGAGGTGTTCATGGACGACTTCTCTGTCTATGGTGATAGTTTTGATTCTTGTCTTGAGCACCTAGACAAAGTGCTTCAGAAATGTCGAGAAGTCAATCTAGTGCTTTCATGGGAAAAGAGCCACTTCATGGTCACAGAAAGTATTGTACTAAGCCACGTCATTTCCAAACGTGGCATGGAAGTCGACTCGACGAAGGTGGATGTTATTGCCAATCTAGAGCCACCTCAGTCAGTGAAAAATGTAAGGTCATTCCTGGGGCACATGGGGTTTTACAGACGATTCATTAAGGACTTTAGCCGCATTGCCCGACCTTTGACAGAACTGCTATGCAAGGAAACTGAGTTCAATGTAGATCAACAGGTTCTCCTTGCTTTCAATCAGCTGAAGGAGCTTATCACTCAGGCTCCGGTCCTACAGCCGCCAAACTGGTCTCTTCCTTCTAAGATCATGACCGATGCGTCAGACTTTGCAATTAGGGCTGTCCTTGGACAGAGGAAAGAGAGAGCGCCCTATGCCATTCACTACGCCAGCAGAACATTAGATGAGGCGCAAAGAAATTACACAGTGATAGAGAAAGAGTTACTGGCCGTGATTTTCGCCCTTGAGAAGTTCAGATCCTATTTGCTTGGATCGAAAGTCACCATTTTTACAGACCACTCTGCTATCCGATACCTCCAGCAGAAGAAGGATGCCAAGCCGAGACTGATTCGATGGATCTTTCTCCTCCAGGAATTTGATTTGGAAATCAAGGACAAGCCTGGAGTTCAGAATGTGGTAGCAGACCATCTCTCCAGAATTGAGCAGCATGAACCTCCTCTGAACAGTGCACCCATTACAGAAACCTTTCCTGACGATTCAATCTTAGCAGTGGATTCCCTTCCTTGGTATGCTGATATAGTCAATTACCTCGCCTCGGGGGTAACACCATCGGATTGGAACGAAGAATCAAAAGAATAAATTTATGTAGATCATCCGGTTCTATCATTGGGAGGATCCTCTTTTATTTAAGGAAGGGGGGATTGCATTTGGCGCAGGTGCATTCCTCAGGAGGAGCATTATAGTGTCTTCGAGCACTGCCACTCGCTCAAATCTGGTGGACATCACTCTGGAGACCGTACGACAACAAAAGTACTTCAGTGTGGCTTCTGGTGGTCCACATTATTTAAGGATGCAGCAGAATTTGTCAAACAATGCATTGACTGTCAGAGATTGAAGGGTACACTCACTGCAAAAGATTCGATGCCCCTGAAAATCATTCAGATAGCAGATATTTTCGATGCATGGGGCATTGACTTCATGGGACCTTTCCCTAACAGTAAAGGTTTTGAGCACATCCTTCTAGCCGTCGATTACGTGAGTCGTTGGGTTGAAGCTATTCCCGCTCAAGCCGCCGACAACTGAACAATGTGTCAGTTCTTGAAGAAGAATATCATTTCGCGGTTTGGGATACCGAAAATTATCATATCAGACGGGGGTAGCCATTTTATTAACAAAGAGGTCAAGAAATTAACGAAGGAGTACGTCATCGATCATCGCGTCGCATCTCCTTACCATCCTCAGACTAATGGAATGGCAGAATTATCAAACAGAGACATCAAGACTATCCTGCAGAAACTTGTCAGACCAAACAAAAAAGACTGGTCCCAACTCTTGGACTCGATCCTATGGGCTTACAGAACCGTCTACATATCTCCTTTGGGCATGTCGCCCTATCGTCTTGTATATGGGAAGTCGTGCCATCTGCCCGCTGAATTAATTCACAAGTCTTTATGGGCAATTAACATGTGCAATTTGGACTCACGAAAAAGTGGTCAGAAAAGAAAGGATGATCTGAACAGACTCTTGGAATTCCGAAACTATGCATACGATAACACATTGATGTACAAGGAGTAGGTGAAACGCTGGCATGACCGGCACATCAGACGAAAGACCTTTGATGTTGGACAGAAGGTGTGGTTATTTGATGCAAAGTTGTGGATCTTCCCGGGCAAATTAAAGAGTAAATGGACAGGGCCATTCCGTATTTGTGAAGTGCGTGACAATGGAAGTATTGCTATATCAGAATTGTCTCCTGACGCACAACCATTCATCGTCAACGGTCAACTCCTGAAGCCTTACCTAGAACCAGATACATTCTTGGTCGTTGTCGACTCCATTCAGCTCGCGCACCATGATGATATATCCACAACATTGGCAGCATCAGAAGATTCAGATGTTGCACCACAAAAACTGTTTATCTCATTTTCTTCTTTTCTTTTTTTCTTGTCTTCTCTTCTATTTTCATTTTTCTATCAAGACGTGTTGCCCCTTGTTGTCAGTCTTCTATACTTAGGATGCACTTTGTCCTAAGTATAGGGGGGTATGCACCTCGAGTTCTTTTAGTCTCTGATCCTCTCCATTGCCTCCTCTTCTTGTCTATACTTAGGAGTATCTTACCCTAAGTATAGGGGGAGACAATCTAAGTACGATCTGTGTATTCCCACCCTTGGCCCTCCCCGCTTTTTGTACAGTCTGCTATACTTAGGATTACTTGATCCTAAGTATAGGGGGGACGGTCAACTTCTCATTCGTTCATTTCGTATTCATATATATTCTTTAGACTTGTCTATACTCAGTACGAGTTATGTCTTCTCTCTTCTCTTCGACCTATGAGGACATAGCTCAAGCTAAGTATAGGGGGGTCGTATATACCATGTATATACTATAAGCCATAACTCATACTGGAAAATAAAACATCACTTCAAGCTAAAAAGAAAGTAAAAAGTAGTTCCATAATAATAAAAGAAGATTGTGAGCTCCTCAGACTCTTTGTATTTACACTGATTAATAAGTCAGGAAAAGCGTTGTGTGCAAAATGTTTTCTTTCAAAAATCTTTTGAAAAATTGCTTGAAAAATAGTGTGCACAAGTATTCAACCTTTGTAAATAAGTTTCGTTTGTAAAATTTAGTTTCTTGGAGTGAAACAAAAATGTGTGAAAATTAGCTGGCAAATGATTGGAAAATTTGGTTGTGAAATTGTTTTGAAAAATTTACCTATTCTGTGTGAAAAGCCTTGGCAAAAAAAATCATTTCCAAATACGTGTACATGTTTGTAAAATTATTTTGGACTATAGTCTTCAAAAATCTTTTGAAAATGATTCTCGAATAAGTCTGAGGAGTCTGCACAAAAATCTCTCATAAAAAAATAAGCAATAATTCCAAATAAAACTTATAAGAGCCTAAACCATGTTGTACATAAAATACAGTTTTTCTTTGTACATACTGATTAATAAATCAGGTTAAATACCTTTACAACATGATTTGAAAAATAGTGTGAACCATTTGGAAAACTTGCTGTGACATGTTTTCAACCTGTGTAAAGTTACTTTGTTTGAAAAAATTTTCTTTGTGTGGAATAAAGGATTTCAAAACTATGTGCAAATGTTTTGAAAAATGTTTGTAAAAACTATTGTGGAATATATATATATATATAGTGTGAAAAATCTTTGCAAAAATAGCTTTCAATTGTGTGTAAATGCTTGTAAAAATTATCGTGTACTATAGTTTGCAAAATTTATTTTCAAAATAAATCTAGGGAATAAAAACATCATTACAAATACATGTAAATCGTAAATGAAATACATCAAATTCTTTCTGTATAAAAAGATAACCTAAATAAATTACTTCATTAAAACTTTTAAAATCTTTAAAAATCTATAAATTTTGTAAATAAAGCGGTACACCCGTGTAAATAATTGTATGTACTTTCTGTATAGCTTGTTATTTGCAAAAAAATTCTTTGTGTAAAAAGATTCTTTGATTTTTGTAAATTCTTTGTGAAAAATTGCATCATTCATTGTGCATAGCATGCGCATACCATTCACATTCTTTTTGAGTGAGCTTGATGATTGAACCAGTCCAATAAAGTCTAAAATTGGAGCTTGGTTAGACCTTACCGCACTACACTGCACTGGAACCTTATGGGAACTAGGATTAAGGTACTTCAGGTCTATGCAGACTTAATTTTTTGAGGAATCAGGGCTGGGTTCAAGTCACCTCAACTGACTCACTAGAACTTTTCGAGATACACGCATAACTCTTGTCGACTGTGACCTAACTTGGACACTTGCACCTTTCACATGGCTCAACTCAGTTGGAGTGGTGAGGGGGTTGGATTTGCCAGTCTAAGACGCACACGGGTGGAAACACTCGTCCTCGTCTAGGGAGGGAAGTGCACCCCAACCTGGTCTAGTAGCCATGAGGTCTAAAGACAGGAGAGTGTGGGTTGCAATAAAGCTTCAAAAGAGGGATAGTCTACTGGCTCAAGAGGAAAAACTCCTTATGTAAATGCTGCTGTGAATAGTATTTCAAAAAAAAATATGGTCAGGCCTGTACAAAAATAAAAAGCCTGCAAAGTATGTACATATGTTGTAAAGCCAATAATCAAGCTTGAGTTCCTAAGTCAAATATGTGAGCCTGCAACTGGATGACTTGACTACACTGGTTTTTCATCCCAGGATAGGTAGCTACACTGGCTACCATCCATTCTTCTCTTCACCCCCTCCTCTTGAGTTGGTTGCCACTTGAACTTAGAAAGGAATACCCCGCTCCTCGAGGAAAGAGCTGTTGGATTGGGGAATCACTGGGTTGTCATTCTGGAGAAGCTAGTCTCTTTGTCATTTCAGCTGGGAAGAGCCACCATCACTTACACTGTACAAGTCAGCTTCATAGTCATAAGGGTTTGCGTATGATGTAGACCAGTTCTGACCAGACTATTGAGGTGGGTTGAACCAAGTTCTGTGAATCTCGAAGGCTTGTGTTTTAAAACTAGTTCCTGACTAGGTTCTACACACATCCACACCCGAGGTCTAGCAGAAGCTCCAAATTCTGATTTTGTAAGGACATATATTGCACTGAAAGCAACCCTATCCACTCTATACTTCTTCAATTCTCTTTTTCTTTTCTTCTGATTCTTTATTCTTTTTGAACTTATTGCATAAATATTTGCTAGGGACTAGCAAAGGCAAGTATAGGGGGGTGATGAATCTCCATTTCATCACCTTTATTCTATCATTTTGGCCTTAAAAATCTCGGCAAATGCATGCAAATGACATCAATTTATCCATAATAGCATTCATTATTTATTGTACTAATTGTACATAGAATAAGGTTTTTAATGCCAAAAATATAGAATAAAGAGAAGAAAAGAAAAAGGAATAAAATATTGCAAATATTTTATGACCTGAACCCCGAGACCAAGGCCAGCATGGAATTGGTCGACAAGGAATAAAGTAGGGGGAGATAAGGGCCAAGAGTACAATAAATACCTCATTTATTTATTCATTTATTTATGCATTTTTGACACCTATTTTGTTTATAATTATCCATTCATCAAATAGAGAAACTTTGTACATGAAAGTTGTAGATAATAATGTGAATAAAATTACAAAATTGAGTTTATACCAAAATGATACACAGTGTACATTTTATACACAGAATAAAAAGCCAGAATCTCAACTTCACAGACCCGTATCTTGCAAATAAAAACTCAAAATCACCCAAAATCCCTTTAATTGTATATAACATTCCAAGAACTATTTAATAAAATTGGTGTCATAATTTTTGGAGTTCATCTGTGAAAGTTAGGTTTTTGGCCCTCATTGTACAGCCTGCCTGATTAAAATATTCAAGTTATTCATTGTTCATTATTTTTACAAATTTATATTTTCAGAAATTTGTAGATAATGTATATAATACATGTACATATTGATATTAGAATAAAACCAAAAAGAATTTGTAAAATAAAATAAGCTTATGCAATACATAGGCAAAATACCTATGTTGTATATGTATATAAAATAAAAGGGGACTTCATTATTCTATTCTTTATTCATCTATATTTTTATATTAATGTGCATATTACATATAATTTAGTAAAAATTAAAATTAAAAAAAATCCAATAAAATCCATTAAATAAATAAAAAAATATATAGAATATAGGTAAAATACCTATAAGTATACCTACAAACAACATACACCTATTTATTTAAATATGTAAATAAACTCATAAAATTAAACAAAAATATATTTACACTCATAAAAATAAGTTAAAAATTTATAAAAAAAGAAAATAAAATAATAAAATAAAAATATACAAAATAAAAAGAAATACATGTAAATACACTTATAAATACATTATTAAAATAAACCCATAATAGAATACATCAAAAAATTAAATAAAAATCATAAATAAATACTACATCAATTAATACACATTTTTTGTTTTATAAGAAAATTATAATAAAGTCATTTATAGGGTTAAATTAATGGGTTAATAATCGAGCTGACGTGGCCCAATTAGAAGCCAGGGAATGTTGACCCCCGGTCAACTTCCCCCTGCGCCTCTGACTTCTGTCAGACTTGTCCAATCCTCGATATTCCTCCATTTTTCCCGCTCGATACAGTGATCAATCACCTTCGATCTCTTCGCGGAAGTTTCTCCTTGAATCATCATGATTCACGCCACCCATTTGGATTGCTTGTACAGTCATCAGATTCTTCGATATTCGTTGATCAATAAGGCCACCTGCAATGTCTATAAATAAAGAGCTCCGTGCTCCTCCTCAAATTTGGCCAATTTCTCTTCACCCAAAAAGCTTGAATCGAGTCCTGGACGAGCCCTTGTGACAGGAGGCGCTTCCCAGCACCTCGAATCGGCCCAAGGAGGAGGAAAGTTTTGTCGCGGTGGAGCTCCGGCGTCCGTCCTGCTCCCTGGAGGTCCCCGGGTATAAGAGCTGTCCCTTTATGTCATTTAGGTAGATTTTCGTTTCTAATTTTCATTCTTGTTGTTTATTTCGCCATTTGATCCTTAGTATAGCCTAGGTTAGCTAAATCGAAGTTCGCCGGAGCACCGCTCAGGCGACTTCTTCACGCCGTTATCGACTGTGTCCGATCCCCTTTACCAACCCATTTCATTCCTCACCGCATGCTCCATCTCCTGATCACCTTTGTTCAAACGAAGGCTCTCATCGCATGCTCCGCCTCGCCTCATCTTGCGCCCCAGCTTCAAAACCCAAGGTCGAGGAGAAAGCCCTCGTCGCCCTTGTTCTTCCTGTGCAGGTATCACAAAGAGACGAGCCCTCTGGGACTCGATTCGAACCAGGAAGAGGTTCCTGGAGGTCCCAAGCTTCCCCGACCTCGCCTGACCTCCTCGGACCTCCAGGAGCCCAGCTAAGACCACCATCCGATGCGGGACACCTTCAGCAACGATCAGAGAACCTTAGACGCGAAGGAGAAGCCCGGAGGAGCCTGCAGTTCACGATCGAAGCTCGCCTCGTGCGAGCTTCTTCCCTGTTCTTCTAGGCGGCTCCTTCGCCGTACGATCATGAAGGAACCCCCAGATCACACCAGAGCCGTTCGATGAAGCCCTGCACCGACCGTCAGATCAGCTCGGCTGATCTAATCTCAGCCCTTCATCGAGGAAGCGTCATCGGGCAAGGAGAAGGTGACGCGCGTCAAGTAGAGAGAGCTCAGCCGTCGGATGAAGCATCTTTTGGGGGTAAATTGCAAAACCAACCCCCGCCTTTTTGTTATTAATTTTTAATACTGTAAACAAATTCGCACGTTTTAAATAAAATGTAAATTTTACAATAGGACCCCTATGCTTTATAGAATTACATTTAGGTCCTTCCGCGCCTCACGTGCAGTCCCACCTGAGGCGCGTGAAAATTGCATGTAAACCCTGGCAATTTTTGTAAATTGTAAAATAGTTCCAAAAATTAAAATAAATGTTTATTTCTGTAGGTATTTTTTCACAGTTCTCCCTGAGATTTATTTCAATTGCAAAAATGTCCCTGCCAAGTTGTTTAATTTTTGTGTCTTTTATGTATTTATTTAAAATGCTTAGTTAGCTCCTAAAAATTCACAAACATTAGGGTAGATGCCTTATACCTTGTAGATTCACACTGCATTTCCTTTTGAATTTTCGGGCATTTTATCTATTTATTAAAAATGAAAAACGAGTCAATTTTTCACTATTTAAATGAGAAAATACAAAAAAATTATAAAATGTTTTTGAAAAATTACAAAAAATTATATATAGTATATTTAGATATATAAAGTCCAGAAAATGAAAAAACTTAAAAATAAGCAAAAGAAAAATATAAAAATCATAAAGCTCCAAATTTCAACAAAAAATATAAAAATCCTAGAAAATACCAAAAATATATTTTTCTCTTTTATAATTATCTATATATCATTATTTACATATTAAAATTAATTTGGGTAATTTTGGGAATTATTTTATATATTTTTTTAAAAAACCCAAATTAGTTTCGGCTACTTAATTAATCCCATATTAGGGACATTTTTTGAAATTAAAAATATATAAAATTTGAAAAATCCCAGAAAAATAAAAAAATATAATATATAAAAATATAAAAAATACTATATGTTATATAACTATATCTAATATACTTTGAGCATATATATATTCATATACTATATCTCTCTCTCTCTTCTTATATCTGTATATCTCTTTATATATATGCCAATATTATATAATTAAAAATATAAAAAAATGTATAAAATATAAAAACAAAATAAAAATTATAAAAACAAAAAAAAAATAAAAAATATAAAACCCCAAAAACCCACAAAAATAGGAATCTTTCAAGGATGACTCTGGTGCACATGGATTCCCTTAGGCTAACCAATTTTATTGCTCTCTGTGGTTCGACCTCTACATGCTTATTCACTATGCATTTTATGGTAGAGTTAATAAATGTTAACTCACGATTTTGGGACTTATTTGATTTATTCTTTAACGTGGGTTAATTGCTGATCAACTGGTGTTTTGTGAGCGGTTGCCTCAGCGACACTACATTTTGACCCTCGCAAAATGCCCGTTATCAGGCTCGCCCTTTCTATTTTCATCCCCACTACAGCCACCCTCGCCGACTGCCAACACCACCACGATCTTCACCACTCTCCCCTCATCCTCGCCAGCTATCTCACTCCCCACGACTCCCACCAGAGTCGCTCCACAACGACCTCGAACTCCACCTTCCAGCGACTCAACCCATCGACTTCATCCTATAAATACTCGATCACCGGCCACCGTCACGCCTATCCACCAGTGCAGAGAGGTTCCTCAAGCTCAGATCAATCGATTGGTGACAGCAATCGGGCGTGTCTTCGAGCGAAGACAAGTTTCTTCTCCGGCGAGATCCACGGCGGACCCCGTCGTGTCGCAGCCTCCCTTCGTGAGCTGCTTGAGCTCAGGGCCCTACCGACCCTTCGAGCGACGACCTGGAGCTCAAATCTGAGCTCCAATCCCCAGGTAACCCCCTCCATCCTCCTTTGATCTTCTTCTTAATTTTTCTTTTGATTTCTTTTAATTTATTCGCCTTCCACCATGATCTTCTCGCTATACCTTCACCTCGCCGAGCTCCGCGACGGAGCTCCGATCTTCGCACACCCTTCCGTTCCTTTAAACACCACATCTCTACGTTCATCGACTCTAGCTCCGCCACCTCGGCGGAGCACCATCGCCGGACCACTCACACTCCGCCTTAGGCCTCGTCGTTCACTTCCCACATCTCCACGCACAACCTACGTGCTTCGGCTATACCCCTAATTCCTTGCAGGTGACATTCCTTCACTGGCCGGAAGCTCGTCAGAGTTCTTTTTGAGCTTCACTGCCACGGTGCTCCAGCGCTCCTCCTCTGCTCCTGAAGCCACCTGAAGCTTCACCGATCATCCGCGCATCTTCCGAGCTACTTTAGAGTCGCCCGCGACCTTCATCGACGCCGGGAGGATCGAGCGGAGCAAAGCCCCCTTCGCCAGAGCCCCGCCTTCTCCTCCGCAGGTGGCGGAGGACCGTTGAAGACAAAGTGCAGCCACCGTTCGATCATCTTGATCGAACGGTCCGTAGCCAGCCACGTGTCCAAGCGTCGGAGCAGCAGAGAGCCGTTGGATCTCTCTTTGATCCCACGGTCACAATCGCGCCACGTCGCCATCTCTGGAGGAAGCCCATCACCGTTGGATCGATCATCTTGATCGAACGGTGCGTAGTCAGCCACGTCACCATCAGCCAGAGCAACCTTGCGCCGTTGGATCCATCTAGATCCAGCGGTGCTTAGTGACAAGTCGCTAAATACGATATTTAATTAGGTCACGTTGTAATACGTGTACTTAGCGATGCGGTTAGAACCGAGAGAAGATCTCCGTGAAGAGTGTCTCGGCTTTAATTTATATCCCGGGCAAGTCCGGGGTCGAACTCAGGGAGGCAAAGGAACAACCTCGGGTTTAATTCAAAAACTTTGGTCTAGATTTTCAATGCGGTATTTTTTAGATTTTTTAATGCAAATAGGATGCCAATGCAGTAGAATTAAGCTCCTAAGAAAACACACAACAAGGCCATATTAATTTTAATATCAAATTAATCCAATTTAGCCAAATTATATTTTTCCTGGAGTCCTAGTCCAAAGAGGAATGCAAGGTACTTTTTTGGAATTTTATGGGTTAAAATGCAACAATGAAAAATGCACAATTTTTATGGGTATTTTCACAATTTTTCACACAAACAGTAAGCAAAAAATATGCAAAAATTACTGGAATGAAAACATGATGCAAGGAAGCTACAGTAATATTTTTGGAATTTTTTGACAAAATATGAATTTTTTATGTATTTTTTCGTGAAAATAGAGTGAAAGTAAGTAAATAATTTCTAATAAATCCACATTGACAAATTAATCAGAGTGCAAATAATCTCAGAAAGATATTTAGATGAGCAATCCAGTAGAGTTTAAATTTTCCAAAAATGATTTATGTAGATTTAATTAAAATCAAAACTAAATCCACTCTACAAAGTATTCCAGGCACAAGACATCTCCATTTTAGATGAAATTTGGACAGTAAGTTAATTACTTTTCAAGGCATCATCTCAAATTTTTGTGAAATTTTTAGAGCACCGTGTGTGAGATATAAATTTAATGGCACAGAATGGGTAAGCTATACAAACTTTCAGTTGAACAATTTTAATTAATTACCCATTACTCACAAAAATACAAATAAATAGTCAAAATGTAGGCAATTAGTTTCTCATCACAGAGGCATATTTAATTGAATAAAATGACACAAATTAGATGTCCAAATTAATACACAAACATAGGGGTGTCTCTGTAAATTAAAGAAAATAACTTACAATAGAAAACATGCACAAGGACCTATTTGTAATTACAAGAAACTATGTAAAAACTTTACACAATTTTTACAATAAAAAAATTGAAAAGCACCTTTCTTCTTCCTCCCAGCTTCACGATGGAAGAACCCAAATGAGTGGTGGGCGGCGGCGGCGGCAAGGAGGCACGGAGGGGCGACGGTCGGCGCGGTCGCGCGGCCGCAGCGGCGCGCGGCGGTGGCGGCCGTGCGGTGGCGCACAACGGTTGTGGAGGCGGCGCGTGGGGCCGCTAAGGGTGGAGTCGGTGGCGCGGGTCCTTGGTCTGGAAGGAGCGGCCGGCGGTGGCGAGGCCGGCCGCGCGGGACTGCTGAGGTGGCGCGGCGGCGGCCGCGCTGTGCTGGTGGCGGTGGAGGGCCACCGGCGCGGTGGCTGTGGAGAGGGCGGCGGCGGTGGGAACTTCCCCCCACCGCTGCTGCGTGTATTTTTTTTTGTTTTTTTTTGTTTTTTTTATTTTTTTTAATTTTCTGTTGTAATAAAAAGGGATCTTTTTTTTGTTTTAATTTTTTTATTTTTTTAAAAATTTTGTTAGGAAAGGGAATATGATAAAAAAACCAGTAAGATGGTGGTGGTGATGATGAAAGAAAAAAATGGTGTGATGGTGGTGGTAATGAAAGAACCTTTTTTTGTTTTAAATTTTTTATTTTTTTTATATTTTTAAACAGGAAATATTTACACAACAAGAATGGTGACAAGGGGTAGATGGATTTGGAGATGCCAAATATGATAGTGGTGATGAGGATGAAGATATTAACAAATGATGGATTTTTGTGAGGGGAAATGATGTGCTAAAAAATTGCAAAAATGACAAGATAATAAAATGAGAAGATAAATTACTAACGATGGACGATCGCCTATGAAGGGCTCTCGTGAGCATGGTCTTCGCTCGAATCGCCGGCGTGCGATGAGCTCGAGCAGCGTGCAATTGCGGCTGCGATGTTGGCCAAAAAGCCAACGGATCTCACTAGAGAGAGGGTCGTCGTCGCTCGACCGCGGTTGCGTCGCTGTCACCGATTCAACTCAGGGAACTAGGCTCTCCTCACATAAAGATGGATCAAAGGCAAAAATGAGGAGAATGAGAGGTATATAAAGAGAATGGAATGAGAGTTTATTAAAGTGGTGGAGTTGAATGGGAGGTTGATTTATTAATGGAGTTGAATGGGAAGTTGGGAAAAATGGTGGAATAATGGAGTTGAATTGGTGGTTATTGTAGAGAATGGAAATTAAATAATAAATAAATAAAGTTGTTTACTTTAAATACAATAAAATAAAAAGGGAAGAGAAATAGTGGAGAATTTACAATGGAAGTCAAACAACATGTACACATTTTTTTATTTTTCTAATACGTAATTTTTTTATCTTTTTAATAAGAGATATTTACAACGGAAAAATACAATAAAATACTACAATTAAAATACAACACAAGTACGATTTTTTTGTATTTTTAATAATTAAGAAAGATACAATAAAAATGAAGAAAGTATGAATATATACATAATGTACAATGTACATCTAGGTCCTAAAACCTAATTTTTGCAAATGAGCTCCGATTTTAATGAAAATACTTCTGTTGGATAGATAATTTTCTAACTTGAACTTTAAAAGTGAGTTCGGTGAATTTGGAGTTCATACGGAGCGGAAATTTAACTTGGAAGTTGGACTTTATGGCCTTTTCTCTTTGGGATCTCGGAGCATTTATTTGAGATGAAATTTGTTTTGTATTTTTGTATTTTTATATACATTTTTATAAATAAGTTAGAGAAAGAATTAGGTAAAAAGGAGTTGAAATGAAATTATTAAAAATACATGAAGTTTTGGGCTATTTACATGTATAAAACTCCTTTATTTTTGCGGCTTTTTATGTGTAATTTATTTTGTACAATCTAATATACAATAATTAGTGTGTTTTATTTACAAGAGTTATTTTGTTAATTTATTGATTTTATGGACATTTATTTGGGATTTTACTCGGGGATTTTGCTAAGATCAAGATATTGTGATGATGAATCGTGGATTCATCACCCCCCTATACTTAAACTTTGCTAGTCCTCGAGCAAATAAAGAATGAATAAATTGGGTTAACCCCTGACTGTGTATGTGAATACAAGACTTGATCCGTTCAAAAACTCTCGGTTTTAGAGATCCTAAAATTGTAAGCTGAACCAAGCTCTAGTCAAAAGGTACCCAATTCCCCTAATCATCAGACTCTCTCTGTATACATATATAGAAGGGATATGACTTTAAGTATTGACCGCAGTTACAAGAGTAGAGTCGTAACGTCACCCAAGGTTCCAGTCCAAGAGACTCTCCTAAGGACCCGATCCTCAACACTAGGGAATAAACCATTTCTTGCATCCAATCCACTGTCTCTTTAGTTGTCAGACTTAAAAGTATAGATGGAAGGCCAGTTGATGGAGGGCATAGGATTGTGTCATTTCTTCTCTCCCTCTCATTGGAACAAGGATCCTCTCGAGTGCCTTATTACGCAACACATTTTTTTGGCGTTGATCAGTGCGTCCGTCAAGAGAAGTTGGAGCCGTATGCACTTGTTTTCCTGGGAGTACACCGGGGTGTGCCTTTTTTGAGTACCTATCGTACCTTCTACACCCAGACTTGTAGCATTTACGATGCAAAGCTCTTTTTTGGTGCAAGCCCGACTCCTGGTCCTAATAGCGGTGGTCCAAGTGGACACTTTGAAATGGTTGGGAGTGCTCGCCTTTGGTGGAAGCTCTTTTGATAATTGACTTTGTGGAATGAGAGCTTTTCTTTGACATTTCATTGCTTTGTAGTATTTGTGGCTAGCTCTACTGCTTTTACCAAGAGTTGGCGCACACTGATCAACAATTTTTTTTATTTTATTACACCCTGGCACATAGGTAAATATCTAGAGATAGTACAAGAACCATGTTCTCATACTGGCTAAATGTGCTGACACTCAGGTTTCATGAAGCCTTCATTGATTTTATCCCATCCTCGAGCATCATCAAATCAAGTCCAAACTCAAATCCCTCATCCCAGTTCCTCAAGTGAAATTTCAACTCATCTCATCATAATTGCAGTCGTATATGTGAGGTGCTGATCATATTCTTTAAGGTAGAGACTAAGCATGCAATATAGCACACAAATCTTTCAAACTAGGGAAATGTGAATAATTAAGTCAAAGACCCTAATGACTAAGGCTGGTTAACTCAAAATCTCAAGACCTCATAAACCAAGTGTTCTTGATCATCACTAGTCTTGTGTGAAAGTGAATTGTGTCAGGGATTAAACCAACTTATTAGTTATTTTTTTTTAGTTTTTTTTATTGATTTTTTTAAAGTTTTTTAGAAAAAGTTTTTTGGACAAACAAAGAAGAAGTTTTTTTTTAAGAAAAGTTTTGCTTCTCTTTTTTTTTCAAGAGTTTTTTTTGAAAAAAAGATAGGTAAATAAGAAAAGACTTTTTTTTGAAAAAGTTTTTTTTTAAAGAGGATTTTTTTGAAAAGTTTTTTTAGCAAAAAAAGAAAAAGAGTTTTTTTTATTGTGTTTTTTTAACCCACCCCATAATTATTGTATAGTATATACAAAAATACGTGAAAGTACGAGGTATGGGTAAAGTATATATGTAATATATACACGCCCCCCTATACTTAGCTTGTGCTATGTCCTCATGGCACTAGGTGACAAAAAGACATAGCTCGTACTAAGCGTAGGAAAGCTAAAATAATAAAAAAGTATAGAAGTCGATCCACCCCCCTATACTTAGGCTCTGGTCAGCCTAAGTGTAGAAGAAGAACAAAAATGGGGCGGACGAGGTCAATAGGAGAAATGATGAGTAAATACACATGGCGGGCATCGGTCCACCCTATACATAGGCTTTGGTCAGCTAAGTATAGGACAAGAGTAAGTGTGAGAACCGATGTGATCTCAAGAATATACAAAGAAGGGAGAATATGTACAAGAGTGATTGAATCTTCTAAGATGTTGAATCTTGATGCTGCATCTTCATGAAGAGTAATAAGATGTATCTGCTCTGTGCTCACTCTGTATGAAGTTGATGACCTCGACTTGGACTAACTGCTCTTTCGAATCAACAAAATGCTTCAACAGTTGTCCATTCACCACATGAGATTGTGCACCATCTGTGAGATCAGCTATCTCTACACTTCCATTATCATGCACTTTCTTAACAACAAAGGGACCCGTCCATTTATATTTGAGCTTCCCATGGAACATCTTCAACCTGGCATTGGACAACCATACCTTTTGTCCAGGGACAAAGTCTTTGCACCTAATGTGCTGATCATGCCATCTCTTCACTTTATCCTTATAAATCAAACTGTTGTCATATGCCCTGTTTCAGATTTCCACGAGCTTGTTCAAGTTCAAGTCTCGGCAAAGCTTCCCTAACGTGACAACTCCAGTTAATTTTCTTAATTGCCCATTCAGATTTATGAATCAATTCTGCGGGCAAATGGCATGGCTTGCCATAGATCATTCTAAATGGTGAAGTACCCAATGGTGTCTTGTAGGCTGTCCTATAGGCCCATAGAACTTGGTCCAAGAGCTGAGATCAGTTCTTCCTATCGGGACGAACCAATTTCTGCAAAATACTCTTCACCTCTCTGTTCGAAACCTCTGCCATGTCGTTGGACTGTGGGTGGTAAGGATTAGTAACTCTATGCTCAAATCCATAATCCTTAGCTAAAGATCTCATATCTCGGTTCACAAAATGGCTACCCCATCAGATATCAAAACTTTTGGCACCCCGAACCTAGCAATAATATGGTCTCTCACAAACTTACAGACAGTCTTGCTGTTTGCGGTTCGGGTTGGGATAGCCTCCACCCACCTAGATAGATAGTCAACCGCCAACAATATGTACTCATGTCCATGGCTGTTGGGAAAGGGACCCATAAAATCTATGCCCCATGCATCAAAAACATCACAAATAATCATCGGTTGCATAGGCATCTCATCTCTCTGTCCAACTGTCCCTCTCATCCTTTGACAAATCGGGCACGACCGTACAAAATCAATGGCATCTCTAAACAAGGCTGGCCAATACAATCCACATTGAAGTACTTTGTGAGAGGTTCTCTTTCCTGAATGGTGTCCTCCTGCCTCAAGTGAATGACAATATGTGAGGATACTCTGGTATTCCTCCTGAGGAATACACCTTCTCCAAACACAATCCGGTCCTTCACAGAAAAGGAAAGGATCGTCCTAGTGGTATCTCCTCGAATTCGACTTTAGTCGATCAATGCTGCTCCTAGTCCAACCATGGGGAACCTGCTTGGAGACAAGATAGTTCACCATGTTGGCATACCACGGGAGGGAGTCAATAACACAAATTGACTCATCTGGGGAAGGTCTCTCTAATCCGCTCATGATCAGGAGAATCCTTAAGTTCAATCCGAGAAAGGTGATCAGCCACGACATTCTTCACTCCAGGTTTATCTTTAATCTCCAAATCAAATTCCTGGAGGAGTAGAATCCACCTAAGAAGACGCGCCTTCGCGTCCTTCTTTTCCATTAAGTATCGAATGGCTGTGTGATCAGTATAAATTGTCACCTCAGAGCCCAAAATATATGATCTGAACTTCTCGAGGGCCCATACTACTGCGAGCATTTCCTTTTTAGTCACTGTATAATTTTTCTGTGTAGGATCTAAAACTTTGCTTGCATAGTGAATCGCAAATGGAATCCCCTCTCGTCGTTGTCCTAACACAGCTCCTATAGCGAAATCTAAAGCGTCAGTCATGATCTCAAAGGGGAGAGACCAG
This sequence comes from Ottelia alismoides, assembly GCA_037367405.1. NCBI lineage: Eukaryota > Viridiplantae > Streptophyta > Magnoliopsida > Alismatales > Hydrocharitaceae > Ottelia > Ottelia alismoides. Next base: position 249,197 of record JAZKJV010011571.1, read on the forward strand.
TCAGGAGCTTGTAGGATAGGCGAGGCACAAATCTTCCTCTTCAAGAGCTCAAAGGCCTCCAGACACCTGTGATCTACAACGAACTCTGTGTCTTTCCCTAAGAGCTCAGTCAGTGGGCGAACGATCTTTGAAAAATCCTGAATGAATCTCCTATAGAATCCAACATGCCCTAAAAATGACCGCACTGACTTCACATTGGTAGGTGGATCGAGTTTCTTGATCACCTCCACCTTGGCAGGGTCAACCTCCATTCCCCTTTTGGAAATGACATGCCCCAACACGATACCCTCCATCACCATAAAGTGACTCTTCTCCTAGGAGAGTACCAGATTCACCTCTCTACACCTCGTGAGGACTCAGTCCAAGTGCGCTAAACATGTATTAAAAGAATCACCATGGACCGAGAAGTCATCCCTGAACACTTCCAGGAAATCTCCCACCATCTCGGTAAATATGGCTATCATGCACCGCTGAAATGTGCCCGGGGCATTGCAGAGCCCGAATGGCATGCGCCTGAAAGCATAAGTGCCGAATGGACATGTGAATGTGGTCTTTTCCTGGTCCTCAGGGGCTATGGCCACCTGGTTGTAGCCTGAGTACCCGTCAAGAAAACAGAAGAACTCTTTCCCTACAAGTCTCTCTAAGATCTGATCAATAAAAGGCAAGGGAAAGTGATCTTTCTTGGTCGCGGCATTCATGCGCCTGTAGTCAACACAGACACGCCACGACGTAGGTACTCGTGTCGCGATCTCTACCCCCTCCTCGTTGGTGACCATCTGAATTCCCGACTTCTTCGGGACGACATGAAGTGGGGCCACCCACTTGGAGTCAGAAATAGGGTATATAAACCCTGCTTTGCACCATTTCTCAATTTCTTTCTTCACCACTTCCCGTAGATTGGGGTTAAGTTTCCTCTAAAACTCACGGGAAGGTCTCACGTTATCCTCAGTAAAAATGTGGTGCGAGCAGAGAGCGGGGTTGATGCCCACGAGATCTGACACTGTCCAGCCTATTGCTTTGCGGTTCCTCTCTAAGACTTCTAACAACCTAGATTCCTGCTCTAAAGTCAAGTCTGAGCTAATGATGATAGGATATCTCTCTTTGGGTCCCGCAAGAAAGGCGTACTTGAGTGTATGAGGTAGTGATTTCAGTTCTGGCAATGTGGTATCATCAAGCAGATCTAGCTGAACTGAATCTGAATCTGGTTCCGTACTGCATGAAGGTGGGCTAATCTAAGTAGTACTCGCCACCAAATCAGAAGTATCGGGAGTCGGATCGTCAAAAGTATCCAACGGCAAAAGCCACGTCCGACTCGTCATCTATATCCCATGATTGTTCCGAAGAGGATGGAACTGACAGATCCGGATGGATCTCTAAGTCATCATGAGAATAGGTTGATGCATCTCTAGTAAGATCAGACAACACCTGGCAAACTGCATCATGCACTATATCCTCTCCAGATGAAAGGGTCTCGCTCTGTCCTGAAGGAATCTGTCCCCAAATCCCAACTGTGCTAATCATACTACAATCTGCCTCTGAAGATGAGTACTCTGTACTACTCTCTGAATCGGGTCGCTGACACTTGGTTTGCTTCATCTCAAGGTTCACCTCTCTGCCTGGAGAACGGAACTTCATCATTCCCGTACCATAATCGAAAGCTGCGCCTGCGGTCCTAAGGAAGGGTCGCCCGAGAATGATCTGAGATTCTCTCCAATGATTGGGGGTCTCCATGTCCAAGACTGTGAAGTCCACCTGATAGTTCTGCCCCTCAATCGAGATAACGACGTTCTTCACTTCTCCCTTAGGTCTCTTCATTGAACGATCTGCGAATTGGAGTAAAGCTCTAGATTTGCGAAGTGGTCCCAACTCCAATTTCTGATATAAGGCTAAGGGAAGTAAGTTGATCGAAGAACCGTTATCTAAGAGTGTGCGTGCAAACGCAATGTCGTCAATACGACTCTCCACATAGTGAGCACCCATGTCTCTCTTTTTCTTTGGCAAAGTCTGATTCTTGAGACAATAGGTTGTGGCTACTCATAAGACATGTGTCTTTATATTTCGATTATCTTTCTTCCTGCTAACCCTTCTAGGTGTGCATCTCACCTTAAGGTATTTTTGGAAGGCAGGATGGTTAGCCACATATTCATAAAATGGCACCTTAACTGTGATGTTTTCTTTACAAAACCGTGCCATATCGGGGTCATCTTTCTGAATCTTTTTGATGCGCTTTCCTGCCGTAAGAGCACGAGGGAAAGGGATTGAGCTAGGGAAACAAAGGATGAAGAATCTGAATCATGAACTGAATGATCATTCTTTGCATTAACGGAAACAGAGTTCTTCATACAAGAATCTTTTTGATGCAACATGGAATCGAAATCAAAACTATCTACTAAAGGTTGTGGAATAGAAGCTGGAGTGGTATCCGCCACAACCGGAGATGCAAGGTCCTCCGTAGATTCAGAAGAATATCCATGCTGACGATGCTGCATACGTGCTCTCCTCCTCCTCTCGGCTCCCTGAGTAGAAATCCTCGAATGGTGCTGATGGGGCTATGAAATATGATGCCTCTCCTCCTCGTCCTCTGAAGACTCTTCAGGTAGAGCTTCAGAGATGCCCCTCCTCGTGTCCCTCGCCCGGTCAGGTACGACCACGGTCCTTCCACTCCTGAGTGACATGTGGTTAGCCTCGTCACACGAAAGAATCTCATGTTCAGATTTAGGAGATGCTGAATAGTATACCTGACCAAAGTGCTGCTGAGAACTAGAACGGTTCAGGCTATTGGGGTTAGCATGAACTTGGGCTGGGATCGAGGTAGAGGGTGCAATCTGCTTGTCTCGCCATCTGGACAGGCGGTTGACATCCACCCGTAAGTCCTGAACCTCGTTCCTGTAGGAACGTAGCTCGTCGAGTATCTGCTGCTGAATATCCATGGGACTAGACGATGAAGGAAGTGGATAAGACTGGGAAGAAGAATGGGAAGACTGGCCCTGCTGGCCAGTGTACTGCCTCTGCTGCTGCTGCTGTTGGGGTTGTGGGCCCTGCTGGCCCATCTGGTAATGGCCCTGCCGTCCATACTGCTGGTACTGCTGCCTCTGCTGCTGGGGTGGATGGAATCCAGGGCTCTGCTATGAAGGAGGTAGTGCGGAGGTGAATGCGGTGTTGTGAAAGGTCGGGGGACGCTGATAGGTCTGTCGGTCGCCCGTACTTCCCTGCCTGGCAGGGTCTTGAGTATACCATATCCCATTCACCTCCCAAACTGGTGGAGGCTCCTCCTGGACTGTCTCTGCAACTGGAGGTGGCTGCTAGAAAAGGTGGGTGTAGGATTGGTCCTGCTCCCACAACTGGGGTTGCCCTGACACCAACTGCTTCTGAACATGGTGAACTCGGTATACGGGGGCAGAGGGTGCAGTTACGGCGGGTATCCGTATCTTAGATACCTTCTCAGTCAACTCCTCCATCTGTTTTGGAAGTTTGGAGACGCTCCGGTCTAACTCATCAATCCTCTTGTCGATCTTCTCGACTACAGTAAGCTTGTCTGCAAGAAGTCCCATGCTAGGGATCACATCCTGAGAGAGATCGACTACAGCTGATTTTCCCCCTCCAAATGAGAGTGAACTAGGGGATGGTGTATAGGCCCTGCTGGCCATCTGTGAGCGGCTAGTTTCAGCCATCTGCTCGAATACCGTCCAGACGGTATCCGCTCCTCGTGATGTATAGCTGCCTCCACAGGCAGCGCTCACTAAACCCTGCATCTCAGGGTTGAGATCGGTGAAGAAGGATTGGACCAAGATGTTGTCATCTAATCCATGACAAGGACACTTTGGAGGATGTCCTTGAATCTTTCCCAAGCATCACAAAAGGCTTCATGGGGTAACTGGGAAAAACTCGTAATTCGCGTCATCATCATGTTAGTTCTACTCAACGGGTAGAACTTCTTTAGGAATAGGTCCTTGAACTGCGCATAAGTGGTGATGATGATTCCAAGATTCTTCACCCAGTAATCGGCTTTTCCACCCAAGGCAAATGGAAGGGCTTTGAGCCTAATATAATCCTGGCTAACATTATTATGTTTGAGGTTAGCACAGATGAGCTCAAAGTCCCTTAGGAATGCATATGGCTCCTCAGAAGCATTCCCATCAAAATGTGGCAGCAAGTTCAGAAAATGCGGCTTCAATTCAAAGTCAACAGTGGGTTCAGTCGGACTCAAGTAGTTATGAATTTGATATTGTCCGGGGTTATACACCACATCCATTAGTAGTTGGACCCCAACATTTAACTGTCCTAACTGAGCTCTCAGTAATGCATGTTGCTGCTCAGATGTAGCTAATCGGGCTAGTATCATTCTCATCGGGTCTTCATGGTTCTCTTCTTCCTCTTCTTTCTTCTTTGGCATTTTACTCGAATCTGCTTAATGTCCTGAATCATCAATGTTTTCTTGATTAGAAGAGGATTTATGAATCATGATATTCTCACCAAGGCGATGGTCTTCCTCGGTGAGGTGGGAAGAGAGAAAGGGAATGGTTTGAGAGTAACCATCCCGAGAGTGAGTGATCCTAGACTCAAGAGGGTCATGAGTCCAGGTTGGTCCAAGTTGCGCTTGGACCTTTGAAGACGTACTTTTTGAAGGATTCAACGAGAGATTCGCAAAGTCCGAATAAATATCCCGCCAATTAGTCATCTTCGATGTCAAAAGAACCGATTAGATCACGATAATCAATGAGGCACTAGTTCTACGTGCACGTAAATGTGCGGAGTGAACTCACACAATACAAACGCAATTCAAACCCTCAATTTCACCAACTCATCACATGATGGCCGTAAGAGTTAGGCCGATTTATCTCGTCAATTTTAGTTGGTGAGAATACAATCTTGGAAAGATTAACGAGCTGTTAGGTGCCCGTATTTTCCTACAGACTGGTCCGGTTCTTACGACTAGTTTGACCTACTTTCAGCCAGTATAGGAGTAAGTACGGAACGTATAAATACGACTACCCGTTCCTTGAGGACTAAGGCGTCCTCTAAACCTCCCACTCTGCTAAGGAAGTCCGGACCGTTTACCGGCTACCCGTATTCCTCACTGAAAAGTAGCTAGTCGCCTAAAAAGAAAGAACCAGTAGTAAGTAAGAAATCCAGACTTGGCTCTATCCTAGGGTCGTCTCTCTCTCACTTGCAATTAAAACAAACAATGAGGGCTTTATGCACCCGAGAACAAGGGTTCTTTTTATTCCAATTATTTTAATCGACCTGCTCAATTCAGTCCCAATTTTAGATTTAGGTTATCACTTGAAATTTATGTGAACACACAAGCACGTCTACCGTTCAGTCCCAATTTCCTTTTGACCTTAAGTTGTAAAACAAGAGGGGAATCGGAAATCAGAATGCAAATGAGAAACTATGATGCATGCTCAGAAGAAGGTATACTTACAGTGAATCCCAGCACTCTTCATGCGTTATGCAGAACAAAATTTATAAATATTACACTAAATGCATGCAGATCTAGAAAACCGCACCTAAACAGTATACTATTAGCGGGGAAGAATTGATTGAATTTGAGCTAAGTACTACGTGTTTATGTGCGTCTCATTATGAATCTTATCAGATAAGTGAATCTTCTAAGATATGTGTGGCCTAATTTACGATGGGCACAAACAAGTTTGAATCTATACTACCATGTGCCTAATCCTTAAGTTTGCCACTCAAGTCGAGACCCCACCCTCACCGGAGAGTGAAACAGGCTCGACACACCACAAATAATGTCCAAATCTTTTTACACACGCGAGCTCTCAAACAAGAGCCGCTATAAAGAGCAAGCTACCTAAATAATTACAACAATTATTACAAAAAGTTCTCTAAAAAATAAATAGTTCTCCTCGCACTTCAACAGTCAACTTGCGTCGCGTCCGTCGACCTCCTATGCACTCCAAGTCCACCAGGCCCTCGCAAGGAAAATGATATTTATATTAGAGAGATAAACAACAAGATATATACACAAATATTAAAAGAAATAATTGCAAAAAAAAATAAATACAAGTGGCTCGGGGGTCAGACTACCCGAGTAAATGGAAAACTAAATCCAAATTTTTAAATTAGTCCCTAAGCCGTTTGCCTCCCCGGCAACGGCGTCATTTGACGGACCGCTGATTACGATGATTAATTCGTGTTCGTCGTAATATGTGTACTTAGCGATTCGGTCAAAACCGAGAGAAGATCTCTGTGAAGAGTGTCTCGGCTTTAATTTATATCCCGGGCAAGTCCGGGGTCGAACTCAGGGAGGCAAAGGAACAACCTTGGGTTTAATTCAAAAACTTAGGTCTAGATTTTCAATGCGGTATTTTTTAGATTTTTTAATGCATATAGGATGCCAATGCAGTTGAATTAAGCTCCTAAGAAAACACACAACAAGGCCAAATTAATTTTAATATCAAATTAGTCCAATTTAGCGAAATTATATTTTTCCTAGAGTCCTAGTCCAGAGGTGAATGCAAGGTACTTTTTTTGGAATTTTATGGGTTAAAATGCAACAATGAAAAATGCACACTTTTTATGGGTATTTTCGCAATTTTTCACACTAACAGTAAGCAAAAAATATGCAAAAATTACTGGAACGAAAACATGATGCAAGGAAGCTACAGTAATATTTTTGGAATTTTTTGACAAAATATGAATTTTTTATGTATTTTTTAGTGAAAATAGAGTGAAAGTAAGTAAATAATTTCTAATAAATCCACATTGACAAATTAATCAGAGTGCAAATTATCTCAGAAAGATATTTAGATGAGCAATCCAGTAGAGTTTAAATTTCGCAAAAATAATTTATGTAGATTTAATTAAAAATCAAACACTAAATCCACTCTACAAAGTATTCCAGGCACAAGACATCTCCATTTTAGATGAAATTTGGACAGTAAGTTAAGTACTTTTCAAGGCATCATCTCAAATTTTTGTGGAATTTTTAGAGCAACCTTGTGTGAGATATAAATTTAATGGCACAGAATGGGTAAACTATACAAACTTTCAGTTGAACAATTTTAGTTAATTACCCATTACTCACAAAAATACAAATAAATAGTCAAAATGTAGGCAATTAGTTGCTCATCACAGAGGCATATTTAATTGAATAAAATGACACAAATTAGATGTCCAAATTAACACACAAACATAGGGGTGTCTCTGCAAATTAAAGAAAATAACTTACAATAGAAAACATGCACAAGGACCTATTTGTAATTACAAGAAACTATGTAAAAACTTTACACAATTTTTACAATAAAAAAATTGAAAAACACCTTTCTTCTTCCTCCCTGCTTCACGATGGAAGAACCCAAATGAGTGGTGGGCGGCGGCGGCAAGGAGGCACGGAGGGGCGGCGGTCGGCGCGGCCGCGCGGCCGCAGCAGCGCGCGGAGGTGGCGGCCGTGCGGTGGCGCACAACGGTTGTGGAGGCGGCGTGCGGGGCCGTTAAGGGTGGAGTCGGTGGCGCGGGTCCTTGGTCTGGAAGGAGCGGCCGGCGGTGGCGAGGCCGGCCGCGCGGGACTGCTGAGGTGGCGCGGCGGCGGCCACACTGTGCTGGTGGAGGCGGAGGGCCACCAGCGCGGTGTCTGTGGAGAGGGCGACGACGGTGGGAACTTCCCCCCACCGCTGCTGCGTGTATTTTTTTGTTTTTTTTTGTTTTTTTTTATTTTTTTTAATTTTCTGCTGTAATAAAAAGGGATTTTTTTTGTTTTAATTTTTTTATTTTTTTTAAAAATTTTGTTAAGAAAGGGAATATGATAAAAAAATAGTAAGATGGTGGTGGTGATGATGAAAGAAAAAAAATGGTGTGATGGTGGTGGTAATGAAAGAACCTTTTTTTTGTTTTAAATTTTTTATTTTTTTTATTTTTTTAAACAGGAAATATTTACACAACAAGAATGGTGACAAGGGGTAGATGGATTTGGAGATGCCAAATATGATAGTGGTGATGAGGATGAAGATATAAACAAATGATGGATTTTTGTGAGGGGAAAAGATGTGCTAAAAAAATTGCAAAAATGACAAGATAATAAAATGAGAAGAGAAATTACCTACGATGGACGATCGCCTATGAAGTGCTCTCGTGAGCACGGTCTTCGCTCGAATCGCCGGCGTGCGATGAGCTCGAGCAGCGCGCAATTGCGACTGCGATGTTGGCCAAAAAGCCAACGGATCTCACCAGAGAGAGGGTCGTCGTCGCTCGACCGCGGTTGCATCGCTGTCACCGATTCAACTCAGGGAACTAGGCTCTCCTCACATAAAGATGGATCAAAGGCAAAAATGAGGAGAATGAGAGGTATATAAAGAGAATGGATGAGAGGTTATTAAAGTGGTGGAGTTGAATGGGAGGTTGATTTATTAATGGAGTTGAATGGGAAGTTGGGAAAAATGGTGGAATAATGGAGTTGAATTGGTGGTTATTGTAGAGAATGGAAATTAAATAATAAATAAATAAATAAATAACGTTGTCTACTTTAAATACAATAAAATCAAAAGAGAAGAGAAATAGTGGAGAATTTACAATGGATGTCAAACAACATGTACACATTTTTTTTATTTTTCTAATATGTAATTTTTTTATCTTTTTAATAAGAGATATTTACAACGGAAAAATACAATAAAATACTACAATTAAAATACAACACAAGTATGATTTTTTTGTATTTTTAATAATTAAGAAAGATACAATAAAAATGAAGAAAGTATGAATATATACATAATGTACAATGTACATCTAGGTCCCAAAACCCAATTTTTGCAAATGAGCTCCGATTTTAATGAAACCACTTCCTTGGATAGATAATTTTCTAACTTGAATTCTAAAAGTGAGTTTGATGAATCTGGAGTTCATACGGAGCGGAAATTTAACTTAGAAGTTGGACTTTATGGCTTTTTCTCTTTGGGATCTAGAGCATTTATTTGAGATGAAATTTGTTTTGTATTTTTATATTTTTATATACATTTTTATAAACAAGTTAGAGAAAGAATTAGGTAAAAAGGAGTTGAAATGAAATTATTAAAAATACATGAAGTTTTGGGCTATTTACATGTATAAAACTCCTTTATTTTTGCGGCTTTTTATGTGTAATTTATTTTGTACAATCTAATATACAATAATTAGTGTGCTTTATTTACAAGAGTTATTTTGTTAATTTATTGATTTTATGGACATTTATTTGGGATTTTACTCGGAGATTTTGCTAAGATCAAGATATTGCGATGATGAATCGTGGATTCATCACCTAGCCAGCCACGTCACCTCACTCAGCCACCGTTGGCTCATCAGTGATCCAACGGGATTGATCACGTCACGTCGTCATCAGCAGCAACCGTTAGATCAATCTAGATCCAATGGTCCCCATCGCGCCACATCGACTGGTCCGAGCCTCTTCCCCGACCTCTAGGTTCGGACCACCCGAAGCTACTCCGAGCCTCCAGCCGAACCTCCAGGGCACCTAAGCCACCGAAGTCGTCCGAGCCTAGGGTACCCCACGTGAGGAGCACGTGCGCCCTGGGCAAATTGCACCGAGGCCCCTGGAACTTTCTGAAATTACAAATCAGTCCTTGTGAAGCGCCTTCACGTAAGGAGCACGTACGTCAGTGGAGAATTTGCATTCCACCCCACTGCATTATAGGCAATTGCATTAAGGTCCCTATCAGCATATTTTAATTTGAGCAATTTTAATTTTCTGTATTGCAGTTATACCCTTGTCTTTGCATGCATATTGAAGTGTCCATATTTCATTATTTTTGACTTCCAAAAATTGCATGTTGTAGTGTAACTTGTCCTTTATCTTATGTGACACTTGGCACATTTTTATGATATCAGTAGAATTTTTAATTGATTAATTGGTACATTCTGTGATATTTTGCCCAATTTCACCTTTTAATTAATAGAAATTTTTCTGTAACTCCAAAAATTCCCAAAAAATCACATTAGCTCTAGGATAATTAACTTAACATTGCATAAACATTTCATCTCATTTGCACACATTTTGAGGCCTAAATAAATTACATGGTGATTTCCTTAGTTTATTTTTAATAGGTTCATTTCACATTAAAATTATGGTCTGATAATTTTCATGGATTCTTCATCATTAGATTTATCTAGGATAATTTTTGTTCCTAAAAATACTGTGATTTGATATTTATTAAAATTAAATTAGTCAAAATCACCATGCATTCATTGTTAATTCACAGTAAATCCATTTAGTGTCATAAAATTCCAAAAAAATTAGGGTAGCTAATTACATCATATTTCATCATCTGCCAATTTTCATCATTTTTGGACTTCATTTGAACATATTTCTTATTTAACTTCTAAATTGGCTTGATTTTTGCATGTGTCTTGCATAGAAATTAGAAAAAGACCAAAAAAAATTCTTCAAAAATCGAACACTGGAACCTCACTAAAAATCAACCTAAGGAGACAGATGCCTCCCTGAGTTCGACCTTGGACTTCACCAAGTAAAAAAATTGCCACTCGAAATTGACTTGATTAAATTAAAAGTGGTTTTTGATTAGCCCTCTCGTTATCCGACTGCAACGAACATTGACAAATAATTTGGACATTAATTTGCCTGAATTAACTAGGGTAGCGGGAGGCGGTATCAAAATAGCGCCGTTGCCGGGGAGACACGACTTAGGTTAATTTGCAGTAATTTTTAAGTGTTTGATTTTCTATCCTCGGGTAGTCTGACCCCCGGTTTTCTTGTGAATATTTTCTCTCTTTTAATTCTTTGCATTTTTTTCTGTGTCACTCTCTGACCTCAATTTGTTTCTGTGCGAGGAACGCGAGGAGTCGAAGATGCTTCGATGATTCGGCATTTTAATTTATTGAGTGAATAGAGAGGATTTGTACTTTTATTTTATTTCTTTCTTTTTTCGCATCATTTCCAGCGGTTCCCGTTTGGGTTCTCGCGCATGTAAATATAGTGAAACTGGGACCCCGTGTGCTGCGTGGTTGAATGGTAATTTAGGCTTGCACTAGCGGCTCCTCGAGCCACTCTAGGGTTTGCTTGTGCTCGTAATTTCTAGGACCACACAATTCACATAAAAGATGTACTTAGACCGCAGAACTTAGCCAAATCAACCTGTTCTTCACTCGCTAATAGAACTGCTTGTCTAGGAGCGGATTTTTCGCTTGCATTTGCATTTAGTATAAAAAATTTTCAATCCTATTTTGCATCCTGCATAAAAAGCGAAGGGATCACTGTAAGTCTCCTTAACTCAGCATACGCATCATTGTTTTTCGTGCATCGGCTTTTCTCTATTTCCCCCTCTGTTTTTCACATTTAAATTAAAAAGGAAATTGGGACTGGCCGATAGGCGTGCTGTGTGGTTGGATTAATTCAGTGAGAACCTAACTTAAAATCGGGTCTGCTAAACATTATTGACCAAAAAAATAATAAAATTGGAAAAAATTTTTGCAGGAGATTAAACCCCGACCTTGTTCTCAGGCTGAGTGAGGGTACTTGAGTGTGTGTGAACACCTTAAGGCAGAGCCCAAATCCCCGCCTTCCATATCACGTTTCGACTAATCCTAGCAAATATCACGAGTCGAATATTTAAGATTCACTGACTAGTACCAAGTAGCCTCCGCCTGTCTCAGGTAGATAGGGGCAAAATTGCGGTACTTTGCGATAAGTTGCCAGTAACTCCCCGGGGTGAAGTTCCGGCCTTTTCAGCCTCCACCTGCTTGCAGGTAGATAGGGGTGTGGTCTTTGAATCCATCGACTTGGGATAGGAGCGAAGAAAGGAAGGACCGGCAATATCTTAGGCGATAGGTTAAACAGGGAAGACACATCCGGCTCTGAGCCGACTTCCCTATAGGCCGCGTAATCCTTGCTATCTTGCTTGAAAATCACACTTAAAATTTACAAGATTAATTGAACTCGGTTTCGGATCCTTCACTGTGTTGAGTGTTAACCCAGGGTCTTGGATTGATTTGTTTGCTTCAGGTAGGAGTAAAATCCTATCTTCTTCTCGCCAAATCAAGATGAGTGACTGGGGGGATATCGACTCTTTATTCACCAATCTCTCTTTAAGCCCCCCACGAAACTCCTCTTCATCAGCCCAAGCGCACCTTGGACCACCCAGGACTCATGACCCTCTTGAGTCTTGGTTCCCTCATAGCCAGGGTGGTTACTCTCAAACCAACCCTTTCCTCTCCTCTGAGCTTACCGAGGAAGACCATCGCCTCGGTAAGAATCCCTTCCTTGATCTGTCCTCTGACACTGACCTTATTTCATACCCAAGAATAGAGGACAAGATGCTGCCTAAGCATCCACAACCGGATGAGGATCAATTGCGACAAATTCTTAATCGCCTTGCCGAAGCCGAACAAAGAAATGCAGATCTCACGGCTAGAATGGGACAAATCATTGTAGTAGGAGGAATCGACCGACCAATGGTTGATGCCTACAACCCAGAGGAAAATGAGATACTAAATTGGTTGGCACCAGCGGTTCCCGCCGAAGCATTTGAGCTGAAGCCCCACTTCCTTAGCCTGCTACCGAAGTTCAACGGAAATGCCGATGAAGAACCGTATACCTTCCTCCGAGACTTCGAGCTGGTTTGCAACAATCTTAGCCATCCTAATATTGGACAAGATTACATTAGACTAAAGGCCACCCCATTTGCCTTAGCAGATAAGGCAGCACATTGGCTGAAAAACCTAGGGGTGATATGTACAACCTGGATGCAGTTCAAGGACCTATTTCTGAAGAAGTTCTACCCTCTCAGTAGGACTAACCAAATGAGAACGAAGATCGCCAGTTTCTCTCAAGGACCCAGTGAACCATTCCATGATGCCTGGGATAGTTCAATGACTTAGTTCAGAAATGCCCCTGCCATGACATTTCTAAGGCGATCTTAGTCCAGACTTTGTTCTGTGGTCTAACCCCGGAGATGCAGGGGTTAGTCAGTGGCGCCTGTGGAGGAAGCTATCTGAACAAGAACGAGCACGCCGTATGGAAGATCCTAGAGTAGATGGCGGAAACCAGAAGGTCGCAGGCCACTAGGGCCTATCAGTTGTCTCCCTTGATCCTATCTAACGAGACAACCCAAAGGACTGTAGCGGATCTGACCGAGGACCTCATCCCCAGCATGGGGATGATTGCTTATAAGTTAACCATGGTCGAACAGATCCACAAGAGGGTCACTGACCTTGAGTCTCTCTCACGTCTACCGAAGCAAGTGGAGGAACTTACTGAGAAGGTAGCTAAGATGAAGCTACCTGCCCCTTCTGCACCACCTGCACCTGTACATCGAGTCCATCTTATACAGGAACAGGCACCGGGGCCACAGAGTGGCTGGGTGGAGGATTAGACTTACACCCAGCAGGACCAGCATGCACCCCCACAAGTGGAGACCGGATACGAGAAGCCTCCACAGGTGTTCGAAATCAACGGGCTGTGGTACAACTGTGACCCTGTCAGTAGACAGTCGGGGATGGGGAATGGTCAGCCTCACCGACCTACCCCAACTTACCAAGGAACCAGCTCCGTCCCCGCACCGCGCTTTCAGTCCAGGTCCGAGCAGGGTACCAACCTCAGCACCACCAGCAGCAGTAGCGCACATATCAGCAGGTCCATGCACCGTCCCACCAGCAGCAGCAGTATCGGCATGGCTAGCAGGGCCGATACAGAACCTCGTCCGCAAATCAGCCAGCCCAGCCCACCGAATGGGAGTCCCTCACCTTGGCGATCCAGACCCTGTCTGATAGGGTCCAACAAATCCAAAATGACTATCTGGATATGAGAACTGATCTGAAACGTGTCTCTCGTACCCAGGATCAACAGATGGCGCCGAAGACCCCAATTCCCGTACAGGTTCAGGCCAACCCGAATAGCATAATCCAATGCCAGAACCGACCTCGTGATCAGGTATATTATTCAGATAATTATTTATCTGAACATGAGATCCTTTCGTATGATAATGTGAATCATATGTCCCTCAGGAGCGGAAGGACCATGACCATACCTGATCGGGCACGGGCACCGAAGGAAGGAGCCGCCAAGTCTCTACCTGAGGAGAACTTGGAGGAAGAAGAGGAGCAGCACCACCATCACCACCGGCAGAAGAAGAGGACGTCTGAGTCCTCGAAGCAGCAATCCCACACCAGCATAGAGTCCGACGAAACCGATGAAGAGACCGCACCTCCATTTGAGGAGGACCGTCAAGAAGTCGCGGAAGATTCATCACCGGTTTCGCCTCATCATTTTTCTTTCAGTCAGAGTCAGAGTCCTAGTATGTTCAAGAGTCAAAGTCATGTACAGAACTCAGTTCCTGATCTTAATGAAAATCTTTCAGTTTCAGAACATGAGTTGGAGTCAATAATCCCTTTCCCCTGAGCTCTCAAGGGTGGAAAGAAGAAAATGAAAAAATCCAAAAAGATGACCCTGAGATGGCAGATTTCTGCAACAAACACATCAAGGTCACAATTCCCTTTGACAAGTACATGGAAATGACCCCTGCATTTCAAAAATACCTTAAAGTGATATGCACACCTACTAGGGTTAGCAGGAAGACCAAAACCCGTGTTGAGAAACACGTTCTATCAGTAGCCACGACTTGTGCAATAAAGAACTCATTTCCCAGGAAACGAAGAGACATGGGTGCGCACTATGTAGTGAGTCATGTTGATGACATTGTGATTGCACGCACTCTCCTGGACAATGGTTCCTCAATCAACTTAATGCCTACAGCCCTCTATGAGCGGCTTAATCTCGGACCTCATAGGAAATCTAGAGCCCTCCTGCAATTTGCTGATAAATCAACCAAGAGGTCCCAAGGAGAATTGAGGAATGTTGTGATCAAAGTCGAGGGGCAAGAATACATGGTGGACTTCACTGTCCTAGATATGGAAATCCCTCGTAATTGGAGAGACTCCCAGATCATCTTAGACAGGCCCTTCCTCAGAACAGCAGGGGCCTTGTTTGATTATAAGATCGGGAAGATCCAGTTCCAAACTCCAGGCGGAGATGAGGAACTTGAGATGAATCAGACCAGATGGCAGAGACCGGATTCCGAATCCAGCACTGAGTACTCTTCAACCGAAGCAGACTGCAATCATGTAGACATAGTTGGGCCATGGAGACAGAAACCAGCCAGCACCGATGAGTCCCTCCCCTCCGAAGATGATCCCGTGCATGAATCAGTTTGCGAGGTCCTCAGAGATGAGTACAACTCAGAAATTGCATCGCCCTACATCTTCGATGACTTAGAGGCCCAACTGGGTCTGTCAGTCCTTACCTCTTTAGGACAATCGGAAGATGAGGATGACGAGTCGGACGAGGCTTTTTCCGATTGCATTGAAACCTTTGACGATCTGACTCCAGAGCCGAACAACTTGGTGGCAACTGATGAATACTCATTCATCACTCCTTATTCTTATATTTTAGCTACAAAAACCTTTACAAATGCATGTATATGTTTGTAAATACAAATAATTACCAAAAGCATGCATGTTGTAAAAAGTAATAATTAGCATGTTTTTGTGCAAAAATAAAAGAATAAAGATTAAAAATAAAAAGAGGGAAATATTTAGAATAAATATTGAGCAACCTAATCCCAAGGGAGGGCTCAGCATGGGCCTGACCGCTTAAAAGCCAAAGTAGAGAGAGATAGGGGCTCAGGTGTGTAAATATACATGTAAATATTACAAAAATATTTTCCTCTAAAAATAGAATAAAAGTGGCTTGTACATATTTGTACATATTTGTATATATTTGTAAATACAAAATCAAGATAAAAAATAGAAAAATCAAAAAGAAAACAAAAATACCTTTACTTGTACATATTCACCATGTACAAACACCCACACCTATATTTATTTCACCCTATAAATAACTAAATTAATTTCCATAAAATGTGTATATATTCTATATTTTATGTTGAAAATAAATAAAATAAAAACTACAAAAACAAAAATCAAATAAAAAGAACAAAATTAAAAACCAAAAAGAATATTGTATACATACCATGTATATAGATGTATATATCTATTTATTTCACCCTTGTATATAAATAATAAAAATAAAATAAAAATATCCTTTTATTCCTAATTTCATGCTATAAATAAATAAAATATGAAATGGGAATACAAATGTACAAAAATAACAAATTAAAAATCAAAAATTAAAATCCTACATTGTATAAATACCTATATATAGCACTAAAGTTTAAAAATCACAAAGAAATAGAAAAAATTAAAACAAACATTTTTTATGTTTTGAGTTTTTAATAATTCGGCCATTTCCTATTTTAAATTGATTTTTCAAATCTTTTTGACGTTAGACCACTGCGTCTCGGATCTGAGTGCTCGACTCGATTTCTACCTTTTCTTCCCACTCGATCCGACATCCAAATACCCTAACCCCGGGCCCCGATTGATCCTTGTTCATCCCAGATCCACGCCCGGGGTGGGTCTGAGGGATCCGAGTTGCGAGCTACTCGCCCGATCCATTTCTTCTCGGACCCCTAGGCATATATAGCTTCGCCTCCGGCGGCTCTATTCTTCATCTCTGGACCTCCCACTCGCAGCCAAAGAGCTCCTCCGGTGTGCCTAAGTGACAGCTGTGCTCCAAGGAGTGGAAGTGAGGCACGAGGACCTCGGGAAGCCTTTGATCCGGTGGCTTCGCCGCCGTGCGCCGCCGCGAGCGCGCCCAGCCTCGGGAAGACGACGGTCCCTTGCAGGCAATGACCCCAGAGCACCAGCAGCTCCAGCCCAGTCGAATGCCTCCGCCAGGTAGCCTCTTTAGCCCCTAGTTTAGCGTAGATTTGCATCTTTTGATTTCTGTAGCCCTAGCTCCGCCGCCTCCTCCCGTCGTCTCCGCCCATCCATTTGCCCATCCGACACCGCCACCACCTTCATGAGCCTCCTCCGCATCTTCTCCACCTACCCATTCCCCCTGGCTCGCCCCGGAGCAGGGACTTCGGCCCTCTACCTCTGCCGCTCGCCGGAGGACCGCCATTCCGCCTCATTCTTCATCGTTCACGTGCGCTGACGGGTCGAGGCAGTTTGCCCTCGACCCATCTTTCTTCCTGTGAAGGTTAAATCGTCAGGAGAGCCTCATCTGGAGGCCACCGGCTCAGGTACAGGAGCTCCAGGCCACCGCCGTCGTGGGGCCGTTCTGGTGGTCATCAGCCTCATCGGTGACCATCTTCAGCTACGGGGCTTCACGGCGGAGCTCTTCCGCACTTCAGGAGCAGCAGGGGAGGACCATAGTGCGTGTATCAGGCCGGCGAAGCTCGCCGGCCAGCTGTTCTTCCACCATCCTCCCCAGACGTCCGATCGGCCTCGACGCTCTAGATTAGATCTGATCCGTCCATACGAGGAGCCGCAGACACCGTTAGATCCTTGGAGGTTTGATCGCGACCGTCGATTCAGTGAGGTTTAGCCACGACGTTTTGCAGCCGTCAGATCCAGCACGTGGCTACACCTCCTCCGTCCGATTCGAGCTAGGCCCCTTCGTAGACCCACGTCGCAGCTCAGCCGTTCGATCGTGGGAGCTTCTCTGCCGCTCGATCGTGCCGAGGGTTCCTTGCCTTGTGCGTTGCGCCCTCCCCACCGTCAGATCTAACACGTGGCGTACATCCGGCCCTCGACATTTAATCAGGGTAATTTCTTCTTAGGCTCTTAGCTTTTTAGTTATTTGTCTTTAGTCCTATAAATATTTTAGAACGTTGTTTAAGTTTGGTACATTTGCATGTAGGACCTTTCTGTTTCTGCTATTTACTTGTATACCCATGTGTATAGTGGCCACATGCTTCATCACGTGTTTTGTGGTATATTTGCAGCTTTCATCCTATGATTTTCGGGTGTTATTGATTGCATATTTTAAAATAGGAATGACAGTTAGGTCCCCCCAGGCCTGAGTCACGTGTAACGTGCGTGGCCAGGGGGAATTTTGTACTTTTAGCCCCAGATTTTCCTGCCTTGTTCTCCAGGGGGCCCAAAACTTTGTCGTATTTGTAGATAGGTCCCTGTGCATTGTGTCTTTGTTTTTATTTTTAATAAAATAGCAAATTAACTCCAAATTCGATGAAAATTGGATACATGGCTCCTGCCATAGTGTAAAATTTTATCCTATTTTTGGAGATATTTTGGATTTCATTTAATATTTTTAAAAATTCAAAAACAAGCTTTTTCTTTACTGTCTAAATTTAAAATTCACAAACAATATTAAAACACCTCTAAAAATTACAAAAAATTAGGTAGTGTTAATTTTACCTAGTTTGATTTTCTGACCAATTTTGGTCATTTTTGGATATATAAAACTCATAAAAATTATAAAAACCCTAAAAACCTATAATAATTCTAATAATTAATTGAAAACCCCAAAAATAATAATTCTGGTGCCTAAATTTTCCTTGTGTCTTCTTCTTTACAGGAAAATTACCTCCATGTGTTAGTAGGCCATTTTGCATTTTAAATTGGCCCTTGACACCTGGCTGGACAGTACCCTTGTTTTCTTACCTTGTTTGATTTTTATAAAATTCAATAAAAATCAGAAAAATACCAAAAATTAACCAAAAACAGTAAACAACATAAAAACATTTTTATTTGAATTTTTGAGTGATTTTTGAGTCATTTAATAATTTGTTGAATGAGCTTGTTTACTTGCTTTCCTTATTTTCTTTATTAATTAAAAATCCAAAAAATATATATAAAAATTAAAAATCCACCAAAAACACTTTATTTTATTTCTTTTTTCGACTACTTCGTATGCCGCGAGGCCATCATGCGCTCCTTGTATTCGACCCTGGTCGCTATACCAAGTTAATATAATAGCGAGACCGCTACTTGAGCTTGTATGATTTTTATTCGATTTTGGTGGTCTATTTTTCTCGATTGGCATCACTTTGTGACTTGGGTCACAACGACCCTTGATTACCTTTACCCGAGCCCTCAGGCGTGTCATCAGAATGGCGCCGTTGTCGGGGAGCACGGCTTAGTAGTCTTTCTTTTTATTTTTCATTTTCTTTTTGTTTTCTTTTTCGCGGCTTTCTGTGGCTCTTTCTGAGTCCGCGGCTTTTCACGGCTTTTTATTTTTCATTTATTTTTGTTTTATTTTCTTTTTCTTTTTCTTTTCTTTTATTTTATTTTTGCTTGTTTATTTCACTTGCCATTTCTGCACATATACCCCTGTTCCATTTCATTTATTTTTCCTGCTTTTATTGGATTATTCTTGGTTTGTGACACTTGTCTTCGTTCTTGCGAGGGCCCGAGGATCGAGGCGGCAACTTTCGAGAAACCTGCGCAACCGCGGGATTCGGAGGCGGCTCCCTTCTGCACGGAGCCGCAGGAGAGAGCGAGAGAGTAGCTGAGTGGGCAAGGAGTAGACTTTACTTTTATTTCATTTGATTATTGTAATAATACAGGGACACTCAGCTTGGACTTGGACTTCTTTCTCGGGTCTGTTTCGCCGAGCACCGGTGTGCTCGGGGGACCCTTAGATTTTTCGCGGCTTTTGGTTTTTCGCTACCTTTTATGGTTTTACGCAGTTTTTCTCGAGCCCCTAGCTTAGGACTTTCTGCTTGACTATGTCGTACTTAGTAGGATCCACACACCTAATAGATTGCTTGTACCTATAGATCATTAATTGGACCTACTAATAAAACATTAATAAAAATAGCTGATTCATTTTCCTTCGAGCCTACGTGCCGCAGCCTGCCCTGCCAAGCGCTGCTCCTGAACCCAATTTGTCGGGAGGAGGAGGGGTAGACCGAGACTGGACTCTCTGGATCGAAGGCTGGCGACCAGCTAGACGGTTCTGTCGTGTAGAAGTTGCTTGCTTAAGACTCGGCTTTTCCCGCTGCACCATATAGGTAGTTTACTTTCTGTCTTTACATTATGCGCGGATCATATTGCATATAGAGTGCTAGAGTCAGGTACGCCTTCCTTACTTTGCATGCATCATTGATTTCATCGCGCTTCGGCTTTTTCGTCTTCTCCCCCTGTTTTGGACTTAATAACCAGGAGAACCGAAAAATTCGTTAGGCGTTTCTTTTTATTTGAAAAATATCTAAAAAAACAATAAAATCGGGTGCTAATCACACTTGACCTACAAAACACTTCACTGAAAATCTGTCTTGGGGAGAGTAACCCCCTCCTTGTTTGGTTTGGATGAGCGAGAGAGTGATCCGCACCTTAGGATAGAGCCATCGGATTTTTCTCGACTGACTACCGGCTCTTTGGTATGGGACAGTCGGTTGAGAAATCTTGGATTCCTATTGCCTCACGTAATCGCTCTGATAGACTAGATGATCACCTAAAATAAAATCAACAAGATAATTGACCAATCCCTTTGGTCTTCAGCTCGTGTGCGCAGGTGAATCGGGGGTTTGCTTTTTCTCATCTTGTGTGATTCCAGATCCCTTCTGTTTTCCCACATCTTCTTCCCTTCTTCTGTCTCCCACCCACCCTCCCTTTAGTCTTCTTCTTCTCCTTCACCCCTGGATGATGGATCCCCCTCACTTCGAGCCGACTCTTGCGGCTTTTTCTTCACTATCTGACCATCACTCCAGTCCACCTTCTAGGGAGGTTGGATCTCCGACCTACCTCCCGCTCCCTCCCTCCATTTCATCTCACTACTTTGGGCATGCTGTGCGAGACGTCCGAGGATACCAGATAGAGCAGATGTGAGACCCGGATGATGCTGTTGCTGAGTTGAGAGCGCACTCCGTGGGTGACCAGAGAGAGCAGTGGAGATCAGCAGACATATCCTATTCCAGAAGGATGGAGGAGCAGATAGCACAGGGAGCTGAGTCAGCTTCTACACTAGGTCCATTCGTCTTGGATTTGGATTACATTCAGCGACTGCCGACATTTTCAGGAGAGGCGCACGAGGAGCCTTATCTTCACCTGTTCGCATTCGAGGAGTTTTGCAGAGCACAGAGATATTCAGACGTCACTGCAGAGGAGCTGATGAGCAACACCTTCCCTTCAAGCTTCATGACAGAGCCATGAGATGGCACAGATGATTAGGGAAGACATTCGATACGTGGGGAGAGCTATGCCGAGAGTTCTTACAGAGATACTTCCCCCCGCGTAGAGCTGAGTTTATGCGGTCTTTGATCACCGACTTTTCAGTTGACCCCCAGGAGCCATTGCAGGAGGCCTGGCCGAGGTTTCTTGACCTCTTGCGGAGATTTCCAGACCACAGTCTTCAACTGACAGACTTGATTGAGATCTCCATGCAGGGGATGACCGCAGAGTAGTTAGCACTGGTGATTACCACATGTGGTGGTTCACACCGCAGTTCCGACATTCACCTACTGGATACCATCTCAAGTTTACTTTCACAGAGATCTTCTTCACGAGATGCCGTAGTCAGGACAACACATGCGGACGATGCAGTACCAGTGCGGTGTGTCGCTTTTCATGATGAGACAGTTTCTACACACCAGCCCGAGGACTTGGATGATGCAGCACCACTGACAGAGGACATGACTGCGATATCAGAGGTTCGGACCCAGAGTCTTCTCGAGTGCCCGTTGGTCTTCCAGCTAGAGTTCGAGTTAGCCCTAGAGTTTCCAGTCGATGAGTCTTGGATATCAGATCTTCTGATATTCCAGGAACCGGAGGACCCCCCGCTACTACAGCCATTGATTCAGCCGCTAGAGTTTCCAGTCCCGGAGGAGTCAGCTTCTTTTCTGCAGAGATACTTCTCAGAGTCCGACAGACTGCAGGATTCAGCCCAGCAACCGCAGTTCGATATGGGACACCGCTTTGAGAGTACAGATACAAAGAGTCCCGTATTAGAGCCTTTTGTCATCCACTCTGACGAGACAGACACCTTTGCTGAGGACCAGTTGGCAGCCAGCAGAACCGCAGAGCGAGGATCAGCCGCACACACTTTGCCAGCCTCTGCGGTGTTGACCAGTACCTTCTCCTCCTTCCAGATTGCCGACAGCGACAGTTCAGACGATGATGCAGCCTGGTGCATAGAGTGGATACTTGATAGCACTGTTGTTGCCCATCTAGATCCTGATCCTCTTCTTGTCACTTCTAATCTTGCATCTCTCCCCGAGGGTTATCTGCGGGAGGATGCCACACTCGATGTGTACTTGGTTTCACCTACTGAGAGTGTTTCCGATCTGGCAGAGCACGAAACCGAGTCTTTAGATACTTCTGATTCTGAGTCTTCTCACCTCGACGACCCTCACGAGGATGAGCCCATCCTGGAGATATTCGATGATCTGTCTGATCTGCTTCTATTTCATGCATCGGATATCAGTCTTCTTAGAGAGTCTCCTGATCTTGACTGCACATATCTTCTTGAGACACTGATTGACGTGGAGGATTCTATTATTGATCCATCCTTCTCCACGTTTGATTTCTTCGGCTCCATACTTTCACTCCAGTCTGATTCAGAGCCGACGATATCTTTTGTACTACCAGATCTCGATCATATACTTCCATATCCTTGGCCGGTAGCAGACACCCGCTTGATTGCATACCTGGGTGTCTTACTTTACACTTTTGAGTTCGTCGCTGTTCTCATACCGATACTGCGACGACAGTACGATATTCGACTTACCGATGCCGTACTGAACCTTGATACCGCTTTATCCTAGCCTTTGCGCCCAGCTAGGGGCGTAAAATCTAGCGCTTGTTGAGAGGCACCTCAACATTGTACTCTTTTGTATATACGTGTTTTGTCTTAGTTTGATCTCTCTTTCTTCCGTTCTTGTTTTCACCCCAGGTCTCTCCTAGGATTATCTTTGCTATACTTAGGATATTGCTCATCCTAACTATAGGGGGGTGGAAACACCGGGTTGTTCTTCGTTCTGTTTCATCACTTCCGTTGTGTTGCCAATACTTAAGGTTCTTCACCTTAAGTATAGGGGGAGTGATGCCCCTCCACCTTGTATATATTCGTCAGTTTTCCATCGTGTCTTGCTACCCCTGTTTTGCTGCCTATACTTAGGGATATTTCACCCTAAGTATAGGGGTGGTAGACCCTGTACATTCGCCACTCGGTTTTCCCTTTGTGTACAGCCTGTTATACTTAGGATTACTTGATCCTAAGTATAGGGGGAAAAGCCGAGAGCCTCTTGATTTTCTATTCATTTATTTGTCTTTGTATATAGCCTTCCTTTTCACTTCCCTATACATATCACGAGTTATATCTTCTTCATCGCTCTTGACTCTGAGGACATCATTCGAGCTAAGTATAGGAGGATGTGTATATATTTCATATATACTTTAGCCATAACTCGTACTTTGTGTGAGCGTGTTAATAAATAAAATTGGCTAGAAACCTTAAAAAACCACAAAAATTATAAATTTTCCCTGTAAATAAACATTCTTTTATTACCCATAAATAGCTAGTGTACAAATTATTTTTGTAAAAATGTTTCCAAAAATTTGTGGTGTAAAGTTTTTGTACATATTTTCTTATCAAAATTATGTATATAGTACAAAATTTTTCCAAAATGTTTTGAAAATCAAAAGTTTGCAAAAATCTTGTGTAAATGTGTGTAAATACTTTTGCAAAACTTGCATTTCATGCATTCATCCATTCATGATTTCAAAACATTTTTCAAAAATTTTGCATGTTTGTAAATCTTGTGTAAATAACATCTTTGTATATATGTACATAGTTTTTCTGGATGATAGTTGACATTTAAACTAGCCTGGAATAAAATTGAGAAATGGAGCTTGATTAAGGTCTTAATCCACCTAATTTATAAGAGGAACCTTATAGGGCTTAGGGTTAAGGCTTTTCAGGTCCATGGTGACTTAATTCTTTGAGTCCACTAGGCTATGATCACATGTCATTTCAATGAGCCTAAGTAGAGCACTTAACAACAACACATGACTCATAGAGACAATGACTTTACTTGGACACCAGCACTTGCACCGAGCTCTCTACGGATGAGGTGGTGAGGAGGCAGTTTTCCTTGACTTGGGGTAGCATATGAGGGTAGTACTTCTAGGCGGAACCTCTCTTCTTCTTTTAGTGAAGGAAGTGCGTCTCAACTTGGTCTGGTTGCCATGAGGTCTAACGACAGGAGTTGTGGGTTGCAATAAAGCTTCAAAAGAGGGATAGTCTACTGGCTCAAGAGGAAAAACTCCTTGTATATATGCTGCACATGTATATGTTGTACAGATGCACATGAAAAAAAATGCAAAAAGAAAACAACTCCAAAAAAGTGGTGGGTCTGAGAGAAAATGATAATCCCACCGGAGTATGTATATAGTACAATAAGTAAAGCTTGAGTTTCATATCCCACCTTATGTAGCTTGCAGCAGGGAGACTTGGCTACACTGGTTGAGCTCCCAAGGATACATGGCTACACTGGCCATGGTCCATTCTCTTCTTCCTCCTCTTCTTGAGCCGGTTGAATTTGAACTTAGAAGGGAATACCCCGCTCCTCGAGGAAAGAGTGGCCAGATTGGGGTCATAGAGTTACCTTGTTGAGGAGGGTTGTCAGGTTGCCATTTCTGAGGTGGAGAGATTATACTTCACATTCACAGTACAAGGAAAGATTCATGGTCTTCAGGGTTTGTGTTTGATGACTTGTTTTGATCTGGATTATTGAGGAGTCTTGATTATAGATTAGTGGAACTTAGAGGCTGTTGCGTTTTAAGATTAAGTCCAAATAAGGTTCCGACACATTAATAATCCAAAGATCTGATCGAGCTCCATAATTCAATTTAATGAAGGCAAGTTTAATAATCAACCTTGATCCATGTACATTCTCCTCTTTTTCTTTTTCTTTCTCTTTTGCACTTCTTTTTCAAATAAGTGTTTGCTAAGGGACTAGCAAAGTTAAGTATAGGGGGGTGATGAATACTCATTCATCACTCTTTATTCTTATATTTTAGCTACAAAAACCTTTGCAAATGCATGTATATGTTTGTAAATACAAATAATTACCAAAAGCATGCATGGTATAAAAAGTAATAATTAGCATGTTTTTGTGCAAAAATAAAAGAATAAAGATTAAAAAGAAAAAGAGGGAAATATTTAGAATAAATATTGAGCAACCTAATCCCAAGGGAGGGCTCAGCATGGGCCTGACCGCATAAAAGCCAAAGTAGAGAGAGATAGGGGCTCATGTGTGTAAATATACCTGTAAATATTACAAAAATATTTTCCTCTAAAAATAGAATAAAAGTGGCTTGTACATATTTGTTCATATTTGTATATATTTGTAAATACAAAATCAAGAAAAAAAATAGAAAAATCAAAAAGAAAACAAAAATACCTTTACTTGTACATATTCACCCTGTACATACACCCACACCTATATTTATTTCACCCTATAAATAACTAAATTAATTTCCATAAAATGTGTATATATTCTATATTTTATGTTGTAAATAAATAAAATAAAAACTACAAAAACAAAAATCAAATAAAAAGAACAAAATTAAAAACCAAAAAGAATATTGTATATATACCATGTATATAGATGTATATATCTATTTATTTCACCCTTGTATATAAATAATAAAAATAAAATAAAAATACCCTTTTATTCCTAATTTCATGCTATAAATAAATAAAATGTGAAATGGGAATACAAATGTACAAAAATAACAAATTAAAAATCAAAAATTAAAATCCTACATTGTATAAATACCTATATATAGCACTAAGTGTAAATACCTTATTTTTATTTTGAAAAATTAATTAAAAATCACAAAAAAATAGGAAAAACTAAAACAAACATTTTTTATGTTTTGAGTTTTTAATAATTCAGCCATTTCCTATTTTAAATTGATTGACCCCCCGGTCAACTCCCCCCCTGGACCACTGCGTCTCGGATCTGAGTGCCCGACCCGATTTCTACCTTTTCTTCCCACTCGATCCGACAGCCAAATACCCTAACCCCGGGCCCCGATTGATCCTTGTTCATCCCAGATCCACGCGCGGGGTGGGTCTGAGGGATCCGAGTTGCGAGCTACTTGCCCGATCCATTTCTTCTCGGACCCCTAGGCATATATAGCTTCGCCTCCGGCGGCTCTGTTCTTCATCTCTGGACCTCCCACTCGCAGTCAAGGAGCACCTCCGGTGTGCCTGAGTGACAGTTGTGCTCCCCGGAGTGGAAGTGAGGCACGAGGACCTCGGGAAGCCTTTGATCCGGTGGCTTCGCTGCCGTGCGCCGCCGTGAGCGCGCCCAGCCTCGGGAAGACGACGGTCCCCGGTCCCTTGCAGGCAATGACCCCGGAGCACCAGCAGCTCCAGCCCAGTCGAATGCCTCCGCCAGGTAGCCTCTTTAGCCCCTAGTTTAGCGTAGATTTGCATCTTTCGATTTCTGTAGCCGTAGCTCTGCCGCCTCCTCCCGTCGTCTCCGCCCATCCATTTGCCCATCCGACACCGCCACCACCTTCACGAGCCTACTCCACATCTTCTCCACCTACCCATTCCCCCTGGCTCGCCCCGGAGCAGGGACTTCGGCCCTCCATCTCCACCACTCGCCGGAGGACCGCCATTCCGCCTCATTCTTCATCGTTCACGTGCGCTGACGGGTCGAGGCAGTTTGCCCTCGACCCATCTTTCTTCCTGTGCAGGTTAAATCGTCAGGAGAGCCTCATCTGGAGGCCACCAGCTCAGGTACAGGAGCTCCAGGCCACCGCCATCGCGGGGCCGTTCTGGTGGTCATCAGCCTTATCGGTGACCATCTTAAGCTGTGGGGCTTCACGGCGGAGCTCTTCCTCACTTCAGGAGCAGCAGGGGAGGACCATAGTGCGTGTATCGGGCCGACAAAGCTCGCCGGCCAACTGTTCTTCCACCATCCTCCCCAGATGTCCGATCAGCCTCGACGCTCCAGATTAGATCTGATCCGTCCATACGAGGAGCCACAGACACCGTTAGATCCTTGGAGGTTTGATCACGACCGTCAATTCAGTGAGGTTTAGCCACGACGTTTTGCAGCCGTCAGATCCAGCACGTGGCTACACCTCCTCCATCCGATCCGAGCCAGGCCCCTTCACAGACCCACGTCGCAGCTCAGCCGTTCGATCGTCCACGTGGGAGATTCTCCGCCGCTCGATCGTGCCGAGGGTTCCTTGCGTTGTGCGTTGCGCCCTCCCCACCGTCAGATCCAGCACGTGGCGCACATCCGGCCCTCGACATTTAATAAGGGTAATTTCTTCTTAGGCCCTTAGCTTTTTAGTTATTTATCTTTAGTCCTGTAAATATTTTAGAACGTTGTTTAAGTTTGGTACATTTGCATGTAGGACCTTTCTGTTTCTGTTATTTGCTTGTATACCCCTGTGTATAGTGGCCATGTGCTTCGTCACGTGTTTTGTGGTATATTTGCAGCTTTCGTCCTATGATTTTCGGGTGTTACTGATTGCATATTTTAAAATAGGAATGACAGTTAGGTCCCCTAGGCCTGAGTCACGTGTATCGTGCGTGGCCGGGGGGCATTTTGTACTTTTAGCCCCATATTTTCCTGCTTTGTTCTCCAGGGGGCCCAGAACTTTGTGGTATTTACAGATAGGTCCCTGTGCATTGTGTCTTTGTTTTTATTTTTAATAAAATAGCAAATTAACTCCAAATTCGATGAAAATTGGAAACATGGCTCCTGCCATAGTGTAAAATTTTCTCCTATTTTGGAGACATTTTGGATTTCATTTAATATTTTTAAAAATTCAAAAACAAGCTTTTTCTTTACTGTCTAACTTCAAAATTCACAAAAAAATATTAAAATACCTCTAAAAATTACAAAAAAAAAAATTAGGTAGTGTTAATTTTACCTTGTTTGATTTTCTGACCAATTTTGGTCATTTTTGGATATATAAAACTCATAAAAATTAAAAAAACCCTAAAAACCTATAAAAATTCTAATAATTAATTGAAAAACCCAAAAATAATAATTCTGGTGCCTAAATTTTCCTTGTGTCTTCTTCTTTATAGGAAAATTACCTCCAGGTGTTAGTAGGCCATTTTGCATTTTAAATTTGCCCTTGACACCTGGCTGGACAGTACCCTTGTTTTCTTGCCTTGTTTGATTTTTATAAAATTCAATAAAAATCAGAAAAATACCAAAAATTAATCAAAAATAGTAAAAAACATAAAAAACATAAAAACATTTTTTTTGAATTTCTGAGTGATTTTTGAGTCATTTAATAATTGGTTGAATAGGCTTGTTTACTTGCTTTCCTTATTTTCTTTATTAATTAAAAATCCAAACAATATATATAAAAATTAAAAATCCACCAAAAACACTTTATTTTATTTTATTTCTTTTTTCGACTACTTCGTAGGCCGCGAGGCCATCACGTGCTCCTTGTGTTCAACCCTGGTCGCTATACCAGGTTAATATAATAGCGAGACTGCTACTTGAGCTTGTATGATTTTTATTCGATTTTGGTGGTCTATTTTTCTCGATTGACATCGCTTGGTGACTTGGGTCGCAACGACCCTTGATTACCTTTACCCGAGCCCTCAGGCATGTCATCAACAGCGATAACAGAGAAAGATCCAGCCACTTCCAACACCAAACCAAATCAGATTGAGCCAGACTTCTTAGACGATCACACTATACCTGAGTTCAAACCTTTACCCACAACACTGAAATATTCTTCCTTGCGGGTCAGGATAAGAAATATCCCGTCATCATCAGTTCACGATTGACCGAGGAGTAGGAATCTCGCTTGCTAGAGATCCTGGAGAAAAACCGCAAGGCGATAGGCTGGAGCATTTCAGATCTCCACGGGATAAATCTCGCTCTGTGTTCGCACCATATCTACTTGGAGAATGAAGCCAAACTTAAACTTTGCTAAAGTAAGTATACGGTATATACGGTATACTCCCCTATACTTAAACTTTGCTATGTCCTCATAGCACTAGATGTTACAAGTACATAGGTCCATTTAAATATATAGGAATATACGGGAGCTAAGAGGGGCTCCCCCTATACTTAGGTTAGAAATAACCTAAGTATAAAGGCATGGAAAGAAGAGTAGAGAAAATCATGGGGACTCGGGTCCCCCCTATACTTAGGCTGAGATTAGCCTAAGTATAAAGATGGAATTTGATGTTGGGAGGGACCCAAGGGGAACGAAGAAGATGGATGGATGTACAGGTGAACGGATGAATCTACGGAGATGGATGGAGTGACTAAGGTTCTGGGGAATGTATCGAAGCAAACATGGCTCAATTCAAGCAAGCAAGACCCTTAAATTCACCAACTCACACATGAAACCAACCACGGTTGGTTTATTATCTTGTCAGTTTTATTGGTGATAAAACATTATATTTTTACGTGGAGAAAATGTGAAGTGAAAATCAAGGCGTACACGTGGGTGCTGCTCTCCCAAAACTGAAATTTTACTCCAGTTTATGCTGACTTGCAATTAACAGTCCCAATTATTATTTAATGTTGTCACTGAATTAAGGTTAGCACAAAATCAAGCAATCATCGTCTACCGTTCATTCCCATATTCCATTAATCCTAGATGATCAAGCTAGGAAAGAGAAACCGAGAAAAGCCACGTATTCGAGAAAACCATGATCTAAGCTAAGCGAGAAATCATACAGTGACTTAGCAAAAAAATCCATGAAAAAACTTGGGCCGTTTTGAAAACCAAAATCAATATGTATGAAAGTCGATAAAAGCCGCACCTAATCATGCTTCTATTAGCGGGAAATAATATCCATTAATTTTGGCTAAGTGAGGTGAGATTATGTGTGTCTATATTTTAGTGTGTCCTACCTACGAGCAAGCATGTAAAAGATGAAGAAAATAAAATGAGCTCAGAGAGCCGTGTGCCTGGTCCTAGGTCGACACTCAAGTGGGGACGATCCCCACACAACCACGATCGTTCGATTACACTCGCGAGTCTTCGATCGAAGACCGCTGTAAAAGACGAGTTTATTACAAAATACATGTCATGCAAAAATGGCATTTTTTTTCTTTCTTCTCAACGTGCTCCAAGCGTGCTTCTACGGCTCCTCACAGCAGGTAGCTCCTGCTCCTCGCCTCCTTGAACCATCAAGGGCCCTGCCACAAAAACGATGGTTAGAGATTGATTAAGAGAAAAATTTTATAATGCAACATAAATGACAAAGTTGACCTATAAAGGAAGATACACTTAATTAAAAAAAATCCAAAAAAATAAGAGATGAGCCGTGTCCCCGACAACGGCGCCATTTGATGGGCCGGTAAATCAGCCCTTTAATAGTGTTGAATTAGCACTTGATAATGTCATCGCAGTCTGGCAAGATGGGCAAATCAAAGACCATCTCATTGAAATATATATATATATATATCAATCAAAATGAGATGGTCGTGTTTTTTTATTTTACTAGGCAAGGTACCAAGGTCGAACTCAGGGACACGAGCCTCTCTCGTATTAGTCGGATTTTTATTCTATTTAACTAAGTGTTGAGTTAGAGTCATATAGCAAGACAATGCATTAAAGAAATAAACATTCATTTTTTTATTTTAATATGCAAGTAAATGCCATGAAATGCATCACAAATATGCCCTAGGTCAAAATGATGAGCAATTTTAACGAAGTTCGATTTCAGGATTAATTAAGCAATCAAGCTTGATGGACAAATTAAGTTAGGCATAAGTTAAAGCTTTAAGAGACACATGGCAAATAAAATATTACATCAAAATTAATGTGTCCAAAAATGAGAATTAAGCATGCCATTAGAAAGATCATCAAATAAGCTTCGAAATGGAACTGAAATCGATTGAATCAGACATACGATGCTCAAGATATGAAATAAAGAAGATAAGGGCATAAATGAAATAAAACATGAAAAAAAATGGCAGACAGGTCCCTGGGAGGACTAAAATGTAAATACATAAAAGAACGGGACCTTCCCTGTAATTTGCCCGCACATACAAGGGCATTTTTACAATTTTAAAAACCCACGAGGGTTTTTATGCAAAATTCCCACGGTGCACGCGCGCTGCACGTGATCTGGACCTGGTTGCAATATTGGAGAAGAAGGCGGACCTCTGTGCAAATTACCCAGATGGCACGTGCTACGCACGTGCCATCCAGGTTCGGTCGGAGGCTAGGGGTCGGCAGAGGCTCGGGGTCGGCAGAGGCTCGTTGTTGCTTCGGACTCTGGCTCGTGTAGGCTCGGTGCTGGTCGAAGCTCCAAGAGGTTCGGCATAGGCTCGGGCGCTCCAAGCCTGGAGGGTCGAAGATGATGGCTCGGGGAGGCTCTGGTGTCGCCATGTGGTGCAGTGTGGACCCTCCAATCACAAAGTCGAATGGCTCCTAGAGTCATATACATGGCTGCTCGTACACCGTTGGATCTTCAAAGATCCAACAGTATCTGAAGTCGATTGCATGGCCTCATCTGGGCCGTTGGATGGTGATAGCAGCGAATATTCCACGAGGGTGACCATGAATAATATAAAAAGTAACAAGATATCTCTCTTTGGGTCCCACAAGAAAGGCATACTTGAGTGTAGGAGGTAGTGATTTCAGTTTTGGAAAAGTGATGTCATCAAGCAAATATGGCTGAACTGAATCAGAATTTGGTTCCGTGCTGCATGAAGGTAGGCTAATCTGCGTAGTACTCGCCACCAACTCAGAAGTATCTAGTGTTGGATCGCCAAAGAATCATGGTAATTCGTCCAAAGCCGCATTCGACTCGTCATCTATGTCCCATGATCATTCCAAAGGGGATGGAACCGACAGATCCAGATGGGTCTCTACGTCATCACGATAATAGGTAGATGCATCTCTAACAAGATTAGGCAACACCAGGCAAATTGCATCATCCACTATGTCCTTTCCAGATGAAAGGGTCTCGTTGTGTCTTGAAGGAACCTGTCTCCAAATCCCAACGATGCTAATCATTCTGCAATCCGCCTCTAAAGATGAGTAATCTATTCTACTCTCTGAATCGGGTTGCTGACACTTGGTTTGCTTCATCTCAAGGTTCACTTATTCGCCTAGAGAATGGAACTTCATCATTCCCGTACCATAATCGAAAGATGCGCCTGCGGTCCTAAGGAAGGGCCTCCCAAGAATGATATGAGATTTTCTCCAATGATTAGGGGTCTCCATGTTTAATATTATGAAGTCAATCTGATAGTTCTGCCTCTCAATCGAGATATTGACGTTCTTCACTTCTCCCTTAGGTCTCTTCACTGAACAATCTATGAATTGGAGTAATGCTCTGGATTTGCGCAGTGGTCCCAACTCCAATTTATGATATAAGGTTAAGGGAAGTAAGTTGATGGAAGAATCGTTATCCAAGAGTGTGCGTGAAAATGCAATGTCGTCAATACGACTCTCCACATAGTGAGCACTCATGTCTCGCTTTTTCCTTGGCAATGTCTGATTCTTGAGACAATATGTTGTGGCTACTTAAAAGATGTATGTCTTCATCTTTTGGTTCTTTTTCTTCCTGGTAACCATAGTAGGTTTGCATCTCACCCATAAGGTATTTTTGGAATGCAGTATGGTTAGCTACATACTCATCAAATGACACCTTTACAGTGATATTTTCTTTACAAAATCATGCCATATCGGGGTCATCGTTCTGAATCTTTTTGATGCGCTTTCCTGTCGTAAGAGCACGGGGGGATTGAGGCTAGGGAAATAAAATATGAAGAATCTGAATCATGAACTGAAAGATCATTCTTGGCATTAATTGAAACAAAGTTCTTCATGCAAAAATCTTTTTTATGCAACATGGAATCAAAATCTATACTATCTACTATAGGTTGTGGAATAGAAGTTGAAGTGGTATACGCTACAACTGAAGGAGCAAGATCCTTCGTAGACTCGAAAGTATATCCATGCTGTTGATGCTGCACACATGCTCTCCTTCTCTTCTCGGCTCCCTGAGTAGATATCCTCAAATGGTGTTGATGGGTGATGAATCTACATTACATCATCTTTATTCTATCATTTTGGCCTTAAAAATCCTAGTAAATGCGTGTAAATAGCGTTAATTCATGCATTTTAGCATTCATGCATATTTATGTAAAAAGTATACAAAATATTGCTTTTAATGCCAAAATTATAGAATAAAGAAAAGAAAAGAAAAAGAATAAAATGTGGTAAATATTTTATGACCCAAAACCCCGAGACCTAGGCATCTCGATGACTAGGTCGACAAGGAATAAAGTTAGGGGAGATAAGGGCCAGAATACAATAAAAATTTCCTTTTATTTAATTCATTATTTATTCATTTTGCGATCTATTTTTGGTTCCACTTTTTATACCTCAAATAAAGAAACCTTGTACATAAAAGTTATAGATAAATAAATATAGTAAAATACAAAATTGATTTCATAGAAAAATAATATACAGATACAAGTTATGATCTGAATAAGATTCCAGAACCCCAACTTCCCAGACATGTATCTCGCAAATAAAAACTCAAAACACGTCAAACTCACCTTTAATTGTATATAATTTTAAATAAGCTATTTAATAAAGGTGGTTTCGCATTCGGCAGAGCTACCGTTTGAAAGTTGAGTTTTGGACCCCTATTGTATACTTGTACAGACTAAAATATTCATTTTTATTTATTATTCATTATTTTCATAATTTTATATTTTTATAATTTTGTAAATATTATCTATAATATATTTGGATATTAAAATCAGAATAAAAACCTAAAGAAAATACAAAAATAAAATACCTGTATATAATGCATAGGTATAATACCAATATACAAACCTATATAATTCATACTTTTATTTTATTAAGTGTACAAAATACTTCAGAAAAATAAAATAAAAATATATTTAAGTGTATAAAAATATTTTATAAATTGACAAAATAATAAAAAAATAAATGAAATTAAATATACAAAATAAAAATAAATTATTAAAATATACAGATGTATATAGCTATATAAGCCTAAAAAGGTAACTTGTATTTTTATACCTCTAAAAAATAAATAAAAATCATAATAAAATAATTTAGAAAATAACAAACATTTTGTATTTTATAATACAAAATTAATAAATTCACTAACTATTTTAAAATGATTTAACAAAGACTTTTTCCTGGATTTTTCCTCGTTGGTCTACGTGGACCAACCAGGAGGTCTGGAGAGTTGACCGGTGGGTCAACTCTCTGACCCACTCCTGTGACTTGTTAGAGGCCTCGTTTCTCGCCTCTCTTTGTGATTTTTTCGAGGTTATGCCTTTCATCCTTTCGTGATACTCTCTTCTGCATTGTTTCTCCCCATAGATCCAGGATGCACGCCCTAGGATTTTTTCGAGCTTAGGATCATTGCAGCACCCGTGATCCTCCCTTGAACATCCCGCATCGTCAACCCTTCAAAAAACCCCCCCGTCACATTCCGTCCATTTTTAAACCCTCTTCTACCCTAGTTTGACCTCGCTTTGGAGCTCTGGATCGACTCTCGTGACAGGGGAGCTTCCAGCTCCTTCGCGCGAGGCCAGGCGAAGGTCGGAGCGGCGCTCCACCCCGCATCTCTGGCTCCGGCCGTGAGGTACCCATCTCACCGTTTGTGGCTTCATGTTCGCATTTTTCTTTTATTTCTTGCTATTCTTGTATTCCCCGAGGTCCTAGGAGTAGTTCTACACCCCTCGTTTTGATCCACACCTATCCATTCATCCGCGCCACCTCTCGCCGGAGCTTGCTCCGGCGAGCGCCTCTTTTGCCATTTTCACCTACTTTTGCCATCTGGAGGGTCATGACAGTTTGCCCGCGACCCCCCTTGACTCTTTGTTTTGCAGTCCGTGCACCAAGGGGTGCCTGGAGCAATTTTGCGCACCATCGGGGTACCTGGAGGCGCTCCGTTCCTCCTTCTCTTCCAGCGCTCTCCAGTGAGGCCCACGTCTTTTTGAGGCCACCTGCGGGTAGATCTCCTCGCCTGGAGCATTTTGCGCCTCACCGGATCACCATCCACTGCCGGGGGTGTGAGGGGGAGGGATTGAAAGTTGCCGAACCCAGCGTGCTTCCCAGTTCCTCCTGCCTCACTCCCCACCGTCCGATCGACGAGGGTCTCCAGACGAAGCAACCACCGTCGGATTTTGAGCATCTCCAACCGTTAATCATGTTTGGGTAATCTAATCCGGACCATCGGTAGCAAAGCGGCATTGCAGTTGCGGGCTCGACACGTGGCATAAGTGGCTTCTCATCAACCATGCGATCGACCCCTGTTCTGGGTAATTTGCATATTCTCCCCAGTAGCTTTTTGTATTTAATATGCGGTACTAAATCATTCATCTGTTGTATTAAAATTTTTGTAATATTTATATCTAGGACCCTTGACTTTTCGTATTTGCAGTCTTGTCCTTGTCAACGAGGCGCATGTGCTCGAGCACGTGCGCTTGGCTATTTTGCAGTCAAGACCTGGTCCTTTCTTGTATTTCAAATCAGTCCTTAAACATTGTTGTAATTTATAAAACTTTTGGATAATTTTGTATTTTAGTCCTTCGCTTTTTAGTAATTACTGCTTGGTCCTTGACTGTTCACGTGCGCAGGCAAGTGTGCCTGGTCTTTTTGCACGAATACCCTTGGCGTTTTGGTATTTAACGTTTAGTCCGCGAACATTTTTACTGAGTTATAATTTTCTGGAATATTTGCTTTTTGATCCTTCAACTTTTTGCTAATTACGTAAATACCCCTGCTAGGTTGCATTTTCTTTTTGCTTCCTTTATTTATTTCATGCATCTCTAAATTCATAACCAATCCATAAAAATTACTTTAAGCTCATGTTGCATTGTTTATCATGCCATATTTTTAATTTGCATTTTATTGCATTTTATTATTTATAAAAATTCAAAAACATACATTTTCAGCACTATTAACATTAGAAAATACATAAAAATTAGAAACCTTTTTGAAAAATTCCAAAAAAATTATATTTTGTGTATTTCTGTGTGTTTTAGCTCCAGAACGAAAATCAGTAAAAATTACAAAAGAAAACTCCTAAAAATTACAAAACCCCAAAATCCTTCATAAAAACATTAAAAATTCCTAAAAAATCCTAAAAATATTATTTCTATTTCCCAATTTTCTCTGTTTTATTTTATTTGCTTTAAAATTAATTTGAGAAATTTTGGACTCTGATTTATATTTTCATCCTCATTTCAATTTCAGGTTGCAACCTTTATTCACTATTTTCAGTATTTTTGCCTTTAAAAATACCCAAAAAATTAGGAAAAATCTAGAAAAAATCACAAAACATTAGAAAAATAGAAAAATCACAAAAACACTTTATTTCCTGTATTTTGATTATTTTTCCCTATTTTCATCTCTCTCTTATCTCTAGTGTATATATATTCCTTATAGATATCTTTATTAAAAGAAAAAGAAAATAAAATACAAAAAATATAAAATATAAAAAGCAAATACAAAATCAGTAAATTAAAAATCAAAATATAAAAATATAAAATTAAAAATTAAATAAAAATATAAAATTAAAAACCCACAAAAAATAGCATATTTATAAACATTTGATCACATTCATATTTTTGAGCATTATTGCCCCGTTCTACCTGTCTGCTACCTGTGTTCGACCTCTACACTGCTTGCACACTATAGACATCCTTTGTAGAGTTATAATAAATTTTAACTCCGCACCGCTTTTTATTGTTTGATATCTGTTGTGGGTTAATTGTTGTTTGAATTGGGATTTCTCGCGGGTCGCCTCAGCGACATTGTGATCCCGCCTTGTGTGGATTACTTTAGACCTGCGGAAAACCTCGTTCATCAAATGGCACCGTTGCTGGGGAACAACAGCGCTTAGTTCGGGTTTTTGTTTGTGCTTGTGATTGTTTGTCTATTTTTACGGCTTATATTTTTGCTTATTTTATTTTCAATAGTTTTTATATATCTGTTGAGCTGTCTAACCTCCTCTTTTGTTGATTTTGTACGAGGAACCGGAGATCGAGGGAGGCGCTCTACCCTAGGCGCCTGGGCACCCACGTGAAGCCGGCATCTGCCAACCTAGCACCAAGGAGACGAAAAGTAATTTTTGAAGATTGAGCTCCACCTTTAGTTGTAGCATTTACTTCCTGCATTTATTTTCATAATTTGAAGTGAGTGAGAGACTTTATATTATTGTAATAATACAGGTACACTGGACTCTTGAACTATCGGGCCTAATTTCCAAGTGATTGTTCACTTGGGGCCTCACCGCTGTTTTCTCATGTTTTCTTCTCATTTTTTATTTTGTTTTCCGGTTTTATTTTATTTCTTTTGTGTGATTGAGCCTTAGCGGTAGGAGTCGCTTGTCTATAGCATAGGTCCAAACACTTAATATATTTGCATGTACCTATAGTCTCGTTTTCACTTAATATATTTACATGTACCTTATAGTCTCATTTTGGACTTAGTCAAAATTTTGAAAATCGTGCTTCACGCTAATAGCAGCTTCTCACCTTAGGGTGATTTCATCGGTTGCATTTGCATATAGTTTAGGTTTCAAATCTGCTGAGCATCCTTGAATGTAGAGTGCTGGAGGCAAGGTGAGCATTTCTCTTTAGCATACATCATTGATTTGCCGCTTGCATTTCTTTTCCACCTCTCCCTCTGATTTGATCACCTAGGTGTTTAAACGAATTGATTCCTCGTTAGGCTCATGCATTTCTTATTAAAAATCCAAAAAAAGTGAAAATCAATAAAATTGGGACTATTAACATTACTCGACCCTAAAATCGGTCAAAAAGAAAAATCTTGTATTGGGCGAGTAACTCCCTCATTGTCTTCATTTTACATTGATCGCGCACACACTAAGGATTAGTGCCAAAATCCCATTTCAGCCCCCGAAGTGTTTACGCAATTCTTTGACTTCTCACCTAACTCTAAAACATACAATATAAAAAGACCGCATTTTATGGTCTCTACCGAGTTGAGTAGGTGAATTGAGGGGTTTGTATTATTTTCATTTTTGTTTGTGATTATTTTGTACATGTCCTAGATCACTTCTACGCACTTGCGCCTTTTTTCTCACTTCTCTTGACTTGACCTTCGTGTTCTCCCGATCATTTCCTTTTTATTTCAAGATGGACCCCTGGAGCGTATTTTATCCAGACTTTGCGGATCCCTCATTCACTCCAGCCGGTCCACCTCCCTTTTATCAGGAGGATCCTCCTCCTATTTTTTCTGATTTTTGTACATATCTACCTCAGCCACAACATCAGACCTCGGACTTCTACCCACACCCACCTCCACTTCCGTATTTTCCACCTTCACATCCACCCGAGACTGACCTGTTGGAGTCACCTCTCACAATGTCCACACTTGAGACCTTGACCCAGTTCTTGGAGTAAATGAATTCGAGGATTGACGACCTCACCTGCATGAATAAGAGACGCATTAATGCTTCACTCTGATGATTCGGAATCATTTGAGGATTACCATGAGAGCTTGCAATCGCCCAAAATACAAAAAAAAATGAAAAAATTTTAAGAACACAAAAAGATTTCGCGAGACACATGATCGAGTCAGACTGTGAGGAGAGGTACCATCTGCCAGACCCTTTGACCACACATCCATTCACACCATGTCCCACCTTTGACCGTGAGGATGCCGCTGTGCAGACTGCTCTTGGCAAGCCTCATGTATATGATGATTCCGACCTTCTCCCTTGTATGGAGGAGGTCCAAAAATTCAAAAAAATGTTGACTGAACCCGAAGTGGTGGCCACCATACATGAGATAATCCGTGCCCCACTTCAGCAGGCCATGACTGATTTATCTACTCCTTTTCCAAAGAAGAGAAAGCGGAGGAGAAGAACTGAGCGTCATATCTTGACCATGGCCACTGCCCACGCCATCACACATTGTCCTATTCCTCGGAAGAGGAACACTGCCACACCTTTCTTTAGCTGCACCATCTCTGACCACACATGTGATCACATTCTCCTAGACAGCGGTGCTTCAATTAGCATCGTACCCTTCTCATTGGTACAGTCTCTTCACTTAGGGCCTCTCAAGAAAACCAAGATGATCGTTTAGTTTGTTGTTGGATCCATAAAGAGGCCGAAGGGTATCCTTGAAAATGCCGTCATTTGGATTCAGGGCATGAGCTACAATGTTGATTTTGTCATATTGCCCATGGAGACCTCCACAGTGGAGCATTCTCCAATCATCTTGGGACGACCATTTCTCGCCTCTGCGAGGGTCATTATTGACTACGTATCAGGAGAGATTTGCTTCCGTCATGTTGATGTAAGCGATGTGATCACCACTGCACCTACTACCGATCTGAGGCCTATGATCTATATGAGGATATCAGAGAGACTTTCTTTATGACCGATGATGAGACCCGAGAATTCCTCTCCAAGGAGGAAGGCTCGGAAAGCATAGACCTTGGCATTTCTGCTTCCTGTGATTGGCGATGTGTTGATGACATCTGCGAGATTTACACGATCAATACCATTGAGCGGAGGGCAGATTTAGAGACTAGACAGGGCGGAC
This sequence comes from Ottelia alismoides, assembly GCA_037367405.1. Lineage (NCBI taxonomy): Eukaryota > Viridiplantae > Streptophyta > Magnoliopsida > Alismatales > Hydrocharitaceae > Ottelia > Ottelia alismoides. The sequence goes on from JAZKJV010011571.1 coordinate 288,568, forward strand.
ATGACTTGACTTCTTTCACCGACGAGTCTTCTCCTGTTCATTTAGATTCAGAAGAGACCAAGATTAAATTTAATTTGATTGCTTTTATTCGATAATTCGGGCCTTTTGATGAGAAAGATGAACCGGTTGAGATTATAGAGGACGAACAGAGTTTTACTACTTCCACTGATGAGCTCGTTCCTTTTGGTTTTGACCTGGACGAGACCTCGCAGGATGACACTGACTACACTTCTTCCGATGATGATGAGTTCGTTCATTTCCACTTTGATATCAGCGAGACACAAAGGCCGGACCTAGTCGTACTTCTTCCACTCACCTGTCTGTGCTTTCACACCATAGGACCATTGAGGATCTTCACTCTGTCGACCCTGATCGGTTTCCGTCCACTGTGGACCCTGATGTCGACCTGCACCACACCAGATCCATTCCTTAGTGGTCCCGCAAGAAGGTTCACTTTCGACCTTCTTGATCTCTGTACATCCACTATGTTGTATATTCTCTCTCGTGTATCTCTGTCCATCTCCTGTATTGCTCGTCCACCCATTCTCGTGTTTGCCTTGCTTAGGACATACTTTGTCCTAGGTATATGGGGGTGGATGAGCCGAGTGTTCTTTCTTCGTTCTGTTTCATCACTCCTGTTGTCACCTATACTTAGGGCTTCTTTTACCCTAAGTATATGGGGAGCGATGTGTACATCCTCTGATCTCTTCTTCCATCTTTATCTCTTTTCTTCTTTTCTTCTTTTCCTTCTCTACCTTTCTCATCTATTAAAAAGGTGTCGCCCTTTGTAGACAGTTTTCTATACTTAGGATGTACTTTGTCCTAAGTATCAGGGGGTATGCACCCCGAGTTATTCTATTCTTTGATCCTCTCCATTGTCTCCTCTTCTTGTCTATACTTAGGGATATCTTACCCTAAGTATAGGGGGAGACAATCGGAGTACGATCTGTACATTCCCACCCATGACCCTCCCTGCTTTGTGTACAGTCTATTATACTTAGGATTATTTGATCCTAAGTATAGGGGGGACAGTCAACTTCTCATTCATTCGTTCATTCATCGCTTCTTCGTTTTTCTGTAGACTTTTCTATACTCCGTACGAGTTATGTCTTCTCTTTTCTCTCTGATCTATGAGGATATAACTCAAGCTAAGAATGGGGGGGGGGTCGTATATAGTACGTATATACTTTAGCCATAACTCGTACTTTCGTATTTTCCTAATAAATATGGCTACTAGAATTTTTAAAATTCATTAAAAACCTTAATAAAAAGATGTTATTATTACTCAAATTCTTTTTGTTGTACTGATTAATAAATCAGGTGAAAATGTTTTTTACAAAATGTTTGAAAAATAGTTTGAAAATATTTGTGAAAATCTTTTGAAAACGATTTTGAAAATGTTTTGTTACATGTTTTCAACCTTTGTAAAACTGTTTGGTTTGTAAAGTTTATTTTCTTTGTGTGGAGTAAAATGTTTGAAAAATGATTTTCAAATGGTTTGAAAATGGTTGCAAAAATATATTGAAAAATCTATCTATACTGTTTGAAAAACCTTTACAAAATGATTTTCAATTGTGTGTACATGTTTGTACAAATGTTTGTAAAGTTTATTTTGGACTATAGTTTTTAAAATTGTTTGAAAAACCTTTGTCAAATAAGTTTGAGGAATACATACATCACACCTAAAATCCTATATATATATATATATTTATAAAATTTATCACTTACCCTTGTAAATACTTAAAATCCACTTCTTGTAAGTATAAGAAGCATCCCCGTGTAAATATTTTTAACCTAGCTTTTAGCCAAAAATATTTTTGTTTTCAAAAATCCCAAAAACATTTGCAAAACTAAAACCCAAAAACATTTGAAAAATCTTTTGAAAAATACAAAAAATGCATATGCATCATCTTTTAAAAAATTCCATAAAAAGTTCAAATGTCTTTGAAAAAATTGCATCGCAAAAATATTTTCTGCATTCACATAGCATTAGCATTTTTCGGTTTGAGTTTAATAGTTGAACAAATCTAAGTCAAATCCAGAGATTGGAGCTTGGTTGGACCCTAAAATCTTCCTAATAATAGGAACCTTATAGGAGTTGGAATTGAGGTACTTCAGGTCTACTTGACTTAATTCTTTGAGGATCACGCGACTTGGTTCAGTAGAGTATTTCGGAACACATGCACGACTCTTGTTGATAGTGACCTAACTTGGACACCTGCACCTTTCACATGGCTCAACTCAGTTGGAATGGTGAGGGGATTGGATTTGCCGGTATGAGACGCACACAAGTGGAAACACTTGTCCTCCTCTAGGGTGGGAAGTGCACCCCAACACATCCAGTGATGAGAAATTCTGAAGACAGGAGAATGTGGGTTGCAATAAATCTTCAAAAGAGGGATAGTCTACTGGCTCAAGAGGAAAAACTCCCTATGTAAATGCTGTTGTAAATAGTATTTCAAAATAAAAAAGAAAAGCCAGGCCTGTACAAAAATAAAATGCCTGCCAAAGTATGTGAATATGTTGTATAGAAAATAAGCAAGCTTGAGTTTCAAAGTCAAATCATGTGATCCTGCAGCTGGATGACTTGACTACACTGGTCTTGCATCCTAGGATAGGTAGCTACACTGGCTATCGTCCATTCTTCTCTTCACACTCTCCTCTTGAGCTGGTTGTCACTTGAACTTAGAAGGGAATACCCCACTCCTCGAGGAAGGAGTTTTTGGATTGGGGAATCATTGGGTTGCCATGCTGAAGAAGTTGTCATTCTAGTTGGGGAGAGCCACTATCACTTACACTATACGAGTCAGATTCATAGTCGTAAGGGTTTGTGTATGAGTTGAGATATTTCTGACTGGCTATTGGGGAGACTTGAGCAGAGTGTTGGGATTCTCGAAGGCTATTGGATTTCAAATCTGATTCCCATTAAGGTTCCGCCCGCACTAAAATTCCAAAGGTCCAACTTAAGCTCCAAACTTTGATTTTGTGAAGACAAGTGTGATAAATAAACTAAATCCAATTTCTTCTTTTTCTTTTCTTTATTTTTCTTTTTCTACACTTATTGCATAAGTGTTTGCTAGGGACTAGCAAAGACGAGTATAGGGGGATGATGAATCTACGTTTCATCATATTTATTCTATAATTTTGGCCTTAAAAATCCTAGTAAATGCGAGTAAATAGCGTTAATTCATGCATTTTAGCATTCATGCATATATGTGCAAAAAGTGTACAAAATACTGTTTTTAATGCCAAAATTATAGAATAAAGAAAATAAAAGAAAAAGAATAAAATATGGTAAATATTTTATGACTGAAACACCGAGACCTAGGCATCTCGATGACTAGGTCGACAAGGAATAAAGTAGGGGGAGATAAGGGCCAGAATACAATAAAAATTTCCTTTTATTTAAATCATTATTTATTCATTTTGGGACCTATTTTTGGTTCCACTTTTTATACCTCAAATAAAGAAACCTTTTATATGAAAGTTATAGATAAATAAATATAGAAAAATACAAAATTGATTTCATACAAAAATAATATACAGATAAAAAGTTATGATCTGAATAAGATTCCAGAACCCAAACTTCCCAGACCTGTATCTCGCAAATAAAAACTCGAAACACGTCAAAATCACCTTTAATTGTATATAATTTTTAATAAGCTATTTAATAAAAGTGGTTTCGCATTTGGCGGAGCTACTGTTTGAAAGTTGAGTTTTGGACCCCTATTGTATACTTGTACAGACTAAAATATTCATTTTTATTTATTATTCCTTATTTTCATAATTTTATATTTTTATATTTTGTAAATATTATCTATAATATATGTGTATTTTAAATCAGAATAAAAACCTAAAGAAAAGACAAAAATAAAATACCTATATAAAATGCATAGGTATAATACCAATATACATACCTATATAATTCATACTTTTATTTTATTAAGTGTACAAAATACTTCAGAAAAATAAAATAATAATATATTTAAGTGTATAAAAATATTTTATAAATTGAAAAAATAATAAAAAAAATAAATGAAATTAAATATACAAAATAAAAAGTAAATTATTAAAATATACAGATGTATATACCTATATAAGCCTAAAAAGGTAACTTGTATTTTTATACCTCTAAAAAAATAAATAAATATCATAATAAAATAATTTAGAAAATAGCAACCATTTTTTATTTTATAATTAAAAATTAATAAATTCACTAACTATTTTAAAATGATTTAACTAAGACTTTTTCCTGGATTTTTCCTAGTTGGTTCACATGGACCAACCAGGAGGTATGGAGAGTTGACCGACGGGTCAACTCTCTGACCCACTCCTGTGACTTGTTAGAGGCCTCGTTTCTCGCCTCTCTTTATGATTTTTTCTAGGCTAAGCCTTTCATCCTTTCGTGATACTCTCTTCTGCATTGTTTCTCCCCATAGATCCAGGATGAACGCCCTAGGGTTTTTTCGGGCTTAGGATCACTGCAGCACTCGTGATCCTCCTTTGAACATCCTGCATCGTCAACCCTTCAAAAACCCCCCGTCAACTTTCGTCCATTTTTTGAACCCTCTTCTACACTAGTTTTACCTCGCTTTGGATCTCTGGATCGACTCCCTTGACAGGGGAGCCTCCAGCTCCTTCGCGCGAGGCCAGGCGAAGGCCGGAGCGCGCTCCACCACCCATCTCCGGCTCCGGTCGTGTGGTACCCATCTCGCCGTTTGTGGCTCGAGGTTCACATTTTTCTTTGATTTTTTACTTTCTCTGTATTCCTCGAGGTCCTTGGAGCAGTTCTACACCCATCGTTCGATCCACACCTGTCCATTCATCCGCGCCACCTCTCGCCGGAGCTTGCTCCGGCGAGCGCCTCTTTTGCCATTTCTGCCTACTTTTTCCATCTGGAAGGTTGCAGCAGTTTTCTCGCGACCCCCTTGACTCTTTGTTTTGCAAGTCGTGCATCAAGCGGTGCTTGGAGCAATTTTGCGCACCGCCGGGGTACCTGGAGGTGCTCCGTTCCTCCTTCTCCTTCGGCTCGCTCCGGTGAGGCCCACGTCTTTTTGAAGCCACCTGCTAATAGATCTCCTCGCCTGGAGCATTTTGTGCCTCGTCGGATCACCATTTTCTATTGAGGTTGCGAGGGGGGAGTGATTGAAAGTCACCGGACCCAGCGTGCTTCCCAGTTCCTCCTGCATCGCTCCCCACCGTCTGATCGATGAGGGGCTCCAGACGAAGCAACCACCATCGGATTTTGAGCGTCTCCAACCATCGATCGTCTTCGGGTGATCTAATCCTGACCGTCGGTAGCGAAGCGGCAACACATGTTGCGGGCTCGCCACGTGGCATATGTGCTTCTCATCAACCGTGCGATCGGCCCTTGTTTTGGGTAATTTGCATATTCTCCCCAGTAGCTTTTTGTATTTAATATGCGGCACTAAATCATTCATCTGCTGTATTAAAATTTTTTTAATATTTATATCTAGGCCCCTGGACTTTTCGTATTTGCAGTGTCATCCTTGCCAGCGAGGCATACGTGCGCGAGCACGTGCGCTTGGCTATTTTGTAGTCAAGACCCGATCCTTTCTTGTATTTCTAATCAGTCCTTAAACATTGCTGTAACGTATAAAACTTTTGGGTAATTTTGCATTTTATCCCTTGGCTTTTAGTAATTATTGCTTGGTCCTTGACTGTTCACGTGTGCATGCATGTGTGCCTGGTCTTTTTTGCACGAATACCCCTGGCGTTTTGGGATTTAACGTTTAGTCCGTGAACATTTTTACAGAGTTATAATTTTCTGGAATATTTACATTTTGATCCTTCAACTTTTTTCTAATTATGTAAATACCCCTACCAGGTTTCATTTTCTTTTTGCTTCCTTTATTTATTTATGCGTCTCTAAATTCATAAAAAATCCCAAAAAATTACCTTAATATCTTGTTGCATTTTATTATCATGCTTTTATTTTGCATTTTTATTGCATTTTATTATTTATAAAAATTCAAAAACATGCATTTTTAGCATTATTTGCTTTAAAAAATACATAAAATTAGAAAACCATTTTGAAAAATTCCAAAAAAATATATTTTGTTTATTTCTACGTGTTTTGGCTCCAGACCGAAAATCACTAAAAATTACAAAAGAAAACTCCTAAAAATTACAAAACCCCAAAATCCTTCATAAAAACAATGAAAATTCCTAAAAAATCCTAAAAATATAATTTCTGTTTCCTAATTTTCTATGTTTTTTTATCTTTGCTTTAAAATAAATTTGAGGAATTTTGGACTCTGATTTATATTTTTCATCCTTATTTCAATTTCAGGCTGCAACCATTATTCATTATTTTCAGTATTTTGCCTTTAAAAATACCAAAAGAAATTAGGAAAAATCTAGAAAAATCACAAAACATTAAAAAAAATAGAAAAATCATAAAACAATTTATTTCCTGTGTTTTGAGTATTTTCCCCTATTTTCATCTCTTTCTTATCTCTAGTGTGTATATATATTCCTCATAGATATCTTTATTAAAAGAAAAAGAAAATAAAATACAAAAAAATATAAAATATAAAAAGCAAATACAATATCAGTAAATTAAAAATCAAAATATAAAAATATAAAAGTAAAAATTAAATAAAAAATATAAAAATTAAAAACCCACAAAAAGCATATTTATAGACATTTGATCACATTCACATTTTTGAGCATTATTACCCCGTTCTAGCTGTCTGCTCCCTGTGTTCGACCTCTAGACTACTTGCACACTATACACATCTTTTGTAGAGTTATAATAAATTTTAACTCTGCATTGCTTTTCATTGTTTGATATCTTTTGTGGGTTAATTGTTGATTAATTGAGGTTTCGTGAGCGGTCGCTCAGCGACACTGTGGTCCCGCCTTGTGTGGACTACTTTAGACCCTCGCCAAATCTCAGTTATCAATGGGGCTACGAAATATGTTGCCTCTCCTCCTCGTCCTCTGAAGACTCCTCAGCTAGATCTCCAGAGATCCCCCCCCCCTCGTGTCCCTCACCCGATCATGTACTATCACGGTCCTTCCACTCCTGAGTGACATGTGATTAGCCTCGTCACACAAAAAAATCTCATGTTCAGATCTAGGAGATAATGAATAGTATACCTGACCGAAGTGCTGCTGAGAACTAGATCAGTTTAGGCTATTGGGGTTGTCCTGAACTTGGACTGGGATCGAGGTAGAGGGTGTAGTCTACTCGTATCGCCATCTAGACAGGCAGTTAACAACCACCTGTAAATCATGAATTTCGTTCCTGTACGAACGAAGCTCGTCGAGTATCTGTTGCTGTGTGTCCACGGGACCAGATGAAGAAGTAAGGGGATAAGACTGGGAAGAAGAACGGGAAGACTAGCCCTGCTGGCCAGGGTACTGCCTCTATGCTGCTGGTGCAGGGGTGTCTGCTGAAATTGCAGGCCGTGTTGGCCTGCCTGGTAATGGCCTTGTCGGTCATACTGTTGGTACTGTTATCGTTGCTGCTGGGGTGGCTAGAATTCAGGGCTCTGCTGTGAAGGAGGTGGTACGGAGATGAATGTGGTGTTGTGAAAGGTCGGTGGATGCTGGTAGGTCTATCGGCCACCTGTACTTCCCTTGGCAGGGACTTGAGTATACCATACTCCATTCTCCTCCCAAACCGATGGAGGCTCCTCCTGAATGTCTCTGCTAATGGAGGGGGCTGCTGGAAAGAGTGGGTGTAGGACTGGTCCTGCTCCCACGGCTGGGTTTGCCCTGACACCAACTGCTCCTGAACATGGTGAACTCGGTATACGAGAGAAGCAGGTGTAGTCACGACGGGTATCCTTATCATAGATACCTTCTCATTAAACTCCTCCATTTGTTTTGGAAGTTTGGAGACGCTCCGGTCTAACTCATCAATCCTTCTCTCAATATTCTCGACTACTGTAAGCTTGTACACAAGGAGTCCCATGCTAGCGATCACGCCCGGAGAGAGATCGACTACAGCTAACTATCCTCCTCCAAATGAGATTGAACTAGGGGACGATGTATAGGCCCTGCTGGCCATCTGTGAGCAACTGGTTTCGGCCATCAGTTCGAATACCTTCTAGACGGTATCCGATCATTGTGATGTACAGCTACCTCTACAGGCAACACACACTAAACCCTGCATCTTAGGGTTGAGACCAGTGAAGAACGAATGGACCAAGATGTTGCCATCTAGTCTATGATAGGGACACTTCTGTAGGATGTCCTTGAACCTTTCCCATGCATCATAGAAGGCTTCATGGGGTAACTGGTAAAAGCTCGTAATGTGCATCCTCATCATGTTAGTCCTACTCAGTGGGTAGAACTTCTTCCGAAACAGGTCCTTGAATTGGGCATATGTGTTGATAATAACTCTAAGATTTTTCACCCAATAGTCGACTTTGCCACTCAAGACAAATGGAAGGGCTGCGAGCCTAATATAATCCTGGCTAACCCTAGGATCTCTAAGGTTAGCACAAATGAGCTTAAAATCCCTTAGGAATGCATATGGCTTCTTAGAAGCATTCCCATTAAAGTGCGACAACAAGTTCAGAAATTGCGGCTTCAACTCAAGATCAACTTCAGGTTCGGCCAAACTCAGATAATTCTAAATTTGATATTGTCCAGGGTTGAACGCCGCACCATTATCGTTCCACCCCAACATTGAGTTGCCCTAATTGAGCTCTGAGTAGTTCTTGTTGCTGCTCAGATGCAGCTAATCTGGCTAGTACCATTCTCATCGGGTCCTCAAGGTGTTCTTCTTCCTCTTCTTTCTTCTTTGAAGGCATTTTACTTGAGTCTTCTTTATGGCCTGAATCAGTAATGTGGTCTTAATTAAAAGAGGATTTAGGTATGAAGATATTCTCACCGAGGCGAAGGTCTTCCTCGGTGAGGTGAGAGGAGAGAAAGGGGATTGTTTGAGAGTAATTATCCCGAGAGTGAGTGATCCTGGGCTCAAGAGGTGTTGAACAGGGAAAATCGAGGGTCGTACGGTTTCACAAGGCGAAACCGCAGTCGATGCGGTGACCGCTCAAAAATCCCGATTCAACCAACAATTAACCCACGACAATCAAGTAAAGCAGTGAAAGTGTGTGGAGTTAAAATTTATTATAACTCTACAACAAGATGTGTATAGTGCAAGTATGTGTAGAGGTCGAACACAGGGAGCAGAAAGGTAGAACGGGGTACTAAGACACCAAAATGTGTGTGAATGTGATCAAGTGTCTACTATGTTATTTTTTTGTGGGTTTTTAATTTTATAATTTTTTTTAATTTTCAATTTTATATTTTTGTATTTTGATTTTTAATTTACTGATTTTATATTTTTCTTTTTTTTTATATTTTATATTTTTTTATTTTCTTTTTCAATATTGGAAAATAAGGACAATGTAATAAAAGAGAAGATAAAGTATTTATAAAAATGTGCAAAAATAACCAAAAATTCAGAAATAAAATGATTTTGATATTTTTAGGATTTATTACTGTTTTTGTGATTTTTGGGTATTTTTCAAACTATTTTTGGTATTTTTAAATAGCAAAATAAAGCAAACAGTGAATAAAATGCAAGGCTGAAACTTAAAATGGAGAAATAAAATGGAAATCAGTAGCAAAAATTCTCCAATTCAATTTTCACTTAAAGATAATGAAACAAAGAAAATTAAGAGACAAAGTTTGTATTTTTAGGATTTTTGTAGAATTTTTAATATTTTTCTAAAGGTTTTTAGGGTTTTGAGATTTTTAGGAGTTTTCTTTTATAATTTTTTGTGAGTTTTGGATTGAAGTTAGAACAAACTAAAATAAACAAAAAAATATTTTTTTGAAATTTTTCTGGAGTGTTTTTATATTTTTTAGGGATTTTATAAGCTAGACAGTGCACAAAATGGACGTTTTTTATTTTTAATAAACATTAAAATGCAATAATTATAGAAAATAAAAATATGACGTTATACTACTATGCGGAGGCTTAATGTGATTTTTGGGGATTTTTGGGGTTTAAGAGATGCATGCAAAAAATGCTAGAAACATAAGGAAAATGCACACTTGTAGGGGCGTTTTTGGTAATATAATGAAATGCGAAGGCCTGCGTGCAAAAATACCAAAATTATATAACTGACGTAAACACTTTCAGGACCAAATATAAATACTCAAAGCAGCGGGATTAAGTTTGAAAAAACGCCAGGGCGCACATGCGGAGCACGAGCCTGGCGGGGACTCCTGAGTGATTATACAAAACAACGGGGGGGGGTCGATTGGAAATTACAAAACTTAAATAAACTTCAGACAAAAGCTTTGAATACCAAACGTAAATAACAAAATAAGCTGAGCGTTGTGCATTAGTTTAAGTTGTCCTTTTAATTTCTGTTTTGCACAAAGACCCCTGTGTTCGCACTTTAATTTGGACTTTGTTTATGCATCTTTTTGTTCAAAGAAAAATGCTATTGTGACGAGCAACTAATTATCTACACTCTGACTATTTATTTGTATTTTTGTAAGTCATGGGTAATTAATTAAAAATGGTTAACTGAAATTCTGTGTATTTTACCCAATCAGTGCTCATAAATTTATATCTCACACACAGTTGCTCTAAAAATTCCAAAAAAAATATTAATGATGCCTTGATATGTGATTAACTTACTTTCCAAATTTCATCTAAAATGGAGTTGTCTTGTGCCTGAAATACATTAAAGAGTGATTTGGATATTTGATTTTTAATTAAATACATAGACATTCTTTTTGCAAAATTTCAAGTCTTCTGGATTCCATATGAAAACATCTTTTTGAGATAATTCACACTCTGATTAACTTGCTATTGTGGATTAACTAGGAATTAGTTACTCACTGTCACTCTGATTTCACTAAAAAATCCATAAAAAATTCATAACTTGTCAAAAAATTCCAAAAATATTATTGTAGCTTCCTTGCATCATGTTTTCATTTCAGTAAATTTGTCATCATTGTTTCTAACTGTTTGTATGAGAAATTACGAAAACATCCATAAAAAGTGTGCATTTTTTATTTATTGTATTTTAACCCCAAAAATTCTAAAAAAATGTGTTTTGTGTTCCCCACTAGATGAGGACTTTAGGAAAAATATAATTTGGCTAAATTGGACTATTTTGATATTAAAATTAATTTGGCCTGGTTGTATGCTTTCTTAATGTCGTAATTCACTTGCATTGGCATTTGTTTTGCATTAAAAAATTAAAAAAAATTACCGCGTAGAAATCTAGATCTTAAATTTCAAATTAAACCCATGTTGTTCCTTTGCCTCCCTGTGTTTGACCCCGGACTTGCCAGGGATATAAATTAAGCCGAGACACTCTTCACGGAGATCTTCTCTCGGTTCTGACTGAATCGCTAGGTACACGTACCACAACGAATACGAATTAATTACCGTATCTAGCGGCTCGTCACTCCCCATCTTTCAACTCTGACTTTCTTCAGAGCCTCGAGTCTGTCATCTTCTTTGATTTTTCCAGGCCGCCATGTTGATCCTTCACCTCGACCTTTTCATGGATTCTCTTCCCATCACGATCTTCTCTCACGTTGGATCATTAAATCCTATTGATCTTCCTCGAGCCCGTCAATAATCCACCTAAAAGTTCATCAGAATCCCATTGTGTATAAATAAGTTCCCCGATCCTCCTTGTATTCTCGATCCCTCCTAGAGCCCTTGATCGAGTCCTGCGTATTTGAGTTTAAGGTCGGTGATAACAAGCCTCCATCGTGCTTGGAGTACGTCATAGTGAGGAGATGAGGTGGTCCATGGCGAGCACCAACCGCCATGCTCCCTAAGCAACCCTCAATCATATTCTAGGCTGATTTAATTTTCGCATTTATTTTCGAGTTTTAATGAATGCTTTAACGTATATTAGTTAGGATACCTCATTGGAGCTCTCGAGATCTGGCACATTTTCATCGTGATTCGATCTGTCCCTGACCACCTCTTCGCCTCCATTCTCTTTCCCTACGCGTTCCCCATCTGATTCATCCATCCAACCCATCTGATCCTTCGTACATCAGAAAATCGAGGGTCGCCTGCCACTTACCTCATTCTTCGTGCATTTCAGTTTCACTTATGGTCGAAACAAGTCACTTCGAGCCATATGTCTTCCTTGTGCAGGTCTCGAGTGCAAAGGAGCCCTTCTAGGCTTGGATCGACTTGTAGGGAGCTTCCAAAGTGCCCTTGCTGACCTTGAGCTCGTCGGGCCTCTCCTTGAGGTCCCATACCATTTTGTAGGCATCATCAGCTGCAGACGACCTCCACGGAGGTGTAGAGCCAAGCACCATCGTAGAAGACTGTGGATGGAAGAGAGATCATCGATCAAAGATAGGGAAGCACGTTGTTCTTCCCTATTCTTCGAAGAGAGCAGCAACCATCTTATCTAGGGAGGCGCCCTAGATCAATCACCATCCGTTGGATCTCCCCAACCTCATCTGCCCGATCTAATCTCGAGCGTCCATGGAACAAGCATCATCGAAAGAGGAGAGTGTGACACTTGTTTAAATGAACGATCAAAGATGTCTATCTCCGCGTACTATTTGGGTGAATTGCATATTTTACCCTATTCCTTTTTGTATTTATTTATTTATTTATTAGTCTTGTAAATAAAATATGTTGTGTAATTAAAATGGACATTTTGCATATAAGGCCCTTATACTTTTTGATACTTGCATATGGGTCTAGTCCAGGTCACCTCACGTGTCATCCCACGTAAGGTGGCGGAATTGCAAGTGTACCCTGTTAGGTTTTTATATTTATATTTAGTCCAATAAATTTAGTATATGTTGTAAATTTCTAAAAAAAATCATGTATGTCCCTGATGTTTATTTTATTTGCAAATATGCCATTCCTAGTTCATGTAATTTTGGTCATAGGTCATTTATTAAAAATATTACTCATGCTCAAAAAATTATGCAAAAATAGGATTAGATGCTTGCTAACATATCTTTTCATGTCCCATTTTTATTTTGGCAATTTTGGCATTTTAAATATTTATTAAAATTAAAATGAGCACATATTTATCGTTGTTTGGATTAGAAAACCAAAAAATAGAAAAAAGTTTTGGAAAAATGCCCAAAAAACATATATTATTATTTTAGTATTATTATCTCCAGACCAAAGATCCCAAAAATTGAAAAAGAAAAATTCTAAAAATTAAAAAGCTCCAAAATATTTTATAAAAATATTAAAAATCATTAAAAATCCCAAAAATATATTTCTCTATTTTTTATATTATTATCTATCAATTAAAGTTGATTTGAAGAATTTTGGATTCGTTTTGCTATTTTTAATCTTCATTTTAATTTTAGCCTATTATTTAATCCTTGATTTTGGATTTTTCTTAAAATGAATAAAAATTAGAAAAAAATTCAAAGAATTATAAAAACATTAGAAAAATATATAAACCCCCAAAAAATTTATTTGTTGTATTTTATTTATTTTAACTAGTATTTATAATTATATTACTCTATATGATATATATATAACCTTATATAGTTTATTATATAAAAAAGGAAAAAGAAATAATAGAATTCAGAAAATTAAAATATCAAATATATATAGTCCAAATATATATAATTAAAAACCCACAAAGATAATAAAAAGGGATAAAATACATGTTTGTACATACTACACATCGATTAGCAATAATTGTGGGCTACCAGTTGTGCTCTCTGTGGTTTGACCTCTACCTGCTTTCTTGTTATACACTTAATTTTGTAGAGAATAACAAATTTTTATTGTTTATTGCTTGATTTATATCATGGGTTAATTGTTGATTAATTGGGGTTTATCAAGTGGTCAATGCACCAACTACGGTTTCGCCTTGTGACCATATGACCCTGAGATTCTTCGGTTATCAAATGGCGCCATTGCTGGGGAGCAATGTATGTAGCCTATTTTGTAGCCTATTTGGTGTGCATTCATATGTTCAAATATTGATTTACTAATTTAATTAAATTAATTCATTTTCTGATATTTATTCATTTATTATGTGTAGATAACTCATTTTCATATTCTTAATTGATTATTTGTGCTAATACACTCTTTGTGAATTTGTTGTGAGGGCCCGCTACGCAAAGACGTCTTATTAGGAGGTCGATGCAGCAAAGCTTGGTGGAGACTAGTCCTCACCCTTTGACAAGTTGGAGAGGCAACAAGTGAAGCAAGGAGAGGAGACACAACATAGAAGTAGGTTAGATTTATTTATTGGTAAGAAAGAGATTCATTCATAATTTGTAATAGTTAAAGACTTCGACACTACTATACTAGGTCTAGTGCACGGGTGATTATTCACTTGGGGGCCTCGTTGCGGTTTTTATGTGCTTTTCACCGCCTTCTTTTACTTTGTTTCTTGTTGTTTTGGGTTTTCCGCCTTTCTCTCTTTTGTTTTGCATGCATGGAGCCCGTAGACTTAGGTTGCTGGTATAAGTAATTAGGTCTAAACCCTAAAAAGAAGCATGTACCTATAGTCTCTTACCTTTGGATCTAGTCAAATTAATAAATATTATTTATCTGGACTTGAGACCGCGTGCTGAGAGAGGTCACATACAACACTGGAAGGACTCATTGTGGCGGGCATCGAGTGGCATCGAAGACCGGACTTTGGGTCTCATTTCTGAATAATTAACATATGGCTCTTCGCGACTAATAGTAGCTACTGTTTAGGATGATTTTGTCGAATGAACACCGCCATATAGATAGGTTTAAAAATTCTGTTTTGCATACCACATGGAGAGAGTCGGGAACCACTGTAAGTCTTCTAACTCAACATGCATCACTAGATTCAATGATGAGATTTCCATCATAGAATCAACTTGCATGGCTTTTTTGCTATCTCCCTCTAGTTTTGAGCACCTAGTACTTAAAATAAAATCTATAAAATCTTTAGGCATTTGTACGCAAAATACCCAAAAAAGTGAAAACCCAAAAAATAAAACAATGTGACTGTTAAATAAACTTTAACCTTAATTAAAATCTATAATGGACTATCATTTCTTTGGGTTCATAAAGTCCTCATTGTTTTCAGGTACCTTAGGAAGGGACCAAAACCCCTCCCATGAGCGAGGCACGACCCGCTAAGGATTAGAACCGAAAACCCATTCTGTAACTGCCTTGTGTATCGCCTGGATTTCCAAAGTAATGGCGCTTCTATCGGCATTACCGAGTAGGGCCTTGTCAGCGATGGTGTTCCCATCTTGTGTTGAACATCAACTTGGTCTGATGTATTAAGCTTATGCCATGCCCTCACGGGTGTGTATGTCTCATCGGTTTGCGTCCGAGTAGGTCCCTTCATGCTCAAGTGTGATTTTGTTGCGAGCGAGGTTTGATGTAGTGGTTTCACCTATGGGCTTCCTCCCTCTATTTTTTGGCTGAGTAGGGATCAAGGAAGGGTTACAAGGACTTCAAAAGTGCAGACTACGGGTTACAAAGGAGGAGGAAAAGTACAAGATACTTTTCTGATAGTACTCTCTCTCCTATAGGGTTAGCATGCTAAGGACTTGGTAAAAGATATGCCATAAATAACAACACTAAAAATGAAAAGATAATAAATAGTCGATCCTCTACGGCTTCACATGGCGTGAGTTGGTGAGCCCAATTTTGTATTGTCTTTGTATGGATCTAGATTAAGGTTCAAAGATCATGTCCCCACACATTTGCTCAAATTTTATCATGTGTGTCTTCCTTTTGAACTCACCGCTCAGTTTGAACCTTTCTACTATTTTACTCTCCTTTTTATTCATCATTGACCACCATATCTTTCCTCCTGAATCGATCTCCTTTTGGTCCATGATGGCGATCCATGGATGGTTTAGTCGAGATTCCACCGACACCCACATCAATTCCGTGGACTTGACATCATCAATAATTCGAGGAGATTCTTTAGAACCCAGTCCGGACCATGTGGGTCGATCTCCAGGCTCCTCATCTTCTTTCCACCCCCTTGATCACCTAATAGATTTGGACCACTTTGGTCCAACATCCACTATTATGAATGGCAGTTGATTTCAGTCTACATCTTTTTCTCCATTCACAACAATCTGGGAATTAACCTAATCTCAGATTCATCTTGGTAGATGGGATTCAATTTCAAATGGTCTAATTGGGATTCTTTCACATTTCAGATAGAAGCAAACCCTAGTCCTCGATCCCAATACATAATCATGTTCTCTTATTCAGACCCGGAGATGGCACCTCAAGGGAAAGGAAAGGGACATCAGCCTCCACAAATGGAGTCAAGTCAGGGATCCGACTATAACCAAATGAACGCTCAGTTACTGGCTTCCATTCAAGCCATACAACAGCAACTGACTAAGCAGTCTTTAGTCCAAACCGCATTTCAGGATATGTTGAATGATATAGGAACAACCAGCAAGAGAAGGCAGAGACAGACCCCGTGAGGACCCTGATGATGAAGAACCAGAATGTGAGAGGCAGAAACCTACACTAAAGGAGACATACAACCCTCGAGACAACCGAATGACCGAGTGGATCCTCATTCTAGCTGTACATGCTCACTTTGAGCTCAAGCCACAATTCCTTGCTCTTCTGCCATTATTCCATGAGAATACTAATGAGGAGCTGTACATTCACCTACAACAACTCTCACGCATCTGTCGAACAATCCATTACCCCAACAACCCCATTGGATGTAGTGAAAATGATGGCGTTCCCCATCAGCCTGCAGGACAAGGCCCTCTACTACGTCAATCATTTGGGAAAGGTTGTGAAGACATGGGAGGAACTTAAATCTGCATTCCTTCACATGTTCTACCATCTCAGTCGGCTCAACCAGATGCGAGTTAGGATAAAGAACTTCTCCCAGGATACTCACGAGTCTATCCATGAAGCCTGGAAGTGATTTACGGACCTGCAAGAGAAGTGCCCTCACCATGAGATACCGAAGACCAGCTTGGTCCATCATTTTTTCGGGGGCCTGAATGTAGAAAGTCAAAGGTTAATAGATGATGCATGCGAAGGATCTCATTTCAACAAGAATGAAGACATGGTGTGGCAAATTTTCGAAGAAATGGTTGAAGGAGAGGCCAGCCTATCTTCATCATGCGCCTATCAATGACAACCTCGGGTCCTCCAAAAGCCAGTTCATATGGCAGCAGCCTGTGGGGTAGAGAAAGATGAGATATCCAACCTCAGTATCATCAGGGGCCATCTTTTAAAGGTTGACATTAACGAGAAGCAATCACAGGATCTTGAAAAGATCGCTGTGATCGAACAATGGACATAGAACCTAGATAAGCTAGACCAAATCACCAAGCAGTTGGAGCTGCCGGTGAGCACCGTAAGCTCTGTTCAGTCAGCAACTGATAAATCTCCATTTCAGCACCTTTATTATATCATTTTGGCCTTAAAAACCCTAACTAATGCATGTAAATACCATTAATTTGTACAAATTAACATTCACTCTTTGCTGTATAAATACTATAAAAAATATGGTTTTTAATGCTAAAATTATAGAAGAAAGAAAAGAAAAGAAAAATAAAAAAATCTCAAAGGTATTTTATGACCCTAAACCCTGAGACCTAGGCATCTTGATGACTAGGTCGACAAGGAATAAAGTAGGGCATATAAGGGCTAATAATACAATAAAATTCTCATCTATTAATTCATTATTTATGCATTTTTGAGACCCATTTTATTTTTCACTTTTTATACCTCAAATAAAGAAACTTTGAACATGAAAGTTGTAGATAATAATATACAGAAAAATACAAAATATATTTCATATAAAAATATTATACTGTGTAAAAGTTATAATATGAATAAGATTCAAAAAATACCAACCTCCTGGACACATATCTCTCAAATAAAAACTCCAAATATATCAAAATCATCTTTAATTGTATATAACTTTCAATAAGATATTCAATGAAGGTGGTTTCATAGTTTTTTGAGTTAAGATGTGAAAGTTAGGTTTTGGACCCCGATTGTATAATATACCCGAATAAAATTTCCATTTTATTTATTTATTTATTATTTTTATTTTTTATAATATTGTAAATATTATTTATATTACATGTAAATATTAAAACTAAAATAAAATAATAAATAAAACATTAAAAATAAAAAACACAAAAATATATAGATGAATATACAATAACTATACCTACATAATAAATACACATATTTGTTTAAGCGCATATATTATATCATAAAAATATACTAAAAATATATTTAAATATATAAAAATAAGTTGGAATTGTATAAAATAAGAAAATAAAATAATAAAATCAAAATTACAAAATTAAAATAAAAATACTTAAAACATAGGTAAATATACTATAATTAACCCCCAAAAATTAACTTGTAAATAACAAGTTCAAAAAAATAAATAAATAAATTCTACAGAAAATAACAAATAACTTTTATTTTATAATTTAAAAATAATAAAATCATTTATTATTTATTTCAGAATTTACAAAAAAAATTGGTCAGGTTTTTTCTGCTTGGTCCATGTGAACCAACCGTCAGATTAGCACCTCGGTGTGTCAAGCAACATGTCCCCCAACCATTGCAGCTACAATAGTAGTTGGGATCGCGGTCATCTAGGCTTCTACCCGGGGCCCCAAGGGTGCATGCCCCTCCCTTGGCGGCAGCTACTCCTTCTACCCGAACACCTTGACATAACCTTTCACAATAAGAGTAGATAATCACCACCATATGGTCACCCAAATGTGAGATGAAAACCATGGAAGAGGCCCATCCATAGATGAAAGGAAAAAAGTACCACTTTAGTTTGAAATATGATCGATTGCATAAGGCCATTTATTTCTGATCTTTGGTGCAATCACTTCCCTGTGAGGATGCATTAGAGATTTCATATATGGCTCCTACCCCATTGCAGAAGACGTTTGTCTCCTGTAGAAGCCAAGCCCTAACAACCACAGTAAGTTGATGGTATATCCAGCAACATCCAGAAAGATTCTGATGCTTTTAGGAGTAGATCTCAACAAGTGTAACTAAGTTAGGATGGTGCGAATTTGTAACACTATTAAAGCATACAGAGGAAGCTTTCTTGCAAGTTCCAGCCCTCCAAGACCCCCAAAGATCTTTACAAATCAGGGGCATTGATTTCATTTCAACCACAAGAACCAAGAGTATTGAGAATCATAAATTCTAGAGAAGGTGTTAGCAGATTAAAAAGGGGAGTAAAAGAGGCTACAACAAAGGACTAAGTGAGGTTGTTGGAGGAGCCAGGCTCTACCCAGTTCCAGATTTGACTGGAACAGTTTAAACATGAAGCTATAATGTAATGCAACTACAAAAGATTTTCTACAAGATTTTCAAAAGAAATCTGACAACAAAAGCTAACCCATACCATGTGGAGACTGCATCTTTGGGTTAAACATACCAAAACTCTAGGAATTCCACCCAGCTTCATTTCCAGTAGCATTAGATATTGATTGTTGAAAATTAAAACTAAGTTTTAAGTTGAGAAAAGGCAAAGTTGATATTCCAAAAATCCTTGGAACCACTAACTAAGCAATCCAACAATTTATATTTCTGGACACACAGATCATTCCAGGATCTCTCCTCAGTTTAAGTACGACCCAGCTTTACAACTTACAAGAAGCATGCCTGCCCATTTGGCTGGATCTCGGCCTCACAACTCTCCTCTCATAAGTGATCGTTGCCCTCCTCAGGCATCAGACTTATTGCCTCACATCGTGATGAATACTAGTAACATCGTTTATATCTTGTGTAATAGAAAAACAACCGTAAATAATGATGTTCCAACTAGATGAGCATTTTCCTCAACAACCACATAATTGGATATAACGCAATTCACTACATATATTTGATAACAGAATAGTCACGACCCCCATGATCGAAATTGAAGTTCGTGATGAACACCTCTGTGATCAGTACTAAGTAGAACCTTAGGTTCATCTAGCGCAGTCTCTGCTACTTGAGCACACCGTGCAAGCTGAAGCTTAAAGCTGGGCACAATCAAACTAATGGACACTATTGTCAATCAACGACAAGGGGTCTTTATCTTAGGAAGGGGCAATAGTATCAAAATATGATAAATCTTGACGAAAACCATATGAACTCAACCCATTTATGAGACTCTCTTGAAACTAGACCCCCTTATGAAAGATGCTTTAAAGTCCTGCAGAAACTCTAAAAACACAAGATCACGAACATAAACCATGAGAATAGGAAGCATGACTCAATATCAAAAGCAATCGTACTGCTGAAAATAATCAACTTTCAAAAGGGAAGCTAATGACAATTTTCTATCAGTGAACCATATCAAAAAGAGAAACAGTTTCTCTAACAATTTAACAAAACAGTAGAGGTACGTAATTCACTCTTTCTTATTTAGGCTTAGGGCTGGCGATAATTTATAGTTCAACTTGGAACAAGAAGTGTGCTCAGGAAAGTCAATCCTTTGAACATTACACGAGGAAGCATCAAGATAAAAGGCAAACAACCATTCATTGATAGGATATATAGAGATAGCAAGTGAGACATTTGGAGCTGCATTATTTGTTTAATTCCATGAAAGTTCTGTTAGCAGATACCTAAAACCTAGGAGCTGCAGGTATAATGGTGGCTGTGACTCAGACTGGAACACCATAGGGATAATAAGTTTCCATTACAAGTACTAGAGTTTAGAAAATAGGAAGAAAGACATCCACCCAGAATCATACCACCAAACGAGTATAACTAAGGCTCTAATAGGGAGGATACATGATGGAAATCGTGTGGAAACCACAGCAAGAAGACAGGGACATCGTATCTCAAGGAAACTCACACCTCGGTTTCTCCGTCGGTAAAGAACGACGCGATCAACGCTTCGTTTGCGATGAAAACCGCACACGGGGACGCCTTGGACCTTCTCTACGCGGGGGTGGCCTTAGATCGTCGATCCGAGACGATTCGGCAAGCCCCGACGGAGCTCCGGTGAAGTAAAATGGGTGAGGGAGAGGTGCTGGTCGAAGGGAAGGGGGTTTGGGCGTTTTTGGGGGAGATGGGGGTGGTTTTATTGGGTTGAACCCGAGTTCGGATCCGAAATTTGACTGGACTCGGTCTCACTAAAACGACTGTAACTTGGGCTCCCGAATTCGGATTTTCGCGTTCTTGGACTCGTTGGAAATCTATCGACGATCTCTACGAATGGACTATAAAATATTTTTTTTGGATACTAGAATAAAAGCATATTTGCAATTAAGTCCAGATGCAGCTGGATTTTGCAGTTAAGTCCTTTCTTGGGTTTTGGGGTTTCACAACTTCGTTACTTTTTCTCCTCGACAAACACTCCTTCACGCGTGAGTGTTTCCTCGAGGATTGCACCACTGAATCACTTCCTAGACCTTGTTATTCCCAACATCTCCACAACTTGTACAAAACCGGACCTTGACTTCCTTTTCCATTTTGGGACCTCCTTGACCCTTGTTTGGTTCCACCCTTATGTTCCGGATTGACGCCTGTGACAAGGGTGTCACCGGCCAGTTGGCAGCGTTAGGCGAGGCCATAGGTGGCTTTCACCATCACCTCCGGCGAGCTCGCCATCGAGGTCCCAACTTCATGGCTCCGGCCATTTGAGATATACCTTTTCTTGAATTTTCTTAGCTTAGATTAACCCTAGGTTTCATGTTTGTTTTAGTTTTAGCTTTAAATCCTTTGCTTTTGCGTTATATCATCGATTCGTAGTTCGCCGGAGATGAGCTCCGGTGAACCCCCATCTACTATACCCTATTTTTGACGACCCACCGACCACCTTTATTTGCCTCTCCCGCCATTTTCCATCATTCCACGCGTCTCCAAACCCTCAGATACTTCTTGGATTTAATTTGGGCTTCCCAACTCTGTCACCTCATCAGGAAGCGTCCGCCACCCTTCAGCTTTTACCCATAGCGCCAATAAAGCACCAGCCACCTTTAGTTTACTTGCTTTTTTTCTCCCTGCTGGTGCTGGCGGGTCGAAGGACTCCACATGGAGTCGATTTTGCAGAAGTGGAAGCACCTGGAGCACCTCAGCGTCCTAGACCCTATAGGCAACCTCCGGCATTCGCTGGTGCCTTTTGCGCCTTCCAGCAGACAGATGTGCTCTCCCGAAGCTTTTGGACAACCATTGGAGCAACAGGAGCATCGGAGGAGGAAAATCAAGCCGGAGGAAGTTCACATCTCCGTGACTTCTTCCCTATTCGTCCATCACCTTTCTACACCGTCCGATCTGGCATGTTCTTGGTGGCGTACAGTGAGCATCGGATCGTGCCCTCGTTCAGCCGTCGATCCTTTCTTGGGGATTTAATATGGACTGTCGCTGCAAACTGTCATCGGCAAGTGAGAGGATGCCACATGGATTAGTAATGCCCATATGACCGTCAGATCCGTGCAGTGTGGGTATTTTGCATTTTCCACCCTCACATTTATGTAATTTAATATTTGATATATAAACTTTCCTCTGTCGTGTAATATATTTTGGAACTTATGCAAAAGACCCCTTGACATTCTTTATTTTCAACCATGTCCACACCAGCTCACCTCACGTGGCTGGCCATGTGAGGTGGGCATTTTGTAGGCATGCACCCGTATTTTTATGTATTTCGTATTAGTCCTATAACTTTTATACTATGTTATATATTTATGAAAATATTACAACCAAACTACTGTGTTGTATTTTATTTACATATACGCCCCTACTGGCAACTGATTTTTTGTGTGTTTATCATATTTATTTAACATAGCAATTATAGTCCAAAATTCCCAAAAAATATATGTAGGTTCCTAATTGCTTGTAGTTCCAAGCCATAATTTTATTTTTCAATTTGAACCTTTTTATATTTTACTAAAAATCATTTAGAGTACATTTATTACCTATCTACAATTTAAAATACTAAAAATATATAAAATCTTTTTGAAAAATTCCAAAAAAAAATTTCATATTTATTTTTTTTCAATAAAATATTCCAATAAATTCCAAAGCACTTATAAAAATCTGTAAAATTCCTAAAAATTCCAAAAATTTTGTTTTCAATTTATAATTTTATTCATAATATTATCTATATGTTAAAACTGATTTGAAAAGTTTTCGACTTAGTTTTCTATTTTTATTTTCCATTTCAATTTCGGCTATTCAATTAATCCCTGATTTAGGATATTTTGAACTTTAAAAATATAAACAAATTAGCAAACTTCACTAAAAAATCGTAAAAATAGTAAAAAAATATTTAATACCCAAAAATATTTAATTCTATAACTTTTGGTTACTTTTAGTTATATTTATATCTCTCTTATCTAGTATTGTATATATACTCCTATATATCTTATATTATATATTTAGAAGCAAAAGAAAACACAGAATATAAAAATACAAAAAGAAAATATAAAAATACAAAAAGTAAATATAAAATAAAAAATATAAAAATATAAAAATTAAAACCCACATAAAAAATAGACAAGGAACCAAACAATCACTTTTGTGAATTTAATTGCCCGATCTATCAAGTTTGCTCCCTATGTTCGACACTCTACACTACTTGCACTATACACATCTTTTGTAGAGTTAAATAAAATAAATTTTAACTCCACATTTATTTTCTTTTCACTGATTTCTATATCTGTGGGCTAACTGTTGTCTAAAGATCGGGTTTCTCGCAGGTCGCCACAACGACTATGTCTCCGCCTTGTGTGAGACATATTTAGACCCGCACAAAATCCACTTCAAAAAATGGCACCAGGCTCGGGAGCAACTACGCATAGATTGACTTTATTTGATTGTTCCATCTTTGTCTCTTATATCCTTATTTTTGCTTTATTTAGTTTTGACTTGTTTGATATTATTGTTGAGTTGTCTAACCCCTCTCTTTATTTACTTTGCTGCGAGGTACCGCGGATCGAGGGAAGCCCTCATTGGAGCTCTTGTGCATCCATGTGAAGCCGGATTTCGCTTTCTGACCTAGCACCAAAAGAGACAGAAAAATTTGAAGACAGAGCTACTTTGATTTTTGTATTATTTGTGTCATTTAAGTGAGAGAGATATTTATTGTAATAACTTGGACACCCTCAGGACACTCTACCACATCTCAAGAGATCCACTACCCAAGGGATTGTTCCCTTGGGGGCCTCGTCGGTTTTTGTCGTGGTATTCATCGCCTTTATTTTATTTTATTTCACTGTTTTGTTTTCTTTATTTTGAGTAATTGAGCTCTAACACAGGATTGCTTGATGATAGCATTAGGTCCAAACACTTAATTATCATTGCATGTACCTATAATATCATTTGAAATTTGACAAATTCAATTGTCAATTATTTGGATTTGAGATTGCGTGCCGAGAGAGGTCGTATATAGCGCTTGCAGGACCAGTTGTGGCGGACGCCGATCGGCATCGAAGATCGGACCTTGGTCTCATTTCTGAGCACTTGGCATTTTGTGCTTCATGATAATAGAAATTTCTATACTTAGGGTGATTTCATCATCTTGCATTTTCATATAGTTAGGTTTCAATTCTGCTTGGCATCCTTGCTTGTAGAGAGTTGGAGGTAAGGTGAGCATTTACACTTTAGCATGCATCATTGATTTCACCTCGTATTGCTTTTTCGATTCTCTCTCTCTCTTCTGATTTTGATCACCTAGGAGCTAAAAGGAATTGATACCTCAATAGGTCCGTGCATTTCTCTTAAAAATGCAAAAATGGTAACAAATAAAATTGGGACTGCAAAAATTACTTGACCCTAAAATAGACCAAAAATAAAAATCATTGGCTTGGGGCAAGTAATCCCCTCATTGTATTCGTTTTAAATTGCTCACATACACACTAAGGTTAGTGCTCAAATCCCATAAGCCAACCTAAGTGTGTTGTACAATTTTGTAATTCTCACCTAACTCTAAACTCGACAAGATAAAAGACCGCACTTTTGCGGTCCTCACCGTGTTGAGTATGTGAATTAAGGGGTTTATCTTGTCTGTGTTTGTTTGTGATCGCTTGTGTGCATCCTCGATCGTTATTGCGCATTTGTGTCTTTATTCTCATATCTCTTAACAAGGCCATAATGCTCTCGCGATCATTTTTCTTTCGAGATGGCCGACTGGAGCGCTTTTTATCCGGATTTTACAGATCCTTCGCATCCTCCAGTCGGTCCACCTCTATTTTTCCAGGAGGATTTTGCTCCAAATTTTTGTATATATCTTCCTCAACCACAGTATTAACCCTCAGATTTTTACCCACTACTACCACCCTCACATTTTTCTCCACCTCACTCACTCGAGACTGATCTGTTGGAGTCGCCATTCATGATTTCCATGATTGAGGCCTTGAACCAGATAATGGAGCATATGAATTCATGGATTAACAATCTATTTAGCATAAATAAGAATAAGAATGATGCTCCATTATTTGAGTATATGGATTCATTTGAGGATGATCACGAGAGCTTGTAATCGCCCAAAATACAAAAAAATTAACAAAATTTAAAAATCCAAAAATAATTTTGGAGACGCTTTGGTGATTCAGACTGTGAGGAGAGGGCCCCTATGCCACACCATTGACCGATACATCCATTCATACATTGTCCTACCTTTGACCCTAGAAACGACACTTTATAGACTACTCTTAATCGTCCTTGTATAGATGATGATTCTGATCTCCTCCCATGTATGCAGGAGATACAAAAATTCAAAAAAATGATGACTGAACCTGAAGTGGTGGCCATAATTCATTAAATCATTCAATCCCCACTTCACCAGGACATGACCCATTTATCTGCTCCTCAACCCAATAAGAGATAGTGGAGGAGCAGATCTGAGCATCATATCTTGACCATGGCCGCTGCCCACACCATCACCCGCCGTCCTTTTTCTAGGAAAGGGAACACTCCTACACCCTTCATTAGATGCACAATCTCTGACTACACCTGTGATCACACTATCCTTGACTGTGGTGTTTCAATTAACATCATACCCTTCTCACTGGTAAAGACTCTTCACTTAGGGCCTCTCAAGAAAATCAGATTATTGTTTAGTTTTATGATGGCTCAATAAAGTGTCCGAAGAGTATTCTGGAAAACATTGTCATTCAAATTCAGGGCATGAACTATACCGTCGATTTTATCGTATTGCCCATGGAGAACTGCACTGGGGAGCACTCTCCAATCATCCTAGGATGATCATTTGTCACCTCTACGAGAGTCATCGTTGATTATGGATTAGGAGAGACTCATTTTCATCCTGATGATGGGAGCACTGTGGTCATCACTGCACCTACTGTTGACCAGAGATCTGCATCTGATGCGACTACACCTATCTTAACCGACCCCAAGGACTATGAACTTAATAAGACTATCATATATTTTTGTTACATGTTGGATTCTACTGAGACCCAAGAATTCCTCCCCAAGGAGGAAGACTCGAAATACATAGACCTTGGAGTTCCCTCTTATTTTACTTGGCGATGTTTTCATGATATCTGAGGGTTTTTCATGATTGACACTTTATAACGGATGGCAGATACTGATGAGATTGATAAGGTAAAATTTGATTTGATTGCTTTTATAATAGAATTTGGGCGTTTTGATGAGGATGATGATCTAGTGGAGACCTCACAGGACGAACTTGACTCTACTTCTTTTGATGATGAGTTCGTCCTGTTTCACTTCGATAACTACGAGTCTTCACAGGACGAATCTGACGTTACTTCTTCCGATGATGAGTTCGTCCCATTTTTCATTTCAATGATGACCTAGCTGAGACATCCAAGGCCGAACCTAACCACACTTTTTTCATTGACCCATCTGTGCCTTCTCATCCTAGGACCACTGAGGATACCTTCCCGGTCGATCCTGATCGGTTTGTATCATTTGAGGACCCCGATGTCGACCTACCCCTTGTTTGATACATTCCTTAGCGGTCTTGCAAAAAGGTTTGCTTTCTACCTCCTTGACCACTATACATCCATCTCTGTTGTATAGTTGCTTACGTTTATCTTCTTTCCATCCATCGTATCGCTCATCCACCCCATTCTCATGTTTGCCTTGCCTAGGATGTACTTTCCCTAAGTATAGGGCATGTGGATGAGTCGAGTGTTCTTTCTTCATTCCGTTTCATCACTCTTGTCGTTTCCTATACTTAGGGATCTTTTACCCTAAGTATAGGGGTAGTGATGTGTACATTCTCTTCTTCTATCTTCATCCAACTTTTCTTCTTTCTTCTTTTCACTTTCCTTTTTATTTTTCTACCGAAAATGTGTCACCCCTTTTTGTCAGTTTTTTATACTTAGGACGTACTTTATCCAATGTATAGGGGGGTGTGCACCTCAAGGTTTTCCATTCTTTAATTCTCTCCACTGTCTCCTATTCTTGCCTTTACTTAGGGATATCTTACCTTAAGTATAGGGGAGACAGTCAGAGTACGATCTGTTCATTTCCCACCCTTGACCCTCCCCGCAGTATGCTATACATAGGATTATTTAATCCTAAGTATAGGGGGGAATGTCAACTTCTCATTCATTTATTTATTCGTTTATTCGTTTGTTCTTTAAACTTTTATATACTCAGTACGAGTTATGTCTACTCTTTTCTCTCTGATCTATGAGGACATAGCTCAAGCTAAGTATAGGGGGTCGTATATACTGCGTATATACTTCAGCCATAACTTGTACTTTCATATTTTTAATAACATAAATGGCTAAAATACTATATAAAATATACTATAAAATTCATTAAAAACATATAATGAAAAGATGTTTATTATTCCTCAAATTCTTTTTGCATATACTGATTAATAAATAAGGAAAAAAATGTTTTTTTTTGTAAATTATTTGAAAAATAGTTTGAAAATCTTTTGAAAACTATTTGGAAAATTTTTTGTTAAATATGTTTCAACCTTTGTAGAATTGTTTTGTTTGTAAAAAATTCTTTTCTTTGTGTGAAATAAAATTTTTGAAAATATATTTGGAAATGGTTTAGAAAATGGTTGCAAAATATTTTAAAAATCTATATATACTATTTGAAAAACCTTTGCAAAATGATTTTCAAATATTTGTAATTGTTTGTAAAAACTCTTTGTAAAAACTACTTTGGACTATGGTTTTCAAAATTATTTGTAAAATATTTTCAAATAAGTTCAGGAATATATGCGTCACACTAAAACCCTTTATTAACTGTATATACATATCTATAAAATTGATCACTTATCCCTTGTAAATTCTCAAATACCCAACTCTTATAAATATAAGATGCATCCCTGTGTTAATAGTTGTACCTATCAATTCTTCCAAAAATCTTTTGTTTATAAAAACTCCAAAAACATTTGCAAAATCTTTTTGAAAATATGCATAAAAAATTGCAAAACCCCTTCCAAAATCCATAAGCAGTTCAAAAGTTTGAAAATTGCATCACAAAAAGATTTACAGCAATGCACATACATTTGCATAACTTTCTCATTTTTCGGATTGAGTTTGGTAATTGAACGAGTCTATGTAAAATCCGAAGATTGGAGCTTGGTTGTACCTTAAATCTACCTAATAATAGGAACCATATAGGAAATGGGATTGAGGTACTTCAAGTGTAGTGGACTTAATTCTTTGAGAATCATGATACTTGGTTCAATGGATTCTTGATTGCCAAAGTAAAGTATTTTGGAGCACATGTACTGCTCTTTTTGATAGTGAACTAACTTGGACACCTATTGTAACGTCCCGAGCTTAGCTCCCCAGTCCGTTATTGAAGAAAACTGGCCGGGACAACTCGTTGGGTTTGGATCCAAATGAATCCATTGGCAACCACCCAAAATTCTTAAGCCCAGGTTGTCAAGTAGTAGTCCCCGCCACTTATAACCCACTCTTACACTTTGTGAGTTTTAGATGTGGGTCGCAACATCCTCGTTATGGAATGGCCCATCGCTTATTCCCGGTGACAGTGGCGGTTGCATGCTCCCAACTTAGGTCCCTTCAGGTATCCCTTTCCACTATCAAAGGGAACCCGCTCTGATACCATTTGTAACGTCCCAGGCTTAGGTCTCCGGTCTGTTATCGAGGAAAACTAGCCTTTACAACTTGTTGGGTTCGGGCCCAATTAGACCTGTTGACACCCACCCAAAATGTTTAAGCCCAAGTTGTCAAGTAGTAATCCCCATAACTTATAACTCACTCTCACACTTTGTGAGTTTTAGATGTGGGACTATCTTTGGGGGTATGTGTGTTACAACCTCCGCCATCTATATTGACAACGTCTTTGTTGCGACATGGCTCATCATTTATTCCATGTGACAGTGGCGGTTGCACACTCCCGGCTTAGATCCCTTGGAGTAGCCCTTTCCACTATCATAGGGAACCCACTCTGATACCATTTGTAATGTCGCAGGCATAGGTCCCCGGTCCGTTATCGAGGAAAACTAGCCCTAACAACTTGTTGGGTTCAGGTCCAAATGGATCTGTTCGCAGCCACCCAAAATGCTTAAGCCCATATTGTCAAGTAGTAATCCCCACCACTTATAAGACACTCTCACATTTTGTGAGTTTTAGATGTGGGACTATGTTTGAGGGTATGGGTATTACAACCTCCCCCACTTATATTCGCAACGTCCTCATTGCGACATGGCCCACCACTTATTCCCAGTGACAGTGGTGGTTTCACGCTCCCGACTTAGGTCTCTTCGAGTAGTCCTTTCCACTATCAGAGGGAACCCGCTCTGATACCATTTGTAACGTCCCAGGATTTGCTCCCCGATCTATTATCGAGGAAAACTGGCACTGATAACTTATTGGATTCGGACCCAAATGGACCCGCTGATAACCACCCAAATTGCATTTGTAGATTCTCGGGATTAGGTCCCCGGTTCGTTATCAAGGAAAACTGGCCCTGACAACTTGTTGAGTACGGACCTAGATGGATCCATTGACAACCACCCAAAATGCTTAATCCCAAGTTGTCAAGTAGTAATCCCCACTACTTCTAAACCACTCACACTTCATGAGTTTTAGATGTTGCACTATGTTTGGAGGTATGGGTGTTACAACCTCCCCCACTTATATTTGCAATGTCCTCGTTGCGACATGACCCATCATTTATTCCCAGTGACATTGGCGGCTGCATGCTCTGGTAGCCATTTCATCTTATCTATTTGTAGGGGTGGCTCCACCTCTTGGGTAGCTCCATTATTAGAGGGAACCTGCTCTGATACCATTTGTAACATCCCGAGCTTAGGTTCTCTATCTGTTATCGAGGAAAATTGGCCCTGACAACTTGTTGAGTACGGACCCATATGGATCCGTTGATAACCATCAAAAATGCTTAAGCCCAAGTTGTCAAGTAGTAGTACCCACCACTTATAAACCACACCCATACTTTGTGAGTTTTAGATGTGGCACTATGTTTGGGGGTATGAGTGTTTGATAATACGGTCCCGACCCTGCAGATAGGAGATTGTCAGTGTAGAAAAAGCCGCAGAGAGGGAACCGCGTTGAATCAAACAAAAATTACGATTTAAAAGGAGATAAAATCCTATTCTACCATTCACTACTAATTTAACCTGGTGAGTGTGCCTGGGTCGAACTCAAGGAAGCAGAATGTTTAAACCATGGTTTTCGAGTCAAGGAATAAATTCCAATAAAATCTCCTTTTATTCTTTATTTTACAAGGAGAGAAATTGGAAATAAATTCAGCTCAAAATAAACTCAAGAAAACAAATATCAAAACCACAAAATAAAGCGACGAAAAATACATGAAAAATAGCTTGGGTAGTTATCGCTACCCTAGACAATTCATGGAAAAATGAGAAAAATATGAGGTCCAAATGGCCCCTACATGCCAGGGGCCTAACTACAAGAAAAATACTTAGTTTTTATTACAGAATGGTCCCTGTAGGGACTAAAATGCAAAGGAACCTAATTGTAATTTCTGGAAACTCTGGAGGCGGAGAAGAATTTCTGGAACTCGGCTTGACTTATGACACAATTTCTCTAATGTTTCAGATTCAACGGCAAGGATTAGAAGCTCAGATGCGATCTGGTCCGCACGTTCTGGACACGTATCAGCAGGCTGTACACCTGGAGTGTTCTTGAAGTTCTTCAGGCTATTCGTGCGGCTGACGAAGAGGTCATCTTCTCTGATTTATCGCCGACAACTGGGGCTGATCTGGGGCCTCCGGCAAGGCTAGAGGAGTGACTCCTTCACCCCTCGAGCTCGCATGCGGGTAAAGTTGGCCGGTTCCTCTGATCCTAGAGCTACTGCTTGAGGTTGCACCTTCTTTGAATGAATGATTTCTTGCATTTGGAAGCTCCACTCGATCTGATTTCGCTCCAGATTGAAGATAACCCTGCACTTAATGATTGTATATGCTCAATTTGCGAAAAAATCGGTCGAATGATTAAGATTTGCAAGATCAAATACAATGTTTCCAGACATAATATACAAATACGAGTGAATGGAGAGGAAGATGATATTTGGGAATCATTTTGATTGGGTTTGTAATGAATCTAATATGTGGCATCTAAGATAGATGATTAGGCTCGCTAATGATGCACTTAGCCATGTTAATCATGGCACGCTACTCGAGAAATAAAAGTTGAAATGGATGAAGGAATACCTAGGGAGTAGAAGGTGTAAGACCTTCTGATGATAGCTCGACAGGGCGGCTTCCCGGAGCTCGACGCTACGCAAGGCGGCGATGCACCTTGGAACGTCTCCTCCGACGATCTTCTTCCACGTTGGTCTTATCCTAGGCGCTGTCACCATCTCAGATGGCGGGGGAAAGGCTTGAAAGGGATAAGGTCAGCTGATGATCTGGGATTCAGAGTCAGTTGGGGAGAGTTAGTTGGCTCACACCAACTTTAGGAGATTTTATAGGTGGAATGGAGACGATCTAAGGAGGATCTAATGGTGGGCGTGTAGGAGGTTAGTTAGGAGGAGAAGATGAAGGGGTAGGATCGAATGAAAAGGATAGAATGTGCGGGGGAATATAGGTGAAGAGAAGGCGTTGGAACAAAGTTCCAACGACCTGAGTTCTTGAAGAAGAACCAGGTGTTGACACGTGTCAACACCTGGTTGGCCAGATGATAAATAACATATAAATTATATAATAAATAGTAAATCATGTTATTTTAAATAGGTATAAAAACGAAAAATGTAAATAATTAAATTATCTAAATTATGGTATAGTTACTTTTTATAAATAATAAATATTATTCGAAATATAAATATTATATTATTAAATAAGTATAAATAATACTTAATAAATAGGTGTTGAATTTTTATTTCAATAAATAATTAATTATTTGTTAATTGTATATTTTCTTAATTATTAGAATAATATATATCATCTTTATGAATTTTTGTTGATTTTAATAAAATAATTTAGATATATTAATAAATATAGATATAAGTTAGGCAGTTCAATTTTATCTATAAAATTGGGATTTGGGATTTTATTAAAATAATAAATAAGCTCCAAAAATTCTGAAATAAATCATGATGAAAATAAAAAATCATGAAAATAATAAGAATTTATAAAATTAATAAAACTTTAAATAATGGGTTCTAAATAAAATAAATAACGTAGAAACCCCTTTATCATTAGGTCCCAAAATCGACTTTTTGCAAACAGACTCCAATTTTAATGAAATCACTCTATTAATTAGAGAATATTATTTTATGAACTTTAAAGGTGAGTAGAGTGAAATTAGAGTTCGTATGAGGAAGTTATGATGTTTGGAAGTTGAGATTTTGATAATTTAAAAGGTAGATTTCTTGGCATATATACAAGATAATCTTTTTAACTATTTTTATATTTTTATATGCATTTTTAAAAATAATTAGGAAAAGAGCTTGGTGAAAAATATATTCATATGAATTTATTAAAAATCAATTAAGATTTGATAATTATTTGATAAAGAATGAATAATGTATGGAGTGTTATTTAATTATTTTTTATGATTTTCTTTTCTTATCTCCCCTACTTGTTGTTTTGTCGACCAATCCATGCTGACTTGGTCTCGGAGATTAGGGTATATAAATATATCTTTCAGCTATATTTATATTATCTGAGTCATATTGTACACATATACATATCTACAATCTGCCTTCTTTTCTTTTCTTTATTTTTTATTCTTTATTTATTTACATGTTTTTGATGCATAAAAGTGCATTTTTATTCATGAATAGGATTTGAATAAAATGTGGGAATTAATGAATATTTACATCTATTTGTTAAGGGTTTTAAGACAAAATGCAACAGAAAAGTTAATGAATCATGGATTCATCAGTGTTACACCTGCACCTTTCACTTGGCTCAACTCAGTTGGAGTGGTGAGGGGATTGGATTTTTTTGTTATGAGACGCACACAAATGGAAACATTTGTCCTCGTCTAGGGAGGGAAGTGCATCCCAACCCGTCTAGTAGCAGAGATGTAGAAAGACAGGAGAGTGTGGGTTGCAATAATGCTTCAAAAGAGGAATAATCTACTGGCTCATGAGGAAAAACTCCTTATTTAAATGCTGCAGTACATAGTACTTCAAAAAAACTCCAAATAAGTGGACATGACTAATTGAAAATAAAATACATGCCGGGTATATATATTTGTATAGTCAATAAGCAAGCTTTTAGCTTCAAAGTCATACCTTGTAAGCCTGCAGCTCGATGACTTGACCACACTGGTCAGGCATCCTAGAATAGGTAGCTACACTGGCTACCGTCCATTATTCTCTTCACCCCCTCCTCTTGAGCTGGTTGTCACTTGAACTTAGAAGGGAATACCCCGCTCCTCGAGGAAAGAGTTGTTGGATTGTGGAATCATTAGGTTGGCATGCTGGAGAAGTTAGTCTCTTTGTCATTTCAGTTGGGGTGAGCCACCATCACATACATTGTACAAGTAAGATTCATAGTCGTAAGGTTCTGCGTATGAGTTGAAATATTCTGACCTAGCTATTGAGGAGACTTGAGCAGAGTTTTGGGATTCTCGAAGTCTGTTGTAATTCAAATCCATTTCCTAATAAGGTTTCGATCGCACTAAAATCTCAAAGGTATGACTTGAGCTCTACTTTGATTTTATGAAGACAAGTTTGGCAATTAAATTCAATCCACATTCTTTCATTTTCTTCTCTTTATTTTTCATTTTCTGCACTTTTTGCGTAAGTGTTTGCTAGGTAGTAGGAAAGGCAAGTATAGGGGGGTGATGAATCTCCATTTCATAATCTTTATTCTATCATTTTGGCCTTAAAAATCCTTGTTAATGCATGTAAATATCATTAATTTGTACAAATTAATATTCACGCTTTGTTGTATAAATACTATATAAAGTACGGTTTTTAATGCCAAAATTACAGAATAAAGAAAAGAAAAAGAATAAAATGCCAAAGGTATTTTATGACCCTAAACCCAGAGACCTAGGCATCTTGATGACTAGGTCGACAAGGAATAAAGTAGGGGGACCCATTTTATTCGCATTTATTAATTCATTATTTATGCATTTTGGGACCCATTTTATTTTCCATTTATATACCTCAAATAAAAAAACTTTGAACAAGAATGTTGTAGATAATAATATATAGAAAAATGCAAAATAGATTTTAAATAAAAATAATATGCAGTATAAAAGTTATACTCTGAATAAGATTCAAAAATCCCAACTTCCCAAACCCATATCTCTCAAATAAAAGCTCAAAATTTATCAAAATCACTTTTAATTGTATATAACTTTTAATAAGCTATTTAATGAAAGTGGTTTCATAGTTTTTGGAGTTAAGGTGTGAAAGTTAGGTTTTGGACCCCAATTGTATAATATACTCGAATAGAATATTCATTTTATTTAATATTTATTATTTTTATAATTTTATATTTTTATCATTCTGTAAATATTATTTATATTATATGTAAAAATTTAAACTAAAATAAAATAATGAATAAAACGTTAAAATAAAATAAAACACGAAACTATTTAGATGAATATACAATAATTATACCTATATAATAAATACACCTACTTATTTAGGTGTATATATTATATCAGAAAAATATAATAAAAATATATGAAAGTATATAAAAATAAGTTATAATTATATAAAATAAAATATTAAATTCAAAATTACAAAATAAAAATAAAATTACTTAAAACATAGGAAAATATGCTTATAATTAACCCTAAAAAATATACTTGTAAATAAAAAGTTCAAAAAAAATAAATACTAATAAAAATAAAAATATTCTAAGAAAATAACAAACAACTTTCATTTTATAACTTAAAAATAATAAAATAATTATTATTTATTTTAGAATCTACAAATAGTTTCTGGTCGGGTTTTTTCTGTTTGGTCCATGTGGACCAACCAGGTTCACCCACTCGTGGACCTCGATCAGCTCTTTGACGAGGCCCTAGGTTCTGACAAACCAGGTTTTTGACATGTTTTCTCAATTTTCTTCCCACCAATCCTATCGCCATTTGGCTTTGATGCCTTCATGACTTTTAATCCTCGACGAACACTCCTTCACGCACGAGTGTTTCCTCTAGGATTGCACCACTGAATCACTACCTTCACCTCGTTCTTCACAACATCTCCACCACTTTTACAAAACCTGACCTTGACTTCCTTCTCCATTTTGGAACCTCCTTGACCCTTGTTTGCATCCATCCTTGCGCTTTGGATCGACGCCTGTGACAGGGGAGTCTTGAGCCAGTTGAGCAGCGTTATGCGAGGCCATAGGTGGCTTCTACCATCCCCTCCTACGAGCTCAAGGTCCCAACTTCATGGCTCCATCCATTTGAGGTATACCTTTTCTTGCATTTTCTTAGCTTATATTAGCCCTAGGTTTGATGTTTGTTTCAATTTTAGCTTTAAATCCATTGTTGCGTTAAACCCTCGATTCGTAGTTCGCCAGAGCTGAGCTCCAGTGAACCCATATCCACTGTACCCCGTTGTCTGACGACCCGATGACCACCTTCATTTTCCTCACCCACCATTTCCATCATTCCACATGCCTACAGACCCTCAGATCCTTCTGGATATGGTTTGGGCTTCCCAACTCCACCGCCTTGCTAGGAAGCCTCTGCCACCCTTCATCCTTCACCCATAGCCTTCAATAAAGCCCCAACCCCCTTCGGTTTGCTTGCTTTTTCTCCCTGCATGTGCTGGTGGGCTGAAGGACTCCATGTTGGGTCGATTTTGCATAAGTGGAAGCACCTGGAGCACCT
This sequence comes from Ottelia alismoides, assembly GCA_037367405.1. Taxonomy (NCBI): domain Eukaryota; kingdom Viridiplantae; phylum Streptophyta; class Magnoliopsida; order Alismatales; family Hydrocharitaceae; genus Ottelia; species Ottelia alismoides. Next base: position 324,718 of record JAZKJV010011571.1, read on the forward strand.
CCGCGTCATCGACCCTGTGAGCAACCTCCATCATTCGTCGGAGCCTTTTGCACCTTCTAGCAGACAAACATGCCCTCCAGGAAGATTTTAGACCACTATAGGAGCAGCAGGAGCATCAGAGGAGGAAGATCAAGCTGGAGGTAGTTTGCATCTCCGCGACTTCTTCCTTGTTCATCCATTACATTTCTCCACCATCTGATCTAGAGTGTTCTTGGTGGCATACAAAGAGCGTCAGATCGTTCCCTCCTGCAACCACCGATCCTCTCCTTGGGATTTAATCTGGGTCATCGCTGCGAACCATCATAGGCAAGCGAGAGGATGCCACGTGGATTAATAATGCCCATCTGACCGTCCGATCCGCGCAACATGGGTATTTTGCATCTTCCACACTCGCATTTTTCGTAATTTAATATTATATATATATATAAACTTTCCTCTTCCATGCAATATTTTTTTTGAACTTTTATAAAAGACCCCCTGACTTTCTTTATTTACATCCAAGTCTGCGCCAGCTCACCTCACGTAGCCGCCCATGTGAGGTGGGCATTATGCATGCATGCCCCCATATTTTTATATATTTCATATTAGTCCTTTAACTTTTTAAATATGTTATATATTTTTGGAAAAATTGCAACCAGACCCCTATGTTTTATTTTATTTACATATATGCCCTTACCATCAAATGGTTTTTTATGTGTTACTGCATTTATTTAAAATAGCAACTATGCTCCAAAAATTTCCAAAAAAAATGTGTAGGTTCCGATTACATAGTTCCATGCCATATTTTTATTTTGCTATTTTGGACCATTTTATTATTTCTTAAAAATCATTTAGAGTACATTTATTCCCTGTCATTGTTTAAAATACCTAAAAGAAATAAAATCTTTTTGAAAAATTCCAAAAAAATATATTTCATGTTTATTTATTTATTTTCTAACTATAGAAAAATAAACCCTTAAAATAGAAAAAGAAAATACCTAAAAATTTAAAAGTCCCTAAAACCATTATAAAAATCTATAAAATTCTAATTATTCCAAAAATTTTGTTTTATATTTTATAATTTACTTATAATGGTATCTGTATATAAAGATTGATTTGGAAAATTTTGCACTTAATTTTCTATTTTTAATTTCCATTTCAATTTCGACTATTCAATTATTCCCTGATTTAGGGTATTTTTGGACTTTAAAAATATATAAAAATCATCAAAATTCACTAAAAATCATAGAAATAGTAAAAAAAATTAAAACCAAAATATTTGATTCTTTAATTTTGGTTATTTTTAGTTATGTTTATATTTCTCTTATCTAGTATTGCATATACTCCTATATATCTTATATTATTTAAAAGCAAAAGAACATACAAAATATAAAAATTCAAAAATAAAATATAAAAATATAATAAAAATATAGAATTAAAACCTGCATAAAAACTAAGCAAGGTGCCACACAATCACTTTTGTGCATTTAATTGCCCGACCTATCTGGTTTGCTCCCTGTGTTGGACACTCTACACTACTTGCACTATACACATCTTTTGTAGAGTTAAACAAATAAATTTCAACTCGACATATTTATTTGCTTTTCACTACTTTATATATCTGTGGGTTAATTGTTGTATGAAGATCATGATTCTCGCAGATCGCCGCAACGACTATGTCTCTACCTTGTGTGAGACATATTTAGACTCGCGCAAAATCCACTTCAACAGTGACACCATCGTTAGAGACTCCTGTTGAGAAGAAGGACGGACAGTCACCACCACATCATCCTCAACCGAGTCAGCAACAACCAACCATCTAGCACATATACTACGTGCATGCGCTTGAGCAGCATATGGTGGTCTACTAGCCAGACTTCCTCCAATCCTATGATCTAGCAATTCCAACGCCACCACTGATTCAAGAAGTGAACGATATATGGAGCAACGATGCACAGCTGACCCGTCCTACGGGAACACAACTAGGGGCTTCTAACAGCCAACCGGCCTTACCATCAACCTCAAGGTGGTCATTTTCCTTAGTCCTTTGAACCTCAGCCTCCATACCAAAATCACCCATCTCCACCGTATCAAGGCAATTGGTGACAGTCGTAGCAGTACCCCGAGCCGCACTACCCCCATAGCAGTCGTATCATCAGTATGTGGCTGGACAACAACAATATCCCCCTGAAGGATATGGGATAATCCTCAAGTGCATCACAGAAGTGTGAGCATCGTATCAGATACAATGAAGAACGACTAGTCGGACTAGTTGTTCTATGCAACAGAATTAAAAGAAAACATGCGATGAAACCACATGATCCAAGAACGATTATGGGATCGTTTCATCTAGAACCACATCAAGTATAAAGGAATACCTCTTGTAGCATGGTTGATCGAGTCTCTACGAAAAGAGACCTCCTGTCTCAAGTCCGATCGTCGGAGAAGACGCTTGTGAGCATGGGGATGAGTCGCGTGATCCTCACAATCCAACAAGTTGATCCAAGCACGGTGAACACCTGATCTCGTCGTACGATATCGAACACCTTCTTCGTGAGCATAGCACTCCAAAGAAGATGGAGAACCAAAGAACGTCGAGGTGGTGGCGCTGGGCGAAGCAACGATGAAGGCTCTCTTCTAGGGTTTTGGTGGATGGCCACCAAGAGGAGGAGAGAAGAGGCTTGACATGTAGAAGAGAGAGAGAGATGTTTCTTAATTGCATAACCCTTGAGAGCATGGTATGCCTCTCTATTTATAGAGTTTTGGGATCCGTAAATCACAATCCATAGGTGATAACAGGGGTTTTCCACGAGGGTCACCATGAAAGATATAAAAGTGTTGTCGCTGAGGCGACCACTTATAGAAGACCGGTGTTAATCAGCAATTAACCCACAACCAAAGAATAAAACAATTAAGCTCAAAAAGAAATGTGAATTAATCTTTATTTACTCTACCATAAAATGTACAGTGACAAGCATGTAGAGGCCGAACCACAGAGAGCAATACAAAATACCATAGCCTACATGTATCTCAGAGTCATCCTTGTGTGAAATGGGTTTTTGAATTTTAGAATTTTTTTCTTTTATTTTCTTTTATATATTATTTTTTTGTTATTCTATTATATATATTAATTTTTTTGTTATTTTTAATAATATAATTAGGTAATATATATATATTTATAAAATATATATTTATAAATATATGTATACCCATAGAGGGTTAGTATATAGCTTGTAATACATACAATATATATAGGTATATATAAGTATGATAAAGTAATTTTTTTATATATATTAGGGTTAATAAATAGATATATAAAGACATATAAATAATTAGATATATATATATTTCTTTTTTTAGGACATACATATATATATATATACAACGGGGTACTATAATATTTATAAAAATACTCAAAAATAGTCAAAAATTTAGGAATAAAGTCTTTTTGGGGTTTTCATGATTTTTACTGTTTTTGTGGTTTTTGGGCATTTTTCCAAACATTTTTAGTATTTTTAAATAGCAAAATAAGAGTAAACAATAGAATAGGGTCTGGCTGTAAGAAAAATAGGCATTAAAAATAGCTAACAACCTCAAAAATTTTCCACACTATTTTTCTAATAAAGATAATAAAATATAGCATAAATAGGGCCTGAGTTTATATTTTTCTGATTTTTCTTTGATTATTTATAATTTTTTGAAGTTTTTGAGTATTTTTGAATTTTTAAGGCTTTCCTTTTGAGATTTTTAGGGATTTTTGGACTGACACTGAAATAGGTCAAAATACACCGTAGGGAATTTTTTTGGAATTTTTCGAGACATTTTCATATTTTTTTGGAATTTTATAAGTCAGACAGTGAATAAAAGACATGTTCTTGATTTTTAATAAATGCGAAAGTGCAACAAAATTGAAAACTAAAAATAGGCCGTGCAAGGGTACACTAACAGGAGCTTAAGTCTATTTTTGCAAGATTTTTCGAATAAATATGAAGCACAAAATAAATAGACAAAGCATTCAAAAATAAATGGCCTGACAGGGGTACTTTTGCAAATGAAATAGTTGACAGGGGCATACATGCAAAACTCACAATAAAAAGACACATGAACTTTTATTTTCAGGACCACTTTATAATTACAAAAACACGCAGGGTTTACTTGCAATTTTCACGCGCCTCACGTGGTTGCTGCACGTGAGGCTCGGAAGGACTAAAATGTAAATCTAAAAACAACGGGGGTCCTTCTGTAAAATATACACTTTATTTACAACGTGACTTTTTATTTCTGGTATTAAACTATAAATACAAAAAGGCGGGGGCTAGATGTGAAATTTACCCCCAAATAAGGCGTGCGATCCGACGGTTGGACCGCGTCCACTTGCCACGCGTCGTGCTCCTGTCGGCCGATGACGATTCGCAGATGACGGCGGAGATTAGATCAGCCTCGCTGATCGAACGGTCGGTGCAGTGCTTCATCTGACGGCCCTGGTTCAATCTGGGCCGACTCCTTCGATCTGACGGTGCTGAAGCTTCCTGGAAGAACAAGGAAGAAGCTCGCCCCCGGCGAGTTTCGATCGGGCAGCTCAGGCTCCTCCGGGCACCTTCCTCGCCTCTGACGTGCTCCGCTCGTAGCTAATGACATCCCGCGTTGACTGATGGTGCTTTCATGGCTCCTGGGGGTACGAGTCGATGGAGCGAGGTCGGAGAAGAAGGGGGCCCCCCAGGAACCTCTTCCTGGTTCAATGCAATCCCAGAAGGGTTCTATTCCTCGATGTACATGCACAGGAAGAACCGAGGGCGAGAGAGTTATCTCCTCGACCCAGGGTTTTGAAGCTGCGATGCAAGATGAAGGTGGGGCGGAGGGGCTCCGGCGAACGGTGGAGGTGGAGCCCCGATTTGCCAAGACCAAGGGCCCTGGGTTGATCCGAGGTGATGGAACGATGGAGAAGGCGATGGGGATCGAGATGGGGTGCTCAGGGCGGTCGGGAACAGTCGGGTATACGGTGAAGAAGTCGCCGGAGCTTCGAATTTTGATTTTAAGCTACGGGAATTAACTAAAACCTAATCTAATGATTGGAATGGAAAGCTAACCTTAAAAGCTAACTAAAAATGCATAAATGGACAACTCTTATACCTGGGGGCCTCCAGGGAGCAAGGCGGACGCCGGAGCTCCGTCGCGACAAAACTACCCTCCCTCCGGCCGATTCGAGGCACCAGCACACACCCCCTATCACGAGGAATGTCTTAGGACTAGAATCAAGGCTTGAGATCGGATTAAAAGTGGCCAAATTCGAGGAAGGAGGCGGAGCTACTTATTTATAGACATTGGCGAGTAGCCTTATTGATCGGCGATTATTAGCTGATCCAATGAATATCTAATTGCTCTAAGATTTTGGCGGGCATCATGGAAGATTAGAGAGCAATTCTTGTGAAGGAAGCATCTTCGATTGATAGATGGTGTGCCCGGGAAAAATGCATGAAATCGGGGGAATGGACAGTCCAGAGGCGCATGGCTTTGGATGGGACAGTTGACCAGAGGTCAACGAAGGCCGGCTTGCGATTGGTCCACGTCGGCCGCTAGCCGCCAAAATAGGAGACCTAGTTAGAGATTGATTTATTTGACACCTTAAACGATTTTATTAATTTTTTCTTATAAAATAAAAAATGTGTATTATTTCGTCTAGTATTTATTTATGATTTTTATTGAATTTTTCGAAGTGTTTTATTGTGGTTTTAATTTAATAATGTGTATATGTATGTATTTACATGTATTTTTGGGTATTTTATTTTTAATTTGTTTATTTTCTTTTATTATTTTATTGACTTATTTTATAAATTTATAATTTATTTTTGTGAGTATAAAGGTATTTTTATTTAATTTTCAGGAGTTTATTTATATTTTTAAAGAAATAGGTATAGGTATATGTAGGTATCCTTATAGGTCTTTTACCTATGTATTTTGTATACTTAATTTATTATTTGTATTTTCTTGATTTTTATTTTGGGTTTGTATTTTTAATGAGTTATGTATAATGTATACATTATTATAAAAATATAAAAGAATAAAGGAACCAAGGAATAAAATCCTTTTTATTTATGTATAGATATATAGCATAGGTATTTTGTCTATGAATTTTTGTAGACTTATTTTATTTTACAATTTATTTTTGGTTTTCCATTGCTTTTAATGTGTGTATGCACTATATACATCAGTTACAAAATTCTAAAAATATGAATTTATAAAAATAGTGAATATTGAATAAAAAGAATATTTTAATCAATCCTATATACAAGAAGGGCCAAAAACCTAACTTCTGCATATGGACTCCAAAAATTATGAAACCAATTTTATTAAATAGTTCTTGAAATTCTATATACAATTAAAGGTGAGTTTGGGTGATTTGGAGTTTTTATTTGCAAGATATGGGTCTGTGAAGTTGAGATTCTGACTTTTTATTTTGTGTATAAAATGTGCATTGAGTATTATTTTTACACAAACTCAATTTTGTATTTTTATTTACATTATTATCTACAACTTTCATGTATAAAGTTTCTTTATTTGATGAAAAAATAAGTATGTACAAAATAAGTGTCAAAAATACATAAATGCATGAATAAATAAATGAGGTATTTATTGTACACTGGCCCTTATCTCCCCCTACTTTATTCCTTGTCGACCAATACCATGCTGGCCTTGGTCTCGGGGTTTGAGTCCTAAAATATTTGCAATATTTTATTACTTTTTCTTTTCTTTTCTTTATTCTATAATTTTGGCATTAAAAACCTTATTTAATGTGTAATTAATACAATGAATCATGAATGCTATTATATACAATTTGATGCTATTTACATGCATTTGCTGGGATTTTTGAGGCCAAAATGATAGAATAAAGGTGATGAAATGGAGATTCATCACCCCGCTATACTTGCCTTTGCTAGTCCCTAGCAAACACTTATGCAATAAGTAAAAAGAATAGAGAAAAGAAAAAGGAGAATGAAGAAAGATAGAGTGAATAGGGGTGCTTTCAGTGCAATGCATGTCTTTACAAAATCTGAATTTGGAGCTCCTGTCAGACCTTGGGTGCGAATGTGTGTGGAACCTAGTCGGGAACCAGCTCTAAAATACAACAGCATTCGATAGTCACAGAACTCGGTTCAACCCACCTCAATAGCCGGGTCAGAACTAGTCTACATCATACGCAAACCCTTATAACTATGAAGCTGACTTGTACGGTGTAAGTGATAGTGGCTCTCCCCAACCGAAATGACAAAGGAACTGACTTCTCCAGAATGACAACCCAATGATTCCCCAATCCAATAGCTCTTTCCTCTAGGAGCAGGGTATTCCCTTCTAAGTTCAAGTGGCAACCAGCTCAAGAGGAGGGGGTGAAGAGAAGAATGGACGGTAGCCAGTGTAGCTACCTATCCTGGGATGCAAGACCAGTGTAGTCAAGTCATCCAGCTGCAGGCTCACATATTTGTCTTTGGAACTCAAGCTTGCTTATTGACTTTGTACATACTTTGCAGGCATTTTATTTTTGTACAGGCCTGACCATTTTTTTTTCAACAACAGCATTTACATAAGGAGTTTTTCCTCTTGAGCCAGTAGACTATCCCTCTTTTGGAGCTTTATCGCAACCCACAATCTCCTGTCTTTAGACCTCATGGCTATTGGACCAGGTTGGGGTGCACTTCCCTCCCTAGACGAGGACGAATGTTTCCACCCGTGTGCGTCTCAGACTGGCAAATCCAACCCCCTCACCACTCCAACTGAGTTGAGCCAAGTGAAAGGTGCAAGTGTCCAAGTTAGGTCACGGTCGGCAAGAGTCGTACGTGTGTCTCGAAAAGTTCTAGTTAGTCCACTGAGGTGACTTGAACCCAGCCCTGATTTCTCAAAGAATTAAGTCTGCATAGACCTGAAGTACCTTAAACCTAGTTCCCATAAGGTTCCAGTGCAATTAGGTGCGGTAAGGTCCAACCAAGCTCCAATTTGAGACTTTATTAGACTGATTCAATCATCAAGCTCACTCAAAAAGAATATGAATGGTATGCTTATGCTATGCACAATGAATGATGCAAATTTTTCACAAAGAATTTGAAAGAATCAAAGGATGTTTTTACACAAAGAATTTTGGCAAATAAACTAAGAACTGGACACATACAAAAAGTATATACAATTATTTACACGGGCGTGCCGCTTTATTTACATAATATATGCATTTCTAAAAACTTTACAGGTTTGAATGAAGTAGTTTATTTAAAACTGCACAGAAAGAATTGTATGTGTCTTATTTATGATTTACAAGTATTTGTAATGGCGTTATTATTAGTTTTTGAAAATAATTTTGCAAACTATAGTACACAATAATTTTTGCAATCATTTACACACATTTGAAAACTATTTTTGCAAAGATTTTTCACACTATGTATAATTTTCATAATACTTTTGACAAACATTTTTCAAAATATTTGCACATAGGTTTTTCAAATCCTTTCTTCCACACAAAGAAAAAGTTTTTCAATCAAAACATTTTCACATATTTGAAATCATTTCACATCAAATTTTTCAAAACTGGTCACACTAATTTTCAAATCATGCTGTATAGGTATCTGATTTATTAATCAGTATGTACAAAAGAAGAAAGATTGTATTTGATGTACACTATGGTTTGGTTCTTATAGGCTTTGTTCGGGTTTATTTATTATTTACAAATGAGAGATTTTCGTGCGGACTCCTCAGACTTATTTGAGAATCATTTTCACAAGGATTTTGAAAACTCTAGTCCAAGATAATTTTGCAAACATGTTCACGCATTTGAAAATGACTTTACAAAAGTTTTACACATCATATATATAGGTTTTTCAAAACAATTTTGTCAATCAAGTTTTTACAATCATTTGCACACTGATTTTCACACATTTTGATTTCACGCAAAGGAAATAAATTTTACACACAAAACTGATTTTTTCAAAAGTTGAATACCTGTACACACTATTTTCAAACAAATTTCACAAGATTTTTCAAATGAGAATGTTCTGCACAAAACGCTTTTCTGACTTAATAATCAGTATAATTACAAAGAGTCTGAGGAACTCACAGTCATCTTTCATTATTATAAAGCTACTTTTTACACCGTATTTTATATTGAGGTGAGCTTTTATTTTTTAGTATGAGTTATGGCTTATAGTATATACATGGTATATACAACCCCTCTATACTTAGCTTGAGCTATGTCCTCATAGATCGAAAGGAAAAGCAAAGACATAACTCGTACTGAGTATAGACAGATCTAAAGAATAAATATGAATGAAATGAATGAATGAGAAGTTGACCGTCCCCCCTATACTTAGGATCAAATAATCCTAAGTATAACAGACTGTACAAAAAGCAGGGAGGGTCAAGGGTGGTAATATACTGATCGTACTCAGATTGTCTCCCCCTATACTTAGGGTAAGATACTCCTAAGTATAGACAAGAAGAGGAGACAATGGAGAGGATCGAACCGAAATGAAAAACTCTAGGTGCACATCCCCCCTATACTTAGGACAAAGTATTTCCTAAGTATAGAAAAAGAAAATAGAAAAGGAATAGAAGAAAAGAAGAAAAGAAGAAAATCAGATAAACAGTGGTTGGAGTACATCGTCTGAATCTTTCGATGCCGCAGGTGCTGTGGAGATGTCATCGTGGTGCACTAGCTGAATAGAGTCTACAACGGCCAAGAATGCATCTGGTTCGAGGTAAGGCTTCAGTAGTTGGTCGTTGACGACGAAGGGCTGTGCGTCAGGGGACAATTCTGATATAGCGATTCTTCCGTTGTCACGCACTTCACATACTCGAAATGGCCCTGTCCACTTACTCTTTAATTTACCTGGGAATATCCGCAACTTTGCATCAAATAGCCACTTTCTGTCCAACGTCGAAGGTCTTTTGTCTGATGTGCCGGTCATGCCAGCGTTTCACCTTCTCTTTGTACATCAAGGTGTTATCGTATGCATAGTCTCGGAATTCCAAGAGCCTGTTCAGATCGTCTTTTCTCTTCTGACCACTTCTTCGTGAGTCCAAATTGCAACTGTTGATTGCCCAAAGAGATTTGTGGATCAATTCCACAGGCAGATGGCATGGTTTCCCATATACAAGACGATAGGGTGACATGCCCAAGGGAGACTTGTAGTTGGTTCGGTAAGCCCATAAAACTGAGTCCAAGAGTTGAGACCAGTCTTTTCTGTTTGGCCTGACAAGTTTCTGCAGTATAGTCTTGATTTCTCTGTTGGATAGCTCTGCCATGCCATTGGTCTGCGGATGATAAGGAGACGCGACACGATGGTCGATGACGTACTCCTTCGTTAACTTCTTGACCTCTTTGTTGATGAAGTGGCTACCCCCATCTGATATAAGAATCTTTGGTATCCCAAACCGCAAAATGATGTTCTTCTTCAGAAACTTACAAACTGTTTTGTTGTCGGCGGCTCGGGCGGGAATAGCTTCAACCCAACGACTCACGTAATCTACGGCAAGAAGGATGTGCTCAAAACCTTGACTGCTAGGGAAAGGTCCCATGAAGTCAATGCCCCATGCATCGAAAACGTCTGCTATCTGAATGATTTACAGGGGCATTGAGTCTTTGGCAGTAAGTGTACCTTTCAGTCGCTGACAGTCAATACATCTTTTGACAAAGTCTGATGCATCCTTGAATAATGTGGGCCACCAGAAGCCACATTGTATAACTTTTGCTGCCGTACGATCTCCAGAGTGATGTCCACCAGATTCAAGCAAATGACAATGTTCGAGGACACTTGATTGCTCCGTCTGAGGGATGCACCTGCGCCAAATACAATCTGCTCCTTCTCTGAATAGAAGAGGATCTTCCCATTGGTAGAAACATATGGTCGACATGAATTTGTTCTTTTGGTTCTTCGTCCAATCCGAAGGTATTACCCCAGAGGCGAGTTAATTGACAATATCAGCATACCAAGGAAGAGAATCCACTGCTAAGATGGCTTCGTCAGGGATGGTTTCTGTGATAGGTGCATTGATCAGGGGAGACTCATGTTGTTTAATTCTGGAGAGGTGATCTGCTACCACATTCTGAACTCCGGGCTTGTCCTTGATTTCCAAATCGAATTCCTGGAGGAGAAGGATCCAACGAATCAGTCTTGGCTTGGCATCCTTCTTCTGTTGTAGGTACCGGATAGCAGAGTGGTCCGTGAAAATTGTAACTTTTGATCCCAACAAATAGGATCTGAAATTCTCTAAGGCGAAAACCATCGCCAGCAATTCCTTCTCTGTCACTGTATAATTTTTTTGTGCTTCATCTAATGTTCTGCTGGCATAGTGAATGGCATAGCGCGCTCTGTCTTTCCTCTGCCCAAGAACAGCTCCGACTGTAAAATCTGACGCATCGGTCATTATCTCAAAGCGGAGAGTCCAGTCAGGAGGCTGCAAGATTGGAGCCTGAGTGATGAGCTCCTTCAATTGATTGAAGGCAAGGAGAACTGGCTGATCAACAATGAACTCGGTTTCCTTGCACAAAAGTTCTGTCAGAGGTCGGGCAATGCGGCTGAAATCCTTGATAAATCGTCTGTAAAATCCCACATGCCCCAGGAATGACCTCACATTCTTCATTGACTGAGGTGGATGAAGATTTGAAATGACATCCACCTTCACCGGGTCGACTTCCATGCCACGTTTGGAAACGACGTGGCCCAGCACAATACCTTCAGTGACCATAAAATGGCTCTTTTCCCATGAGAGCACTAAATTGACTTCTCGGCACTTCTGAAGCACTCTGTCTAGGTGCACGAGACAAGAATCAAAACTTATCACCATAGACAGAGAAATCATCCATGAACACCTCGAGAAAACTGCCTACCATCTCGGCGAAGACTGCTAACATGCATCTTTGGAAGGTTGCAGGTGCATTGCACAAACCAAAGGGCATCCTCTTAAAGGCGTAGGTGCCGAACGGGCAAGTGAAGGTAGTCTTCTCTTGGTCTTCAGGGGCGATCGCCACTTGGTTGTACCCGGAGTACCCATCTAGAAAGCAAAAGAACTCCTTGCCTGCTAATCTCTCCCAAACTTGATCAATGAATGGCAAGGGGAAGTGGTCCTTCTTGGTTGTTGCATTGAGTCGGCGGTAGTCAACACACACCCGCCAGGATGTTGGTACCCGAGTTGAAATTTCCTCTCCTTTATCATTTGCAACCATGGTAAGCCCAGATTTCTTGGGAACTACATGCAGTGGGCTTACCCATTTTGAGTCGGAGATGGGATAGATGAAGCCTGCATCACACCATTTCGTGATTTCTTTCATGACGACGTCCCGAAGGTTAGGGTTCAGCCTTCTCTGAAATTCGCGGGACGGTTTGGCATCTTCTTCTAGATAGATGTGGTGTGAACACAGAGCTGGATTTATCCCTCGGAGATCTGATACGCTCCAACCAAGTGGCTTGCGGTTCTTCTTTAGAACCTCGAGAAGTCGAGATTCCTGATCTGGATTCAGCCTGCTGCTGATGATGACCGGATACATGTGTTCTTCACCCGCAAGGAAAGCATACTTCAGGCCTGCAGGAAGTGGCTTGAGTTCTGGCTTTGATCTGTCCACTTTATCTGTCACTTCAGATACCATGCTGGTGGTGGAATGTACTTTGAGGCTGCTACCATCCTCATCATCCTGTTGAGATCCGAGTGATGCACCGAACGGTTCTGCACTAAGCTGATCATGTTCGGACTGGAGTGAATGCTCAAGAAGATGCGCCTGCATCTGAGAATCTATCTCCCAAGAATCATCAGAGCATATGCTGACTGCGCTTTCCAAGTCCTCCTTAAGAGTGAGGATTTCTCGGGTCCATGGATCGTCCAATGATAACTCTGAATCTCTGATCTCCGCAATGAAATCAAAGTCTGCTTCTGATGCTACCTGGCTCTCATCAGTTGCGGCATTCGGCTCTTTGTTCATGTTGATCGTGATTTGCTGGGTGTTCGAGCTGAAAGTGATCTTCCCAGACCCGTAATCAACCACGGCACCTGAAGTGCGGAGGAATGGTCTGCCAAGGATGACAAGGGTCTGGAGCAGGGGTGCAGGCGAGTCCATATCAAGGACTACAAAGTCAGCTGGGAATTTCATTTCCTGCACCTTAATTACCACATCTTCCAACAGACCTCGGGGCCGCTTGATGGATCGGTCAGCGAACTGAAGGATCATGTGTGTCTGCTTGAGCGGTCCCAGCCCGAATTCTTGCATTATGGACGAGGGCAGAAGGTTGATGGAAGATCCGCTATCCAAGAGAGTGCGCTCAAAGACTTGGTCAAAAATCTCACAACTGATCAGAGGTGCTCCTGTATCTTCCTTTTTCTGGGGGAGATTGCTGATGGCTGCTACCGTGGCTAAGGTGAGGACATGCCTCTCAACTTGCTGGCGTCTGTTTTCTTGCGCTGGCCGACGCCTGTTAGTACATGCCTCTTTCAGTCCTTTTTTCACAGCTGGCATGTATTCCACGGCCTTCAACAAGGGAATCTCAACAGTCAATTTATCCAAAATATCCACAACACCTAGATCAGACAGTGCCTTTTTTCGTTTTGCAATTTTTTTGGATTTTTGTATTGCTTGAGGAAAAGGAATATGTACACTACTAGCAGGAAAATCAGTGTTCTTATTTACATCAAAATCATCGCCCACAGAATGTTGTACATCCGGACTACAAAAAAGGAGCACAAGCTGGATCTGAACATGCTGGTACTGTTGGGCGCTCAAAAAGAGTAACGTCTGCTCCAGCGGCTGGCGCGGGATCGGCTGCTGCTGGCGGCTCCTCCAATGCTGGCGCGGCTTCGCTTCTGCTACGAGCTTCTTTTTGTTGTTTTTGTTTTTGCTGATTTTTTTGTATTTTTGGCTGAAGTTGCTGTTGGCATGGCACGACGGCTGGACTAGCTTCTCCTTCTTCTTCCTCCTCACCCGCCCCTGGAGCTGGCACGACTGATGTGGAAGAGGACGATCCACCTGTTTCTTTATTCACCCCACATCTGGTAGCAGGCGGAGGCAAGGCCCTACCGCTCCTGAGAGTAACAGCATTAGAATAAACAGTAATATCATTACCAGACTCGGACAGGACATCACAATCTACCTGCTCTTTCTTTTTGAAATTATTGGGGTTGGCTTCGACCTGCGCCGGAATGGTAGTCCTGGTGGCGGTCAGGTCGTCGAGCCTCTTCGTCATATCCGCTAGCCCTTTAACAAGTTGGGCCAGACAATCCATAACGGGATTCACAGGGGGTGCTTCTGATGGTTCAGCGTGCAGACCACGCTGCTGTTGATTGGATGGGTGTGGAGGTTGTTGCTGGTGGTGTTGCTGCGGTGGTGGAGGAAGTTGAAGCTGTTGGTACGACGGAGGAGGATACTGCTGATATTATGGAGAGGGGGCAGCCGCGTACTGGTGGTACGGCTGTGGGTGGCAGTACTGCGACTGCTGCTGGTAAGGAAAATTCTGCCTCCATTGATGTGAAAACTGGGGAGGCTGCTGGTACTATTGGTGAGGCTGAGAGGTTTGACCAAAACGACCACCCTGAGGTTGGTGGTACTGCCGGTTGGCGAATTGCTGACCCTGGGGTTGTCCCTGAGGACGGGTCGGCTGTGCATCATTACTCCATACCCCATTAACTTCTTGGATCAGGGGTGGTGGTGGGAAGACTGGATCAGGTATAGAAAGGAACTCTGGTTGGTACACGACCATCTGCTGCTGCGGCGGGCCCTGGTCGGGCGCCTGTACGTAGTATACGTGTTGGACTGCCGGTGGCTGCTGGCTCGGCTGAGGTTGATGCTGCGGTTGCTGCTCGTCCTTCTTCTCAGTGGGAGCTTTCGATGGTGTAGCCGACTGGACAGAATTGATAGTACCGACCAACAATTCAAGGTACTTGTTGATCTGATCTAGCTTGTCCAGGTTCGGGGTCCTCTTCTCGATCACAGCAAGTTTCTCAAGATCCGTTGGCTCTCAATATTCAGTCCCTCAAAGAAATGCTGGACCAAGCTGGTCTTCGGGATATCATGATGGGGACACTTCTCCTGCAGGTCAGTAAATCTCTCCCAAGCTTCATGTATCGACTCGTGGGGTCCTTGGGTGAAATTACTGATGCGGGCTCGCATCTGGTTGAGCCGACCGAGAGGGTAATATTTGTGCAGGAAGGCGGATTTCAACTCCTCCCAGGTCGTCACGACCTTTCCCAAATGATTGACCCAATAGTGGGCCTTGTCCTGTAGGCTGAAGGGGAAAGCCATCATCTTTACAATGTCCAGAGGGACATTGGGATAGTGTGTAGTACGACAAATGTGAGAGAATTGCTGCAGGTGAATGTACGGCTCCTCGCTGGTGTTTCCATGAAAGGCAGGGAGAAGGGCAATGAACTGGGGCTTCAACTCAAAGTGAGCATGTACCGGTGGAATGAGAATCCACTCGGTCATCTGGCTGTCTCTCAGATTGTATGTTTCTTTGAGTGTCGGCTTCGGTGGTGGTAATTCAAGGTCATCATCAGGAGGATCACCACCTCCACCTCCACCTCCTCCTCCCCTGCCTCCTCTGCCTCTGCCTCCTCCTCCATCGTCACGGTTCATCATGTCATTCAACATATCCTAGAATGCGGTCTATGTCAGGGCCTGCTCGGTCAGCTGCTGCTGTATGGCCTGGATAGATGCCAGCAACTGTGCATTAACTTGGTTCTGATCTGGCACATGTCCCTCTGGTGGTGGCTGCTGACCCTTGCCCTTTCTTCCTGGAGCCATGTCAGGGTCTGAGTCGGACGAGATGAACTCCGGAGTAGTCTCCAGGGCTCGCACTGGCTTCTATCTGCAGAATGAGATAGTCCGAATCAGATCACTTGCAATTAACTTTCAGCTGCCGTGATTAAGCTGGAATTCAGGTCAACCCCAGCATGTTGTGAATGGAAAAGGATGTAGACTGTAATCGACTTCCATTCGCAACGGTGGAAGTAGGACAAAAGTGATCCCAGTTTATTGGGTGGCCAAGAGAAAGGTAGAAAACGAGGAGTCTGGAGATCGATCCGCAAAGTCCGGATCGGGTTCTCGGGAATCGCCTTGAATTTATTGGCGGAGTTGAGTTCATGGAATCGATGTGGGTGTCGGCATGGTCCCGACGGAAACCATCCATGAATCAACTTCGCGGAGTACAAGAGAAGATCGGATGTTGGATGAAAGATACGATGGTCAACGAGGAATAAAAGGAGTGTAAAACAATAGAGAGGCTCGGTTGAGCGGGGTGGTCAAAGGGAGAAACAACAAAATGTGCGCAAATGCGCGGGACTTGATCTTTGAACCTTAATCTAGATCCATACAAACACAAGACAAAATCGGGTTCACCAACTCACGCCATGTTAAGCCGTGAAAGCTCGGCTATTTATTATCTTTTCATTTTTAGAGTTGTGATTTTCAGGCATATCTTATAACAAGTCCTTAGTACGCTACCCTATAGGAGAGAGAGTACTGCCAGAAGAGTATCCTGTACTTGTCCTCCTCCTGTGTAACCTGTAGTCTGTACTTTTTGGAGTCCTTGTAACCCTTCCTGGATCCCTACTCAGCCAAAGAAAAGAGAGAGGAAGCCGATAGGCGAAACCAATACTTCGGTTCTCGCTCGCAACGGAATCACCCGTGAGCGTGCAAGAACCTACTCGGACGCAGGACAATGAGACAGACACCCCCGTGAAGGCGTGGCCTATGCTCAATACTTCGGACAGGGTCGATGCTCTTACAACAGAGAGTCACCATTGGTGACCAAGCCTTCCTCGCCTACGTACGATAGAAGCGCCATTACTTCGGAAATCCAGGCGATACACGAGGCAGTTGCAGACTGGGTTTTGGGCTTTAATCCTTAGGGGTCGCACTCGCTCAAGGGAGTAGGGTTTTGGTCCCCCTCCAAGATACCTGAAAACAATGAGGGCTTTATGAACCCGGTACAATGATAAACCATTACAAATTTTAATTAAGGTCAACGTTTATTTAGCAGTCCCCTTGTTTTAATTTTTTTTGGTTTTCACTTTTTTTGAGTCTGTTTCATACCAGCGCCTAACGTTTTGGTAGATTTTCATTTAAGTCCTAGATGCTCAAAATCAGAGGGAGATAGCGGAAAAGCCGTGCAAGTGGTTCCATGATGGAAATCTCACCATTGAACCGAATGATGCATGCTGAGTTAGAAGACTTACAGTGCATCCCAGCTCTCTCCATGTGGTATGCAAAACAGAATTTTTAAACCTATCTACATGTCGGTATGCAAGGCACAAAATCGTCCTAAACATAAGCTGCTATTAACGTGAAGAACCATAAGTCGTTCATTCATCTCTAGCCCGAAGGGTCCAGTCTTGGCTCACCCCTCCTCTGTACTCAACACACTTGAGCTTAGGAGAAAGCGCTTTACAGGGCTCGCTGCGGCACAAGGGCTAAGAGATAAATGAACGGCTTGTTTAAGTTTGACTAGATCCAAGCGAAGTAGACTATAGGAACATGCATTCTTATTAATGTTTGGACCTAGCTACCGAGTCAAGCAACCTATATCTAGGGGATCCAAGCACACAAACAAAGTAAAAGAAAGGCGGAAAGCTCAAAACTTCGGAAAACAAAGAAAATAAAGCGATGAAAACTCGAAAAGCTGCGATGAGGCCCCCAGGTGAACAATCACCCGGGCACTGGACCTCATTGTGAAGAGTAGAGTCCTGTTTAATTACATGCCAAAATTCTCTCTCTCTCACCATAAATTACAAAATAAATAATCCTAAATATCTACACCTATCTAATCCTCCTCTCTTTGCTTCCTTGGTGCTCTCTCCAGATGGTCATGAGAAGAAGACCATCCTCCTCCAAGCTTGGCTGCATTGGCCTCCGAAGAAGCCATCCTCGTGTGGCGGGCCCTCACATCAAGGTCACAAAAAGAATGCATTAGTAGAGCTCAATCAATCAAATGGAGCAGATGAAATGATCACAATAAATAAATAAATTAAGCATGGTGATTAATAGCAGTAAAAATAGCTGCTCACAAAAATGAATGATAAATCAACAATTTTTTATACAAGAATGACAAAATAAATTAGGCTATGCTCATTGCTCTTCGGCAACGGCGCCATCTGATAATAGGGGTTTTCCACGAGGGTCACCATGAAAGATATAAAAGTGTTGTCGCTGAGGCGACCACTCATAGAAGACCGATGTTAATCAGCAATTAATCCACAACCAAAGAATAAAACAATTAAGCTCAAAAAGAAATGTGAATTAATCTTTATTTACTCTACCATAAAATGTACAGTGACAAGCATGTAGAGGTCGAACCACAGAGAGCAATACAAAATACCATAGCCTACATGTATCTCAGAGTCATCCTTGTGTGAAGTGGGTTTTTGAATTTTAGAATTTTTTTCTTTTATTTTATTTTATATATATTATTTTTTTGTTATTCTATTATATATATTAATTTTTTTATTTTTAATAATATAATTAGGTAATATATATATTTATAAAATATATATTTATAAATATATATATACCCATAGAGGGTTAGTATATAGGTTGTAATACATACAATATATATAGGTATATATAAGTATGATAAAGTAATTTATATAAATATATATATATTAGGGTTAATAAATAGATATATAAAGACATATAAATAATTAGATATATATATATTTTTTCTTTCTTTATTTTTTTAGGACATACATATATATATACAACGGGGTACTATAATATTTATAAAAATACTCAAAAATAGTCAAAAATTTAGGAATAAAGTCTTTTTGGGGTTTTCATGATTTTTTACTGTTTTTGTGGTTTTTGGGCATTTTTCCAAACATTTTTAGTATTTTTAAATAGCAAAATAAGAGTAAACAATAGAATAGGGTCTGGCTGTAAGAAAAATAGGCATTAAAAATAGCTAACAACCTCAAAAATTTTCCACACTATTTTTCTAATAAAGATAATAAAATATAGCATAAATAGGGCCTGAGTTTATATTTTTCTGATTTTTCTTTGATTATTTATAATTTTTTGAAGTTTTTGAGTATTTTTGAATTTTTAAGGCTTTCCTTTTGAGATTTTTAGGGATTTTTGGACTGACACTGAAATAGTTCAAAATACACCGTAGGGAATTTTTTTGGAATTTTTCGAGACATTTTCATATTTTTTTGGAATTTTATAAGTCAGACAGTGAATAAAAGACATGTTCTTGATTTTTAATAAATGCGAAAGTGCAACAAAATTGAAAACTAAAAATAGGTCGTGCAAGGGTACACTAACAGGAGCTTAAGTCTATTTTTGCAAGATTTTTCGAATAAATGTGAAGCACAAAATAAATAGACAAAGCATTCAAAAATAAATGGCCTGGCAGGGGTACTTTTGCAAATGAAATAGTTGACAGGGGCATACATGCAAAACTCACAATAAAAAGACACGTGAACTTTTATTTTCAGGACCACTTTATAATTACAAAAACACGGCAGGGTTTACTTGCAATTTTCACGCGCCTCACGTGGTTGCTGCACGTGAGGCTCGTAAGGACTAAAATGTAAATCTAAAAACAACGGGGGTCCTTCTGTAAAATATACACTTTATTTACAACGTGACTTTTTATTTTTGGTATTAAACTATAAATACAAAAAGGCGGGGGCTAGATGTGAAATTTACCCCCAAATAAGGCGTACGATCCGACGGTTGGACCGCATCCACTTGCCACGCGTCGTGCTCCTGTCGGTCGATGACGATTCGCAGATGACGGCGGAGATTAGATCAGCCTCGCTGATCGAACGGTCGGTGCAGTGCTTCATCTGACGGCCCTGGTTCAATCTGGGTCGACTCCTTCGATCTGGCGGTGCTGAAGCTGCCTGGAAGAACAAGGAAGAAGCTCGCCCCCGGCGAGCATTGATCGGGCAGCTCAGGCTCCTCCGGGCACCTTCCTCGCCTCTGACGCGCTCCGCTCGTAGCTAATGACATCCCGCGTTGACTGATGGTGCTTTCATGGCTCCTGGGGGTCCGAGTCGATGGAGCCAGGTCGGAGAAGAAGGGGGCCCCCCGGAACCTCTTCCTGGTT
Source organism: Ottelia alismoides (assembly GCA_037367405.1). NCBI lineage: Eukaryota > Viridiplantae > Streptophyta > Magnoliopsida > Alismatales > Hydrocharitaceae > Ottelia > Ottelia alismoides. The sequence continues at coordinate 344,766 of JAZKJV010011571.1, forward strand.
CAATGCAAGCCCAGAAAAGCTCTATTCCTCGATGTACCTGCACAGGAAGAACCGCGGGCGAGAGAGCTATCTCCTCGACCCGGGGTTTTGAAGCTGCGATGCAAGATGAAGGTGGGGCGGAGGGGCTCCGGCGAACGGCGGAGGTGGAGCCCCGATTCACCAAGACAAAGGGCCCTGGGTTGATCCGAGGTGATGGAACGATGGAGAAGGCGATGGGGATCGAGATGGGGTGCTCAGGGCGGTCGGGAACAGTCGGGTATACGGTGAAGAAGTCGCCGGAGCGGAGCTCCGGCGAACTTCGAATTTTGATTTTTAAGCTACGGGAATTAACTAAAACCTAATCTAATGACTGGAATGGAAAACTAACCTTAAAATCTAATTAAAAATGCATAAATGGACAGCTCTTATACCTGGGGGCCTCCAGGGAGAAGGGTGGACGCCGGAGCTCCGTCGCGACAAAACTACCCTCCCTCCGGCCGATTCGAGGCACCAGCACACACCCCCTGTCACGAGGAATGTCCTAGGACTAGAATCAAGGCTTGAGATCGGATTAAAAGTGGCCAAATTCGAGGAAGGAGGCGGAGCTACTTATTTATAGATATTGGCGAGTAGCCTTATTGACCGGCGATTATTGGCTGATCCAATGAATATCTAATTGCTCTAAGATTTTGGCGGGCATCATGGAAGATTAGAGAGCAATTCTTGTGAAGGAAGCATCTTCGATTGATGGATGGTGTGCCCGGGAAAAATGCATGAAATCGGGGGAATGGACAGTCCAGAGGCGCAGGGCTTTGGATGGGACAGTTGACCAGAGGTCAACGAAGGCCGGCTTGCGATTGGTCCACGTCGGCCGCTAGCCGCCAAAATAGGAGACCTAATTAGAGATTGATTTATTTACACCTTAAATGATTTTATTAATTTTTTTTTATAAAACAAAAAATGTGTATTATTTCGTCTAGTATTTATTTATGATTTTTATTGAATTTTTCGAAGTGTTTTATTGTGGTTTTAATTTAATAATGTGTATATGTATGTATTTACATGTATTTTTGGGTATTTTATTTTTAATTTGTTTATTTTCTTTTATTATTTTATTGACTTATTTATAAATTTATAATTTATTTTTGTGAGTATAAAGGTATTTTTATTTAATTTTCAGGAGTTTGTTTATATTTTTAAAGAAATAGGTATAGGTATTTGTAGGTATCCTTATAGGTCTTTTACCTATGTATTTTGTATACTTAATTTATTATTTGTATTTTTCTTGATTTTTATTTTGGGTTTATATTTTTAATGAGTTATGTATAATGTATACATTATTATAAAAATATAAATGAATAAAAGAACCAAGGAATAAAATCCTTTTTATTTATGTATAGATATATAGCATAGGTATTTTGTCTATGAATTTTTGTAGACTTATTTTATTTTACAAATTATTTTTGGTTTTCCATTGCTTTTAATGTGTGTATGCACTATATACATCAGTTACAAAATTCTAAAAATATGAATTTATAAAAATAGTGAATATTGAATAAAAAGAATATTTTAATCAATCCTATATAAGAAGGGCCAAAAACCTAACTTCTGCATATGGACTCCAAAAATTATGAAACCAATTTTATTAAATAGTTCTTGGAATGTTATATACAATTAAAGGTGAGTTTGGGTGATTTGGAGTTTTTATTTGCAAGATATGGGTCTGTGAAGTTGAGATTCTCGCTTTTTATTTTGTGTATAAAATGTGCACTAAGTATTATTTTTACACAAACTCAATTTTGTATTTTTATTAACATTATTATCAACAACTTTCATGTACGAAGTTTCTTTATTTGATAAATAAATATGTATGTACAAAATAAGTGTCAAAAATGCATAAATGCATGAATAAATAAATGAGGTATTTATTGTACACTGGCCCTTATCTCCCCCTACTTTATTCCTTATCGACCAATACCATGCTGGCCTTGGTCTTGGGGTTTGAGTCATAAAATATTTGCAATATTTTATTCCTTTTTCTTTTCTTTTCTTTATTCTATAATTTTGGCATTAAAAACCTTATTTAATGTGTAATTAATACAATCAATCATGAATGCTATTATATACAATTTGATGCTATTTACATGCATTTGCTGGGGTTTTTGAGGCCAAAATGATAGAATAAATGTGATGAAATGGAGATTCATCAATAGGACACATAAAATCAATGGATGAGATTGATTTATGTTTAATCCAAAGGTCAAGATTGTTGTTGGTAAAAGCCAACAACTAATAATTTAATTTAGATCAAATATATTTGATAAATCAAATACAATTCAATCTTAAATTAAATTAAACAAATATGGAGAGATTGGCATGGAGATTGCTCCCCACATGGAATAGGTAGGATGGCTACCAATTTCCTTGTGGGAATTGGTGGCCGTCCACCATGATCCCATGGTGGAGGCAATCTCATGCAATCTCATGAGATTGCATATCTCCATGAAAATCTCCCATATTTTCCAACAACTTTTGTTGATTTATTCTACAAAAATAATTCATAATTAATTTTGAGAATATTGCAATCTTACCATTGGAAATTTGTGAATCACAATCACAACCCAAAATAAAATATAATTTACATTTTTAATTAATTATGCAATGTGAATCCAATTCGCACCAATAATTAATTAACAAATATAAATCATAATTAGCTCTCTCTAATACATTATAAGTCACATTTATAATATATTATGAATAATTGGATATTTCTATCTACATTATTCTTATCCACAATAATTATATCACATTTAATTATATTGGATAATTTCCACATGCATCACGATAATTAAATAATATTGAATTATCATTCTCTTTAATGCTTAGATACAATTCAACTATGGAATTATTCTTGAACACTTTCAAGAATAATGCGATTTCTCTGCAGATACTTGGAGATAAGGACATGGCGATTGTATTGTTTCACGTATAGTGACTTGGATATTGAGATCACATCTCAAATCAAGATCTCATGGACCTCCCACATACGCTTGATTAAATTAAGGTCGTAGACCTAATCTTCTCATTGCATCTGAATCTCATTAAGATCAATGTCCAATACATGGACTAAAATTAGGTCACTTCTCTAAAGAGAGGAGTCACTAAAATCCAAACCTATTTCATCACTCCCTCGGAATGGAGGTGTCATGGTTATACAATCGTTTATGATCACATCACCCTCAGGTATTTCCAACACCTGTACATCCTGCATACTGGAAGATCTATGATCATCCTGAAGATATAGATCAATTTTACACTGTCATCTTCAGTGTTTGATCACCAAGTTTCTCAATCTTGGTCATTGGGAATTTGTATAGATCATATGCTTTCCCAAAGCATATATCTTACCTTCAAATTCATGTCATGCTTCTAAAGCATGACGACCATGCATGGAATTTGATCAGTCCCAATACCTCATGAGTGAGATCATGTCTTCCGGTTCACATGTGAACCTGTATGATCCCTTTGAGAGATCGTATTACTTGTCTGTCCTTACATGCACAGCAGCTCGCTGGTGTATAGACCATGGTTAGGTCATCAACCTATTGGTCTGCCAAATGTACATACTCACACTTATAGTAACACATCTGTCTCTAGTCAGAGGATACATGCCTATGCTGTGACAGTATTCAACATAGGTCTTTGGTTATCTCAATCTCGTTAAGTCAACCCATTGACTCAACTAATCTGACACCTCCGAATCACTATTCCCATGCAGAGGACATGCATCAAGAGGTCGGTCAGATATCAACTAAATGAGAAAGGATTGCCATCTCCTACTCAGACTGGAGATCATCACTTAACAATCATTCGATGATGCTTGATGAGTCTTCTATCTAACTCCTTAGATATTCATCCAAGCATCAGCCTCTATGATTCAATCAATGAATCAACAACTATATGATTGTCATGTTGGCCATGGTACATAGACCTTATTGTATAGAGGGACCTTATAGTGCATTCATTCATTCAATCTAAGAAAGGGAGTGAAAAACAATCAATAACTTTTATTGATAAATCGTTTATTACAATAACATTTATTGCAGGAATGGTTTGCCTCAGGCTCACATTGCTAACAATCTCCCACTAGCCCTCAGAACCATTAAGGAACAATCCTTAAACCCATACTCATTACATGCTGGTCGAAAACCTTCTGTGTCAGAGGTTTGGTAAGAGGATCAACAACGTTGTTGGTAGAGTCCACCTTGGTGATGATGATATCACCATGCTTTTGAATCTCCCGAATGATGTGGTATTTCCTTTCCATGTGCTTGCTCTTTTGATACCATCTGGGTTCCTTCGTCTGGGCAATGGCTCATGTGTTATCGCAGAGTAACGGGATGGGAGTATCAAAGGAAACTACGCCAAGCTCTAGGATGAAATTGCGCAACCACACTGCCTCCTTTGCAGCATCTGATGCGGTAATGTACTCAGCTTTTGTTGTTGAATCTGTTGTAGTGTCATGCTTCTTGCTTCTCCAGCTTAAAGCAGTACCACCGTTCAACAGGAATGCAAACCCTTGTGTCAACTTTCAATCATCAATATCCTATTGGAAGTCAGAATCTGTATATCCCAAGACATGGAGATCACCATCTCCATAGACCAACATGTAATCTTGCGTCTATCTTAGATATTTGAATATGTTCTTTACTGCATTCCAGTGTTGCTCTCCATAGCATGATTGGTAACGACTTAGCACTCCCACTGCATGACAGATATCTGACCTAGTACACATCATGGCGTGCATTAAGCTTCCTACAACTGATGCATAGGGGCATCCAGCCATGGCTTTCTTTTCCTCAACAGTTTGAGTAGCCATCCCTTTAGATAGGTGGATACCATGCCTTAAGGGGAGGAAACCTTTCTTGGAACTATCCATACGGAATCGTTCAAGAATCTTCTTAATGTACCCATGCTGTGACAATCCCAATATCCTCTTTTCTCGGTTTCTGAACAACTTCAGACCTAAGATGTAAGAGGATTCTCCAAGATTTTTCATCTCAAAGGTATGGGATAACCAAATTTTCATACTGATCATCATCCATGTATCATTCCCAATGATATGGATGTCATCTACGTAAAACACGATGAACACAATGGCACTCCCACTAAGCTTCTTGTACACACAAGATCCATCAGGATTTTGCACAAAATCATAACTCTTTATGGTTTCGTCAAATCCGATGTTCCAGCTACGAGAAGCTTGCTTGAGCCCATAGATGGATTTCTTCAGCTTGCATACTTTGCCATCCTCAATTATGAATCCCTGGGGCTGCTCCATATAGATATTCTCCTCGAGGTATCCACTGAGGAAAGTCGTCTTGACGTACATCTGCCAGATGTCGTAGTCAAGATAAGCAGCTATAGCTAGCAGTGTCCTGATGGATTTAAGCATAGACACATGAGAGAACGTCTCATCATAATCGATGCCTTCTTCTGTGTGTTGCCTTTGGCTACCAGTCGTGGCCTTGAAAGTCTCTACTTTCCCATCAGGTGCCCTCTTTCTCTTGAAGATCCATTTACACCCAGTGGGTTTTATCCCTTTAGGTGGATCCTCTAGGGTCCATACACCATTCTTATGCATGGAGTCAATTTCTGACTTCATTTCTAGCATCCATCTATCCATGTCATGATCTGCGAGTGCTTCATCAAATGGAGAAGGATCATTATCAGTTTCACCTGACACATGGAATCCATACCTTTCAGGTGGTGCAACCACCCTCGAACTCCTAATAAGAGGTATGGATTTTTCATCTTTATTTATCTCTTCCGTTTCTGGCTCCAGAAGCTCAGAATCCTCAGGGGATTCAATGAGTTCCTTTACTTCATTTTTGTCTTGACCTTTAAGGAAATCATTCTCCAGAAAATTCACATCTCTAGAGACAAAAAACTTTTGGGTATCAGGGTCATAGAGCTGGTATCCAATACCATCTTTAACATACCCAATGAAGTAACACTCACGAGAGCGAGATTCTAGCTTACTTGCGTCCACGTTCTTCGCGTGGACCAATCAACCCCAAACCCTCAAGCGATAAATACTGGGTTTGATTCCATACCATAGCTCATGAGGAGTCTTAGGTACAGATTTGATAGGAATCTTATTCAGGATATATATTGCAATCTCTACTGCATAACCCCAAAAACTAAGTGGTAAATGTGCTTTGCTAATCATTGAACAGACCATATCCATGATAGTACTGTTGCGTCTTTCAGCAACACCATTAAGTTGGGGAGTTCCAGGAGGAGTGAGATTTGAGACAATTCCATTCTCTTTAAGATATTCCTTGAATTCATCTGAGAGGTACTCGCCACCTCGATTAGATCGAATCCGTTTAATCTTCCTATCGGTTTGGTTCTCAACCAAAGTCTTGAATTCTTTGAACATTTCAAAGGTTTCATATATATGACGTAATAGGAAGACAAACCCGTATTGTGAATGGTCATCAATAAACGTCAAATAATATCGATATCCATTTCGAGTCGCTGTACTGAAGGGACCACGTACATCGGTATGTATTAGGTCAATAATACCTTCGCATCTTGTAACCTTGTTACGGAAAGGCATCCTAGTCATTTTACCTTGAATGCAGTGTTTGTAGGTAGGCAAAGGTTGAACCTGTAGTAAATCCAAAGGTCCATCTTTTATCAATCTATTGATCTTATCAACATGAAAATGACCAAGATTTTGATGTCAAATCTCATTCGAAAGATTTTCATCCTCCCTGGAACTTTTAGGATTTTTTTAGTGGAAGTAACATTCATGATACATTTATCAATGCACAATTTATAGAGTCCACCAGAAGTCAAAATACCATCCGCAATATATCTATCATAACGATTTATGGCTAATTTATTACAGAAAAGGAATGAATATCCACTTCTAACATGTTTAGATATAGATATCAAATTCCTTCTGACTTCAGGTACATAAAGACACTCTTTAAGTACTAGGACTCTACCACTAGATAACGACAGTCGACAAGTTCTGAGGGCGACTGCTGAAACACTTGCATCAGATCCCATCTGGATGACTATCTCCCCTTCTTTCAGATTTCTAGTTTCTTGAAACAAATGCAGCAAATTGCATACATGAACAGAAGCACCAGAATCAACAATCCAACTTCCTTCTCGTCCAACGAGAAAACTAGTTTCAATGATGAAAGTAGATTTCATACCTGCTGGAGCTTTACCTTTGTCGACCGACTTCAGGTATTCTGGGAGGTTATGCCTCCAGTGCCTCGGCTTCTTGCAGTGGTGACAGACGTTAGTTTTCTTCGACGCTATCAGTGTGGATGCATTAGAAGATGAGCCAACGCCTTGACTCTTCTTCTTTCTCTTCTGGGTCGGGCCCTTCCAAGAACCTTGCTTCCGACCGTGCTTCCCTTTGACCTGTGCAACCAATGCACTGCCAATAGGACCATCTTTCTTCATTACGTCTTCTGCAGACATTAATGCAACAAGAAGTCTAGCGTTTGTCAAGTCCAACTTGTTCATGTGGAATGAAACCACAAAATTATTGAAAGACTTGGGCAAAGACATCATAATGAAATCAGCTTCCATGTTTGCATCCATGTTTGCCCCAAGGGTTTCCAGCTCAGAGAAGTACCCAAACATTTTGAGTACATGTTCCCGGACTGAAGTTCCTTCTTGCATCTTGCAGTGAACGAGTTCTTTCATAATCTTGTAAGCTGGGTGCGGTTAATGTCACCAAACATATCTTTCAGATTCTGCATAATTTCATGGCATGTGCTCATCTTCACGTGTTGCTTCTGAAGAACATTGGAGAGAGAACCCAGGATATAGCATCTTGCCAAGACATGATCTTCGTCATACTTGTCATTGTATTACTTTTCTTCCTTTGATTTAGGGCTTTCATGCTTGTCTTCTGTGAGCACATAACTTATGCGCTCAGCCGAGAGAACAAGCTCCAAATTACGGATCCAATCCGAGTAATTCGGTCCGGTCAACTGGTTGACCTTCAGAAGCCTGCATAGTGGGTTCATAGACTTCAATTGCTGAAATTAAGAATGCACTATATTAGAACATATAATCATACATTCAAATTTATGATATTTGATTAAGGCATTTTAAATCAAATTGTTCTTGCATTGTCAACTTTGAAAATTCATTCCCTTAATCACTTTCAAAGCAAGAGATATACTTACCGCTATATCTCTATCAAGAACTGGGATCTCCTCTTTATCTTTGTCACACCCAATAATATGAGAATCTGTGACTCCAATAAAGAGAAGCGGGAACACATTCCACCTTGGAAGTCCAACTTGCATTTTCCAATTCGGTCTATAACACCCGGGCCCATCACCCTAAGGTGATATTGACCCATCATTAATTGAACCAACCGTCAACATGAATAGTACTCGCTATGCGCAATCCAATATCACCCCAATAATATGAGGATCTGATATTGGGGTCACTACGCATACAACCTTACTCTTTCGAGAAGTAAAGAGCCCGATACATATGCGCTTGCATACAGGAGCTGTCACTTTGGACAGGCGTCTCCCACATGCAATCCCTGGCGACGGAAACCCTTCGCGTTGACGGGAGATCATGGATGTCACTTATGTGATCCTCCATCTCATATTCAAAATTTAATTAGTTATCATGATCATATTCATATAATTAATTCTTCCAAGGGAAATACACATCTATTCACAATAGAGTGTTTTAATTGAATATAATTAATTCAATCTCATTAAATCAATTATCAATCCAATTCAATCAACAAACTTGATTGTTTTACTTGAATATATAAATGGTATATCTCAAAGTATGTATTAATTCGAATTTTAATAATTAGAAAAATACACCTTGATTTCTTTGGCATTATCGAGTCCCTATCCACTGTCATGGCCAGTACCGACAGGAGTGGGACGAATCGCAACCTGTGCGACCCGCTACCCCAACACTCCCTGACTAGACACCATATCCACCTCAGGAAAGGATAATGTCAAATAGATCAATGTTTACTTGAGATGATCATCGGTTCTTCAAGCGAAATTATACCATATAGTAATAATCAAAACATTTTTTATTATAAGCAAATTTGCTAGACAAATTCCCAATCATATTCAAGCAAGTTGTTTGTTGATTGTGTTTCCAATTATGATCTAGACCAAATCTAATCAATTTATTGGTTGAGGCCAAGTCAATAAAAGAAATAATCATCATTAAATATTTCTCAAATGTTTTCCATAATTATTTCAGGAAATTAACAATTAATTTCATTAATTGACAATCACATGGTTCTTGATTAGGAATGTAATTTCAGCAGTGACCCCTACTTACTAAAATTAACATATCTCAATCACTTTAAATCCAAATTAGACAAAATCAGTTTCCAAAGATTGCTAATTTGATTTTTAACAGAACTTAAGAGATATTTCACGCATTTCTAGTTGGATAAAAACAATAATTAACTCCTTAATCATGTTAAGATTCGCAGTTCCCGCAACAGTGAATACATGCTCATTAAAACGACCATATCTACAGAAAATGGAATCCAAATTACGTAAACTCAGATCCTATGGTTTCCTTATTTAATGGGTAACAGAATTCAAGTGATTAATTCGAGTTTAAACATTTTAACCTGGTTCGAATTTATTCACTAAACAGATGTGTGGAAATGAAATGCGATAAAAACTTTGCAACCTTAACGAATCCAAGTCGTCCTAGGTTTACGGATCATATCCAAAACCTTCAACCTGACTCTGATACAATTTGAAGTATATGGGATAATCATCAAGTACATCACGGAAGCCTGAGCATCATATCGAATACGATGAAGAACGACTAGTCGGACTAGTTGTTCTATGCAACCGAATTTAAAAAAAATCATGCGATGAAAACACATGATCCAAGAACGATTCTTGGATCATTTCATATAGGACCACAACAAGTATAAAGGAATACCTCTTGTAGTGTCGTTGATCGAGTCTCTACGAAAAGAAACCTCCTGTCTCAAGTCCGATCGTCGGAGAAGATGCTTGCGAGAGCGGGGATGAGTCGTGTGATCCTCGCAATCCAACAAGCTAATCCAAGCGAGGTCAACTTCTGATCTCGTTGTACAAGATCAAACAACTTCTTCGCAAGCGTAGCACTCCAAAGAAGATGGAGAACCGAAGAACGTCGAGGCGGCGACATAGGGAGAAGCGACGACGAAGGCTCTCCTCTATGGTTTTGGTGGCCGGCCACCAAGAGGAGGAGAGAAGAGGCTTGACGTGTGGAAGAGGGAGAGAGAGAGAGATGTTTCTTAATTGCATAACCCTTGAGAGCATGGCATGCCTCTTTATTTATAGGGTTTTGGGATCCATGGATCACAATCCATGGGACATAAAAAATAAATGGATGAGATTGATTTATGTTTAATCCAATGGTCAAGATTGTTGTTAGTAAAAGCCAACAACTAATAATTTAATTTAGATCAAATATATTTGATAAATCAGATACAATTTAATCTTGAATTTAATCAATCAAATATGGAGAGATTAGCATGGAGATTTCTCCCCACATGGAATAGGCAGGACGGCTACCAATTTCCTTGTGGAAATTAGTGGCCGTCCACCATGATCCCATGGTGGAGGCAATCTCATGAGATTGCATATCTCCATGAAAATCTCCATATTTTCCAACAACTTTTGTTGTTATTTATTCTATAAAAATAATTCATAATTAATTTTGAGAATATTGCAATCTTACCATTGTAAATTTGTGAATCACATTCACAACCCAAAACAAATTATAATTTACATTTTCAATTAGTTATACAATGTGAATCCAATTCACACCAATAATTAATTAACAAATATAAATCATAATTAGCTCCCTCTAATACATTATAAATCTCAATTATAATATATTATGAACAATTGGAAATTGCTATCCACGTTATTCTTATCCACAATAATTAAATGACATTTAATTATATTGGATAATTTCCGCATGCATCAAGATAATTAAATCAGATTTAATTATCATTCTCTTAATGCTTAGATACAATTCAACTATGGAATTATTCTTGAAACCTTTCATGAATAATGCAATTTTTCCGCAGATACTTGGAGATAAGGACAAGGCGATTGTATTGTTCCATGTATAGTGACTTGGATATTGAGATCACATCTCAAATCCAGATCTCATGGACCTCCTATAGATGCTTGATTAAATTAATGCCTTAGACCTAATCTTCTCATTGCATCTGAATCTCATTCAGATCAATGTCCAATACATGGACTAAGATTAGGTCACTTCTCTACTGAGAGGAGTCACTAAAATCCAAACCTGTTTCATCACTCCCTCCGATTGGAAGCGTCATGGTTATACAATCGTCTATGATCACATCACCCTCAGGTATTCCCAACACCTGTACATCCTGCATACTGGAAGACCTGTGATCATCCTAAAGATATAGATCAAATTTACATTGTCATCTTCAGGTTTTGATCACCAAGTTTCTCAATCTTGGTCATTGGGAATTTGTATAGGTCATATGCTTTCCCAAAGCATATATCTTACCTTAAAATTAATGTCATGCTTCTAAAGCATGACGACCATGCATGGAATTTGATCAGTCCCTATACCCCATGAGTGAGCTCATGTCTTCCGGTTCACATGTGAACCTGTATGATCCCTTTGAGAGATCGTATTACTCGTATGTCCTTACATGCACACCAGATCGTTGGTGTATAGACCTTGGTTAGGTCATCAACCTATTGGTCTACCAAATGTACATACTCAAACATATAGTAACATATCTGTCTCTGGTCGGGGGATGCATGCCTATGTTGTGACAGTATTCAACATAGGTCTTTGGTTATCTTGATCTCGTTAAGTCAACCCATTGATTCAACTAATCTGACACCTCCGAATCGCTATTCCCATGCAGAGGACCTGCATCAAGAGATCGGTCAGATATCAGCCAAATGAGAAAGGATTGTCATCTACTACTTAGGTTGGAGATCATCACTTAACGATCATTCGATGATGCTTGATGAGTCCTCTATCTAACTCCTTAGTTATTCATCCAAGCATCGGCCTCTATGATTCAATCAATGAATAAACAACTATATGATTATCAAGTTGGCCATGGTACATAACCCTTATTATACAGAGGGACCTTATACTGCATTCATTCATTCAATCTCAGAAAGGGAGTGAAAAACAATCAATAACTTTTATTGATAAATCATTTATTACAATAATATTTATTGCAGGAATGGTTCGCCTTGGGCTCGCATTGCTAACACCCCCTCCTTCATATCAACAATATCATCTTCATCCTCCTCTACAACACCATGAGAAGTCTTAGCCTCAGCCTCAACCACTAGCAAGATCGTGGTCTATACGTTGAAACTTCTGAGTCAATTCCAGTGAACCCTATTCTTGATTACTTGGCCAAACATGTGAAGGGTCTAGTGATGAATCCTCATTCATCACTCTTTATTCTTTTATTTTAGCTAAAAACCTATGACACAATGTATATTTGTGTACATAAAATAAATTGACAAAAAGCATGCATTGTGTAAATAATAATAATTAGCATGTTTTTATGCAAAAATAAAAGGATAAAGAAATAAAAAAAAGAAGGAAATATATAGAATAAATATTGAGTGACCTGAACCCATGGGAGGGCTCCACAAGGGCCTGACCGTAAAATAAAATAAGTAGAGAGAGAAAGGGTGACTCATCATGGTGTAAATACCCGTCTTTATGTAAATAATTTAATTTCTAAAAATAAAAATATATCTCTGTTCCCCATATTTTGTATATATTTATAAAAATAAAACTAAAATAAAAATGGGTAAAATAAAAGAAAAATAAAATAAATAAAATTCTCTCTTATCAGTGTACATAGACCACGTATATAAAATAAAATACTTATTTCTTTCCCCTTGTAAATAATTAATAAAAATATAATAAAAATATTTATATATTCCACATTTTATGTTTTAAATAAATAAAATATAAAATTGGAATAATTGTATAAAAATAAATAATTAAAAATAAAAATAGAAAATACATATGTACAAATACCGATATATAATAATATAATACCTAATTTATTTTTCAAAAAAATAAATAAAAATAAAAAAATTCGTTGAAAATAAATAAATATTTTTTATTTTGTAAATATTTTGAAATAAGGTCATTATCTTTTTTATTTTGATTTTTTAAAATAATTTCCAATATAATTTTTTCATTGGTCCACGGGGGATTGTTGACCCCCGGTCAACTTCCCCCCAGGACCACATGCTCCGTGAATCGGGTTTCTGACCCGATTTCACCAAATTTTCCCAACATGATCCGACCTCCATTCATTCAAACCCCAGGCCCCAATTATCATCGATTGATCCGAGACCCTCGCCCGGGGATCTGCCTAGGGATCCAAGCTCCGATTCACTCACCCGATCCCCATCTTGCCGGACCCCTACCAGTATAAGACCTCGCCTCCGGCCGACTTTTCACGCATCTTTGGCCATCCCCTTCCATTCCCATGACCTCCCTTCCTCCTCCTTGAGTGACAGCAAGCGAGTGGGACCGATTGCAGCGAGGAACAAGGTCGGACGCCTCAGATCCGGTGGTTCCGCCACCGTGCTCCGCCCGAAGGAGCTTGAGGCTCTGGAAGCATCATTCCATTGAGGCAAAGACACCAGGAGACTCAGCATATCCCCCATAGACGCCTTCGATCGCCAGGTACCCCCTTTAGCCCATAGATTCGCTTCCATTTCGATTTCGCAATTTTGCGCCGCCGGCCTCCGTCGGTCGTTTCGCTCCGCTCCGATCGCTCATTTATACATCCGACTCGACCATCACATCCACGAGACCTCAACCCACGTTCTGCACCCATCTGATCATCCTGACTCGCCCCGGAGCAGGAACTCAGGTCCCCATCGCCATCGCCTCGCTGGATACCTTCGCTCCGCCTCACCAGACAACCCCCTTCACCCGCTAACGGGTCGAGGCAATTTGCCCTCGACCCAGGAAGCTTCCTGTGTAGGTTTGAAGCTAGAAGGACCTCATCTGGAGGTCCTCACATCAAGGAGAAGGAGCTTCATGTGGTCTTCATTGCCGAAGCACTCCGGTCGCTCCCGGCCTTATCGGAGACCGCCATCAGCTGCGGAACGACATCAGGGGCATTTCGCCCAATCTAGCAGCGTCCGAGGAGACCTCCACCGCGCATATCGAGCCGGTGAAGTTCGCCGGTGAGCTATTCTTGGAGGAGCTTCAACCACCATCTGATAGAGCTTCCCCGCCAGATCATATCTTCATCGTCCATTTGCGGGAGGCCCCCAGCCGTTGATCCATCTGAGGATCAGATCCGATCTGTCGATCTTCGACGAGGCACCAGCGCATCGCCACCATCTGATCATACACGTGGCTCTGCTCCAGCCGAGGATCAAAACAATAGGGGTAATTTTACTTAGGCCCCTGTCCTTTTTGTATTTGTCATTTAGTCATGTAAATAGTTTTAATAGTTCTTTTTAATTTAGATAATTTGCATCTAGAACCTTAGGTTTATTTTATTTGCATTTAAGTCTCTGTTTATGTGAGACACGTGCATCGACACGTGAGGCTTGGGTTATTTGCATCTTTCGTCCTGAACTTCCTGCTTGTGTTGCTCGTACATATTTTTAAATAAGATTTGCATTTATACCCTCTGTGTGCCAGTCACGTGTGTTGCTCGTGCTTTATTGGGCTATTTGCATTCCAGGCCCTAGGCTTTTTATATTTGTTAATGTTTGGCCATTAACTATGTTTCTTTGCAAATAGGTTCTTGTATGTTGTGTGCCTTGTTGATATTGAATAAAATATCAAATCAAATCCAAATTGAGTGAAATTTGGACACATGGCTCCTGCCACTGTGTAAAAATACCCTAATTTTCTGGGAATTTTTGAGGCTTTTTGTTATTTTTAAAAAATCAAAAACCTTGATTTTTACTACTGTTTGAAAAAGAAAATCAACTAAAAATTTAAAAGCTTTTCTAAAACTTCTAAAAAAATTAGAGGTTGTTAGTTTTGTGGTTTTCCAGCTTCGGTCCAGTTTTGTGTCATTTTGACTTATAAAACCCAAAAAATTAAAAAACACTAAAAACCTTAGAAAAATTCTAAAAAATTCAGAAAAATACAAACTCTTTTTCTGTAGTTTAGTTTTTGTATTCACTTTTATAAAAATTAACATCAGATTTTTATATGCTAATTATATATTTTTAATTGGCCTCTCAAGTCTGACTGTAAATATTGTCATTGTTTCCCCTTTCTCAATTTTTAGAAAATCAACTAAAAATTATAAAATTATCAGAAAATCACCAAAAACAATTAAAAATATAAAAAATACAAAAACAGTTTTTATTTTGATTTTTTGACTTTATTTGGAGTGTTTTATAAATATTTATTTGTTGGCCTTTTCCTTTTTTTATATTTCCTTATTATTAAAAATACAAAAAAATTAAAAAGATTGAAAAATCCATCAAAAATACTTTATTTATTTTTTTATTTTTGAATACTTCGTAGGACGTCTCAGCCAGTTTGTGCTCCTTGTGTTCGACCCTGGTAGCTATACCAGGTAAAATAAAATAGCAAGGGTCGCTATTTGTTTGATTTTATTGAATTTATCTTTGATTTTGGTGGTTCTTTATTTTTTCTTGATTGAGCCAGGCCCGGGAGGTTGAGGTCACAACGACCATTGATACTACTTGCCTTAGTCGCTCGGGTCGCTCATCAGAATGGTGCCGTTGCCGGGGAGCACCACTTAGTAGTCTTTGTTTTTCATTTTTTTTCTATTTTGTTTTTCGTGACTTTTTCCGTGGTTTTTCGTTCGCCCGCGGCTTTTCTCAGCTTTTTGATTTTATTTGTTTCCTTTTTATTTTATTTTTATTTTATTTTTATTTTATTTCCTTTTTTTATTTTTGTTTGATTTTATTTTGTGTGTTTATTTTGTTTCTATTTTTGCATATATTTTCTTTTATTGCTTCTCTTTTATTTTTATAATAATTTGGTTTGACACCTCTGCCTATTTTTTTGCGAGGGGCCTGAGGACCGAGGTGGCTTTTTCGGAAGACGAAGCAACCACGGGAGTCGGAGGTGGCTCTTTTCTGCAAAGAGCCTGCTTTGGGACGCGAGGAACCGAGAAGGAGTGCGGGTGTCGCGGAATAGCTGCATAGATAGCCGTAGAATAGATTAGTTTACTTTTTGTAGACCATTATTAAATTGTAATAATACAGGTACATGACTTGTACTTTGGTGATTTATCGGGGTCTGTTTCACCGAGCACCGGTGTGCTCGGGGGACCTCACCGAGTTTTTCGCCGGTTTTCATTTTTCCCGATTTTATTTTCTTTTTAACTGCTCATATGATTTACACGGTTTTAGCCTTAGCTTAGGATTTTTACTGATTGAGCCGTAATTGATTAGGATCCAAACACCTAATTATCTGCATGTACCTATTAGATTTAACTGTACCTAATTAAAATTAATAAAGAAAAGGCTAACCTGGTCACTTGAGGGGTCACGCGCCGCTAGAGACCGTATACAACGCTGGCAGGACCCGTTGTGGCGGGCACCGATCGACATCCGAGACCGGACACCGACCCCTCATGTTGACCCGTTAGTCATCGGTTCTCTCCATGTACAAATTGCTCGTTAAGGCCGATTTCCTCATGCATCATATAGGTAGTTTATTTTCAATCTTTATTTTATGCGCGGATCACCCTGCATGTAGAGTGCTGGAGTCAGGTATGCCTTCTTACTCAGCATGCATCATTGATTTTATCGCGCATCGGCTTTTTCGTCTTCTCCCCCCGTTTTCTCGACTTAAATAATCAGGAGAACCCCAAAAATTTGTTAGGCATTCTTTGCTTGAAAAATACCTAAAAAAGATAAAATTATAAAATTGGGACTGCTAAACACACTTGACCCTAGAGACACCTCACATAAAAATTTGTCTTGGGGAGAGCAACCCCCTCATTGTCTAGTTTTGATGAGCGCGAGAGCGACCCACACCCTAGGCTAGAGCCACATCTGACCCTTTTTTAGACTACTACTTCTGGGCTAGTCGTTCTCCAGTGAGGATTGCTCCGGTCTCCGGTAAAGCGGGTCGCGATATCCTTAACAGAGCAAGCCGCTCGGGTAGCCGGTAAACGGTTAGCGGCTTGTACTGGCTGGGAAAGATCTAGTTCAGGATCGGGACAGTCTCCTGGGGGTGTCGGATTCCTAACAGCTCGTGTAACTGCTCTGATATTCTGACAAGATCACCTAAATAAAAATTGACAAGATAAATTGACCGAATCCTTACGTTCTTCAGCTCTGTGTTGAGTAGGTGAACCTAGAGTTTTGTTTGCTCTTCTTGTGTGTTTCCAGATCTCATCCGCCCGACTTGCCAAGATCAGGATGATGGGCAGGAGGTCTCTTAGGCAGCCTCTGGATGCACCGCTTTTTAGCACTCCAGCCCATTCATCTAGGTTGGTTCGCGAGAGCCGAGACCCACTCTCCGAACCCGAGTTCAATTCCGCCCTGTCCCCCCTTGACCACACCTCTACCAATCCTGATATGCCAGTGCCAGATGAGAGACAACAGACAGGTGATTTATCGGCACCTGAGTTTGGGTCTTTTGCCTTTGAAGAGACCATGGCTGGCAGCAGCGATGACCGCACTGGAGGTCCCCGACCAGAGCAGACATACGTCCTGGACCAGGGTGCGATCAACAACACCTTGATAGCCTCCCTCGAGACGATGCAGCAGCAGATTAGGGATCAGGGGGATTTCATGGTCGAGATGAGGAGAGAGATGGAGCGGATGAGAGCCGACCGCGAGCCGTGCATGCCCGGGGGAGACGGACCAGAGATACCCGATGAGCCAGCCCAGCCGGCGACAGCAGCAGGAGCAGCCGCAGTAGCAGCAGCAGCCACAGCAACAACAAGAGCCAGACCGATGCGGGAGTTGCACAACCCCGGATCGACACTTATACACCGGTGGGTGGTGCTTCCAGCGATCGTGGGGGACTTCACGTTTCCCCCACAGATACTTCAGATCCTCCCCCGCTTCCACAGGCTCGCCACTGAGGAGCCCTGTCTACATCTCCAGGAGTTCGAGATGATTTACAGCACCGTCCACGATCGGCAGGTGGACGAGGACACCATCCATATGATTGCCTTCCCTTTCTCCCTCGTCGACAGAGCAACCAACTGGCTCAAGCATTTAGGGAGATTTGTGTACATCTGGGAGCAGCTCCACACCGAGTACTTGAACAAGTACTATCCACTCGGGCGGACCAATGCAGTGAGGGCCCTGATCAGCAACTTCTGCATGCTCCCCAACGAACAGTTTCACGGGGCATGGGAGAGGTTCAGAGAGGTTACAGACAGATGCCCACACCACGACATCATGAAGCTGAACCTAGTTCAGAGCTTCTTCTGCGGGTTGACACCAGAGCTGTAGGGCCTGGTGAACGCTTCTTGTGGCAGTTCCTACTTCGCCAAGGATGAGGATCAAGTCTGGTCCATCTACGAGGAGATGGCCGAGAACTATACAGTGATGTCCCAGACCCACCTCTATACTCAGGGACGCCCCCAGCCACAGACCGTGTAGTACTAGAGGAAAGCATGGGTCGATGTCGGTCCTTCCACTTCGTCCGCAGCAGCTGCACAGGCCGAGTCCACAGCCGCAGACATGAGCATTATCAGCGAGAAGCTGGATCAGATCGAGCTAACTGAGAAGAAGTAGTGCCAAGGCATGAAACAGATTGATCAGACGGCACAGACTCTGAGTGACCTGAAGACACAGATCATGTGTCTCCAGGAGGCACAGACGGCTTCTCTACCCCATCTCAGGTCACGAGGAGATCCGAGCAGCAGTGTTAGCTCATCCCAGCACTCCAGCCAGCCTAGACAGGTTCACCATGTCCATGTGGAGTCCTACCAGCAGCCGTTGCAGTCTTACCAGTCACCACCATCCCCAGACATCAGATGGTGGTTTACCAACCGGATCAGCCTCTGTTAGTACTACCCCCTCCCTCGTACGAGCAGGAGACGTTGATGGATGTCAACAGGATTTGGTACGACCGACCCAAGCCCGGTATCCGACGAGACCATCCCGGATTCTGCTGGTCGGCCGGCAGTTCCCAGCAGCAGCCTCTAGCCCACGGTAGTCAGTACGGCCAGCAGCGTAAGCACCACCAGCAGCAGCAGCCCCCAGTACACCAGCAGCAGCAGTCATCCCATTAGAAGCAGTACGGTCCTCGTCCCTATCAGCAAAATCTTGGAGGCGAGAGCAGCCTCATCAGTCGCAGTATCATCATCAACAGTACCCCTCTCACCCTCACCAACACCAGCAGCCTCACTACCAGCGAGGCTACCCATCAGGTTCTCATGGGCCGACCTATGAGAACCCCGCCTTGGATGAGTTAGCCCGCCTCATGACCAATCAGCAGTCCACATATCAACGGTAGATGGATGAGTTCCGTCAGGAGATGAGGGAGATCATGAGAGGGAAGGCCACCATCCCTGCCCAGATCGAGCCGAATCCGAACAACCTCAAGAGGAAGTCTGAGTAGGTAGAGTTCACTGAGATTACCACTCCTAGTGCTTCACTTGGTGATATGTCTGCATACATGTTTGATGTTGATTTTGTTACACTTAGGAGCGGTAGGATGCCAGCAGGTGGCACCTCGTCTAAGCGACGACTCGAGGCCACTTCAGGAGCGCCAAGCGAGGAGAGCAGCGGTGCTGAGGTTGCCAGAGATGATGACGGTGGTACTGATGCCACCACGGACGTTGATCCAGCCGACAATATTGAGGCGATCATTTCACCTGATGGAGGAGGTGGTACTAATGCCACCAGACGTTATGTCGAGCCAGAGCGCGGTACTGATGCCGTACAGCCTGATGCCGATGGTGGTGCTGAGGCCACCAACACTTCTATAGCTAGTCCTGTTGATTTCCCATCTGTTCATGTACCTCAGGACGTTTCTGTGAATAAAGGAAAGGGTTTGTTTTATTCTGGTCA